>NDXB01009827.1:192039-271003 GCA_002631895.1 Agapornis roseicollis
TTTTTTTTTTTTTTTTTTTGTCAGGGATTCTGCCAAATGCATTATGACCCCTTCCATGATCACTTGGAATCATAGAATAGTTAGGGCTGGAATGGATCTTAAGATCATCTAGTTCTAACCCCCCTGCCATAAGCAGGGACACCTCACACTAAACCATGTTACCAAAGGCTTTGTCCAGCCTGGCCTTAAACACTGCCAGGGATGGAGCACTTACAACTTCCTTGGGCAGCCCATTCCAGTGCCTCACCACCCTAACAGGAAAGGATTTCTTCCTTAGATCCAATCTAAACCTCCCCTGTTTAAGTTTAAACCCATTACCCCTTGTCCTGTCACTACAGTCCCTAGCAAAGAATTCCTCCCCAGCATCCCTATAGGCACCGTTTAGATATTGGAAGACTGTTATGAGGTCTCCACGCAGCCTTCTCTTCTCCAGGCTGAACAGCCCCAACTTTTTCAGCCTGTCTTCGTATGGGAGATGCTCCAGTGCCCTGATGATCCTCGTGGCCCTCCTCTGGACTTGTTCCAGCAGCTCCGTGTCCTTTTTATGTTGAGGACACCAGAACTGCACACAATACTCCAGGTGAGGTCTCAGGAAAGCAGAGTAGAGGGGCAGGATCACCTCCTTTGACCTGCTGGTCATTATCCTTTTGATGCAGCCCAGGATACGGTTGGCTTTCTGGGCTGCAAGTGCACACTTGGTATTAATGAAAGCATGAATTAAAAACTGACAGCTAACCAGTTCAGTATTTGTGCTGACTGGTTTTGCTTTCATGTAGAGAAGTGAATACTGTGTGTTGCAGAAGTTGGGTCTTCTGAATAGTGGAGTATACCAAGTCTGGTTGTCACAGCTGCCTTGCTTTTCTCACCACTACCCTTGGCTNCCCATTACCCATTGTCCTGTCACTACAGTCCCTAGCAAAGAATTCCTCCCCAGCATCCCTATAGGCACCCTTCAGATATTGGAAGACTGTTATGAGGTCTCCACGCCCCAACTTTCTCAGCCTGTCTTCGTATGGGAGATGCTCCAGTGCCCTGATGATCCTCGTGGCCCTCCTCTGCACTTGTTCCAACAGCTCCATGTCCTTTTTATGTTGAGGACACCAGAACTGCACACAATACTCCAGGTGAGGTCTCAGGAAAGCAGAGTAGAGGGGCAGGATCACCTCCTTTGACCTGCTGGTCATTATCCTTTTGATGCAGCCCAGGATACGGTTGGCTTTCTGGGCTGCAAGTGCACACTTGGTATTAATGAAAGCATGAATTAAAAACTGACAGCTAACCAGTTCAGTATTTGTGCTGACTGGTTTTGCTTTCATGTAGAGAAGTGAATACTGTGTGTTGCAGAAGTTGGGTCTTCTGAATAGTGGAGTATACCAAGTCTGGTTGTCACAGCTGCCTTGCTTTTCTCACCACTACCCTTGGCTCGTGGTACGTTTCTCTGTTTTCTCAGTTAACATGCNCAGGATCACCTCCTTTGACCTGCTGGTCACGCTCCTTTTGATGCAGCCCAGGATACGGTTGGCTTTCTGGGCTGTGAGTGCACACTTGGTATTAATGAAAGCATGAATTAAAACCTGACAGCTAACCAGTTCAGTATTTGTGCTGACTGGTTTTGCTTTCATGTAGAGAAGTGAATACTGTGTGTTGCAGAAGTTGGGTCTTCTGAATAGTGGAGTATACCAAGTCTGGTTGTCACAGCTGCCTTGCTTTTCTCACCACTACCCTTGGCTCGTGGTACGTTTCTCTGTTTTCTCAGTTAACATGCTCCTTTTGTAAACTACGCAAATACAAGATAAAACTTAGCTTTTGCATTTTATAGAGTTTTATTGCAGTTTCTCTGTGGATTTCTGCTGTAGACATGCATATACTTTCTTACATTAGTGTTGAGAACTTTCTGGAGAACAGTTTTCAGGGGCTTTTTCATACTCCCTGTGTTAATTCCTTGGCTCAGGTCAGGTTGAATAGGATTCTTGAATACTTTGTTGGGTTAGTTTGTTCTGTCTTGCTAGGTGAATGATCAGAGTTAAAATGACCTATATGAACCTAGCTGGTTATATTTTAAAAGAAGAGAGTATAAATCTATTGTGTTAGACTGTCCTCTTCCTAGGACTTTTTGATAATCTTACAAAGTTTTTCTTCCTCTGTAGGGCAGGAAAGATTGAGGTACTACTGAGCAGTTCTCTTGTAACCTGTTTATCAGATAATTTGTAAAGTCAACAGCTGATACATTCCTTGATCTCCAGTTTTATCAGAGAAGTAGAATGAAATGTTAGGCCATTAATTTCTTGTGATTCTGGGGAAGTCACATAATTTTTCCATTAGCTCAAAAAAAGCCACCCTTGAACTAGGTATGGATTTAGAACTAATGCCTTCCTCCCAGCTGATTGTATCTATGGATCTTTATGGACTATGGAAGATTCCAGAATTACTGAAAGTCTTACAGTTACTTGCAGAGTTTGAGGTTTGGGTTGGATTTTAAAAATACTATTCTTTTCAGTTTGAAATAAAAATAACCAAGTAGGAAACTTGTACAAGGCTGGCCTGTGTGTGGCCAGTTACCAGTAATGAAGAAGCTTAGCTTAGATCGGGGTTGCTGGAACATAATTTATCTAGTTTTACTGTATTTTGCCTATGTTTTGATGATTTGAAAAATATCATAAAAGTGAGTCGTGGATAATGAGCTCCTGATAAGTTACTTGTACACTTTCAGCCAGTGCCAACTCTCTTATTAAAGAAAGCCAAGGAACAATTTTAAGATTTTTGTCTTTTCCTAATTCATTATGTGGAGAGAAGATTCAAAACTAGTATTTGTGGGAGGAAGCCCATACCTTTTAGTTGTGTTAGCTGAGGATAGATATTAAACACCTTGTCTGTGTAACACATGACTAACCTCTCTTTTGACTCAACTGCTGAAAGAAGCACAAGAATTCTTGTCACTAGGGAAAGTTAAGGAGAAAGACAGATAAAGAAAAGATGCTTTCCAAGTTACTTGGCTTCTGGATCCCTATTACATCTGCAGCGAAGATGCAAGCATGAACTTTGTGATCTCTCTCCCAAACCTCATTTAGACAGCAGCCTAGCTAGGAATCACATGAGAGAGTTCCTGGGGTTTGGGTTTGTCTTGTCTTGGGTTCCCCCCCCAACCCCTCAAGTACTTAAGGATAGCTAAAGGTCAGTTTGTATATGTTGACTCAGAGAAGTATACTTAAACTGTTCCTAATCCTGTCATGCAGTACCATATAGATGTATTGCCAGTGTCTGGCCTTCTTGGCAAAAAGCTGCTGCTTCTTTGCTGAAGAGTGAATAGTAGACAGGAGGTTTATTCACCCCCTACTGTAGTCCCTTTCTTCCTCCCTGTTGTTGCAGAGTGCCTTATCCCAGGTGATACTAACAGAGGTTTTTCCACCTCCTCAAAATGCAGTAAGTATCCAAAGATTTTTAGCATCACTGCAGGGAGTGCTGCTATTCTTCTGCTTTCTGATGTGTTGAAAGAGATGTATATATGTGTAGAAGAGTTTTACTCCAGTTAGATCCTGGCCAAATTCATCCTTCTTGCAGTACTGCTGTGATTTGACACCAGGATTAGGTATCTTTGGTGTTTAATCATTCTTGCGTTGGAGTGAAGGCAGAGGCAGGCATGCCTGGGATTTGCTTTTGCATTATTTTTTGTTATTCGAAGTTTTTAGAGTCTTTTTTTTTCCTTCAGTTTTGCAAAGCAGATATTTAGGCTGAGGCTTATTTTATTTTGTTCTTCTCATGCGTTCACAGCTGTTTTGAAGTACTTTAGCCTTCTGGGTATTGATTGAACTATCATCTGTGCCTTAAGAGTTGAATGTAAACCAGAGAGGGATACTGATGTGATAAAAACTTGTCACTTTGTTTTGATTTTAGCATTTAAGAAAAAAAAAAGTGCATTAGTTTTTATAGGGACATTTAAAGTCTGTTCCATTCTGAGGGTGATTACATTGTCATCTGAACTTCATCCTGTCACTTTTAAAGTCACAAGTTTTGGTTGACTGCAGTCTTTTTGGAAGACTATTTGGCAGATTCTACCTACCAAGTCAGTTCACAAGAAGTATTAATAGGACAAGACCACTTGCACAAATGACATGGTTTAAGCCCAGACAGTAACTTGGAACCACAAAGCTGCTCGCTTGCTCCCCACCTTCTTCCTACCCTGCTCGCAGCGGAATGGGGAGGAGAATCACAAGAATGTAAATCCCATGGGGTGAGATAAGAACAGTCAAATAAGTAAAGTGTAATACAAAACTACTACTACTACTAATGATAAGGGAAATAACAAGGGGAGAGAATATAAAACTAAAAAAGGAAGGAAAAAAAACCCAGTAGACACAGGTGATGTACAGTACAGTTGCTAGCCACCCACTGACCAATACCCAGCCTGACTCAAGCAGTGATCTGGGCCTTCCAGGTAACTCCCACTGGTTTATATACTGGGTATGATGTGCTGTGGTATGGAATAGCCTTTTGGCTAGTTTGGATCAGGTGTCCTGTCTCTGCTGCCTCCTGGCTTCTTATGCCCCTCCTCACTGGCAGAGCATGAGACTGAAAGTCCTTGATCAGAGTAAACATACTGAGCAGCAACTAAAACATCAGTGTGTTATGAGCATTGTTCTCAGATTAAAGCCAAAACCACAACATTGCACCAGCTACTAAAAAGAAGAAAAATAACTTGTTACAATTAACTTGGAAAATACGAGGTCAAGACATTTGGTTATCATTATACTTTGCGGGGGGATTGTCATAACATGCATTGGTAATGTGATTGAGGTGAAAACATAGTACAACTGCTTTAAATATTTGGGTATATCTAAATGCAGGGTGTAGAAATGATTGCGCTGATACCTGTGGTATCTTTACAGGGCTCGATAACGTGACCCTGGAGTGCTATTGTCATGTCTGTGTGAGAAATCTCAGAAAATAGTCAAGCAGTACCTTCTCCTTTGGGGCTCTTCCTCATAGGATGTGAGCAGCTCTACTCTGCATAGGGGAGGTGACACCATTTGTGTAATGTGTTTGAGTTCATTTTTGTGTTGGCTCTGATGCATGTAATATTTTGAGAACCCGATTCCTAGTGAAACAGAATATCTGATACCTGATTGAGAGTCTGCTGTCCAAATAGCAGCTGTGGGAAATATTTTGGGGTTTGTTGTCATTATTATTATTATACAAAAATACGACATGGTAAATACAGCACTTTTTAAATGCATACCTTAGCAGGTCATTCACACACTTGCTTCCTTGAGGGTAGAATATGGAGCAAGTAAAGACTGTGGTGTCTGTATATCAACAGCAGTCTCCTGCTATTAACTTGTGACAGCTGTGCTTCTTCTGGATCATGGGTTGCTCTTCTTATTGCTGCTTTGTTGTGTTGATAATATTGAGATGAGGCCTACCAGGTTTGCTTCTGGTGTCTAAATTAACTTACTCAATGGTTAGAAAGGAACACTTGATTTGAAACTATTCAGTCCCTTTCTCATTAGGGTCTCAATTTATCTTTAATTTTCTTACCTGTCATTTAATCAGATTGTAGCATAAAAATAAGTATTGTCTACCCAACATTGACAGATGACACACTGTTGAAAGATCTTCCAACAGCCTGGTAGATGAAGATGACCATTGTATCTTGTAAACTTTTTTTGTGAGAATTTTAATGTCCTAAATTTATTAAATACAAATTTTTTTGAATCTCTAATTACATCCAGCCAACTTCATACCTCTCTGCTGTCCCTGAGATTTGCTCTACCTGATTGGGATGCTCAGTGAGACGCTCGTGAGTTAGTAAATGGGATCAATGAGATTCTCAAGAGTAAGTTATTTACAGATCTGTACATGGGGCCAGAAGGAGTGTCCTCAAGCCTTTGGGCTTTTGGAAATCCAGAGATAGTTTGCAAGAATGATGATTTAAACATTGGCAAATATAGCTGCTCTTGGAATATAGAGTTAGTTTGATTTTATGCTGAAACATGTTTTGCATTGTTTGGTTTTGCCTTTTAATTCGTTTGACCTAACCTTTCCAGAATAATCTCCCTCCCTATCTTATTTACCCAGTTTCCGATATTGACTTTACTTGAGGTTTACCACAATAGTTAATAATCAGCTTTCTGAGATAACCACTTAAATGCTAGAGCTGCGTATTATGTCCTGTCTTTCTCTCTTTTGATGTACTGTATAACATGACAGGATCTACATGTCAGCAGGTCTAACATTTGATTCACATTAATATAATTACCTGCAGTGCTTGGACAAACAAAACCAAAACTCTTTCATCCTCAGATCAGAGACCTTTTATCATCTTTGAAGACAACGCTCTAGGTTGGCTTTTGAAACTGCCCACTTACAGTGGCTTTGTCTGAATTTACGTAACAGACTTGCAACAATACATTTTAATGCACTTGGAGTTGCCTCTGTCACGCCAAATGTGCACAGAAGACAAGCAGAATTTGAATTCACTTTCCAGCAAGAATCCATGTAGTTCATCAGCTGGTGGTGGTTTTGGTTGTGTCCTGTGTCCTTCTTTAGTAGGATGTCCCACTGATTGGCATTTTGTGATGCCCAGGACACATTTCTGATTACTAAGGTGGTTCCAGCTCTGCCTAGAACAGGTGAAGAGCTGTGGTCCTGCTGCCTGCTGTCTGCCCTGTCATTCATGCATATCTGTTAGTCCTGTAGCTCCCAGTTATATCCATGCTGACTTCACTTCATACTTTTTTCCATGTAAAATTTGACAAGGCTGCACCTTATCACCCTTGTTCCCATCCCTCCTCTGGAAGGCAATGACAGTAACTGTCATTCATCCTTAAGAGGAAAGCTGCCATGTTTAATGCTTTCTGTAATAATTTAAAGTTGTTGCCGTGGTGGTTTTTGATCATGGGTGAAAGCCAGTCTTTGAATCAAATGCAGTCTATAGCAAAGTCGTCTTGTTTTGGAGTGCTGGGGAGGGGAGTGGCATTGCAGGCCCTAGCTGACAACTGTCTTCCCACTCTGGACAGTGACCAGCCTAAGGCAGATTTTCAAACAAATGGCACTAATATCTGTTACAAACTACTCTGGAAGATGTTTAGAAACCTTGGGTGATATTAGGGCAGTAGCCACCATATTTTTGGGGAGCTTTTTGTTGGTTTTGGAAAGGTTCTTACATCAATTTTCACCAAGGTGAAGACCTAGAGAGCTGTTTTATCTTGATTTTTAATCAAGTGATAGTGAAAAACAGAAGATTCCTGAAGATTAAGAAGTTTGACTTAAAGTTTTTATTTTCTGTATTAGCTTTTCAAAACTGAAAGGTATTACAAAAAACTGTGAGGTTGAGCATTAGGAGGCAACAATGAGACTATGAAATAGTGAAGTGCCAACTACTGCTGTAAGCACTATAACCAAGCCAGTGCTGATCCTGTATGCAAAAATAATTGATGTGTGAAGATGAGGATTTTTTTTCATGGCATATTGCTTTTAATTTGGCAATAATTAACAAAGAAAAATCATTACAATTTCAGAGATTCAGTGCTGTTTAATTTGAAGACTCTTTCTAGATTTTTGTCATGGAAAGCACTTTCCTCAATACATTGTGGAGGCAGAGAAAAGAGCAAAACAAGAAACGTGCAAGGTACTGAACACCATACCTTGGTGCTGCCTGCACTTCAGGGAAGGCAAATGATAAAGATGCTGTGTCTGTCTTCCCAGGAGCTCACAGCCTTCTTAGCCTCTGCTGGGTGAAGCTTTATCCCTTTCTCCTACCTCTCACTAGTAGCCAAGGGAAGCTGATCAGGTAAACCATCAGCAGGGTCCTTTTTCACAGCATGCCCTGCTGCGAGACTGCCTGTATGCTTGCTTGTTTGTTTAGATCTGCTTTGGTTAATGGACATAAAGTTGATTGAATGATTGCTGTCATTAGCGTAAGACTTCCTTATCTACTGAACTTCACAGGTATGAGACGCTCCTTTGGTTTTCCCTATTAGTAATTACGTTGTCTTGCAGTTGTTGTTTAGGTGTTTATTCTGTTGCAGTTCTTTCCTGCATGCAGTCAGAGCTTTATCAATTAATTTCCAGCTGAGACTTTGAGAAAGCTTTTGGGGTTTGGAGGGATGTTGGTTGGTTGTTAGACTGAACACGAGTGAGCTGTCATAATCTAGATTTTCATCAGAATGGCATCCGATAATGTGTCACGTAACACATAGTGGTTAGCTGGAAGTTGAGTAGCTGTTTGAAGATCTGCAGCTGTGGTCCTTAAGTGCGTAATGGTACTGTCTTTCACTTGCCATGTTTACGGGTGTTACTTCTTGGATTCAGCTTCCCAAATTACTCCTGTTACATATGTTTGTGGTGCAGTTTGTATCTTCAGATGATGGGAAGACTGTTTCCGAGTCTCTTGCCCCATCACCTTCCAAAAACGCTTGCTTTATTTTGGGATATCCCTGACTTTTAGTTCATCAGAGTCTCTCTCAAAGGTTTTTACCCTCTTTTCAGAAATTCAAGTGCTGTTTTCTTTTCTGATTCTTTTTTATATTAATATTAGCTTTGTGCTTTAGAGTAGGAATATTGCATTTGTGATTCCTGTTTTGGAGAAAAGCCAAGTCAAATATGGTATGGCCTTTCACCTGTAAAGGCAAAATTGATTCTTACTTGATCCCCTTCTGTCAAAGCCTGAAGATTCCATCTCTTTTGATCAAGGGGACGTCTTCTTCATACCTCATACCTCTCTAGACCCTTGCTTTTTAAAAAATGCAATGCTAGTTGCAGTTGTACAGTGCAGGTGATAACTAAATAAAAAAGGTTTGAAATTGGGTCAGGAATCAGACAAGAAAGTTAACAACATTACTTGTGTGAATATAGCACACAGCGAACAGCTGAGGACATGTCTTGGGTTCTGTGTGTATTATCTACACAATCCTTGGCATCATTTTTTGCCCATACCCTGTAGCCTCTCCCAAAAACTTCTACTGATGAGGAACTACCGTGGTCCAGGTAGACAGCTCGAGTGTTACCTGCCCTGAAGCCAGAAGGTGTAGAAATGAAACAGGCCAGCTGAGATCGGTGTCAGAGAACTCTCCTGGGCATGCTTAAATGATGTGCATAGACTNATTATCCACACAATCCTTGGCATCATTTTTTGCCCATACCCTGTAGCCTCTCCCAAAAACTTCTACTGGTGAGGAACTACCGTGGTCCAGGTAGACAGCTTGAGTGTTACCTGCCCTGAAGCCAGAAGGTGTAGAAATGAAACAGGCCAGCTGAGATCGGTGTCAGAGAACTCTCCTGGGCATGCTTAAATGATGTGCATAGACTGTAGCTGTTAAGAGCTAAAAGAGTTTCCAGCTCTGTGCAAAATCCCATGGTCAGGGATATTCAAGGTGACACTCCTTCTGAAGAATGTTGTGTGTTGATCATTTGTACCCCATCAGCTTTAAAATGCTACTACTTTCATGTCTGTATGTGGAAATAAACTGCAAGATAACACAATAGCCTTTCCACTCTCAGAGAAGCTGTAGGTACAAGTTATTTGTAAGATTTCCTTAGGTGGGTGGCCACAGCAGTTGTGAACATCCGGTATCTTAAAGTGAAGTTGGCATGATGCTTCTCTGAGGCAGTATTTGGTCTGCTTTCTTCATGAAAAATCAAAATCCATCAGTTACTTTACAGCATGTTTTTATGGCTGATTTTGCAATGTAATAGTCATTATCACTGTTTTAAATCTCTTGGCCCTTCATATGCCTTGTGTTCTTAATGTGAAGTTGCAAAGGAGTTATGTGAACGTAATGTTTGTGAAATGCTTTGAAGATGAAAAGCACTACAGTAGGGTTTTATTATTACCAGGGGCAAAGTGAGCAGGAGTGGCTTAATGTTGGACTGTTCATTTCCCAAGAGATGGCTTTGTTTTGAAGAGTGCACATTATCAATAGGTTTGGAAACAAAATTATCTTATTTCAGTCCTGAAGATAAATAAATTGGCAAGCTTTCTACCTTGAGATTATTTGCTGAGGTATTTCTGCAAGAGAAGGGCAGTTATCATGCTGTCTATGGCTCTGTTCTTAGCTTATGTTTAATGGAACATTTATTTACTGTATTAGGCTTCCACCATCCAAAGGTATTTTGAACCCAGTTTGTTCAAACATCTTTATGTATATAACAGTATTCCTACAGCTATGTGATACCTAGATATATATGAGAAATTTAGAAATATGTATTTTTGAGACGCAAATTGCTCTTCTAGAGGGAAAATCAGTTTCAGCATGTAAATAAAATGTAGTCTGTGTTCAGAAATGGTGATGTTTTATTAGAGCTTGGTTCACAGACAGTTTTTCACATGTTCAACCTGCCATGTGTAAAAGAACTGGCTTTTTTTTTTTTTTTTAATAGTACTTTAAATATTTTTGAATAATTTTTCTTTCCAGCCTATATCTAAATCATAAACCGAGGGGTGGTTGTGCAGGGACGACAAACAGGCTTAGTGAGCTGTTTGGCAATTCGCAAGCTAATATGGTTTCCTTATGAGTTAGAGTAGAAGGGAGGGAGCTAGGTTGTTCAAATGGAAATTCAGCTTCAGCTTGCTAAGCAGGGAGCTGCTTAAGGGGCACTGATGTCCTCTCCTGGATTGATGCCCTTACATGGATCATTGTATCCCTTGCCCTTGCAGCGGGTCATCACTTCCACCCGAAAGCCTTGTTGTGACAGAGCTGTTCTGTGGTGTCAGCACCGGGTGCCTTTTGGGAGCCAGCACTGTTACAGCCGGGGATTTCTGAAGCAGTCATTGTCAGTGGAGGGGTGCTGGGTCGCTGCCAGGCGTGAGGCACTGCATCCCTGTGGCTTTGAGCGGACCACCTCTCTCTGTGCAGCTGCAAAGGCTCTAGGCTCCTGCCTGCCACTTGCAGAAATCATTGTGGAATTTGCTGATTCTGCCAGACGCCAGCTAAACACTTGTTCCCAAGTGGTGTGTCCTATCAGTACAGCTGTTGGTTATGAAAAGCATGCAAGGGCTTTCATCTGTAATAATAGAGCTTTGTTGAAGTATTGCAAGCTCAAAACGGTCTGAGATATGCTGTCAAGTAGTATCTCCTTGCTTAGCCAATAGGGAGCTTCATTCCCCAATGCTCCCATTAAAATGATCATTTATTGTCATCGCTTATGTCAGAGGGAGGTAGGGAATAAGTCTGAATTTTCCCTCTTACTGTCCATGAGGATTAATTGACATGGTTGGGCAGTGCTTTCAAAATATTCTGACCTATTTGCACAACAAAACAGATGAGAACAAAATAAACAGCTCTGGCCAGCAGCTGAATGCTGTATTGTAGCTGCTATATTTGGTAGTGGATTTTCTTGCCATTTTTCCAATGTAGACAAAACCTGGATGCTACAGAAATCTTAAGCATTACAAGCAGATAATACCTTTCCTGAATAGCTTGATTTTTGTGTTGCCCTTTGGGGAAAGAGGACAGTTTGGCTGTAATTCAATTGGAACAAATGCTTATGAAGCAACTGACAAAAAAGTGTAGGAGTAGATTTATCATTTTGCTATGCAGGGTGATAAATAATTGCATCATTTCCAACAAGCTGCAGTATATACTTGTGAGATGGTGGATTTTTCTCCAAGGTATAATCTCTGCAAGGAAGCATTAAACAGGAAATTGTGACAGACTGTAAGAATTGGTGGTTTCGTGCTTTGCTTTTCATTTTGTGACAACCATGGTGGGTACTTGTCATTACTTCTTCATTTTTATGTAGTATCCCCTAAGGAATGAATCAAGAGAAATGTTTCATTTTAGCTGTTTGGACAACCATTCCAAATTTCCTGGGTCACAGATTTTTGGTAGTTTGGAGGATAAAATTGCCTGACACTGAAGATAGGAAATACCTCATTCTGTCTTGAATCTTCAACTCCGATTCTGCAAATACTAAAATGAAGCCTTTTAAAATTTGTCTTTTTTTCCCCAATTCCATTTAGTGATAGTCCCAATGCTGTCCATGAAGTGGAAAAGTGGTTACCACGACTGCATTCAGTTGTCATAGGACCTGGCTTAGGTAGAGATGAAGTTCTACTTGAGAATGCTAAGGTAATGTGCATACCGATGTTTTATTCTGTATCATTGTGTTGCATTTTATTAACCAATTTAATCTCTTTTACATGATTACACAAATGGTTTTGATAGGGTTACTGAATAAGAATAATAAAATATTGTTGACTTAAAATTACAGCTGTTAGTCACAGTCTTCTTTGTGAAACTAAGCATCACTGATTTTTAGGCACCCATGTGGTTGTTTTGCTTTGCTTTTGTTTTGATTGTGAAAGTTGCTAATTAAAAAATAGATGCTGGCATCTCTAGATAAAGAGATCTGTGTTTTCTTAAGTGCAAAGCACTTGTACTGTGAGAACATAAATATGAATCTGAGTGCCTGATTTTCGGAACCATATTCAACAACTTTATCAGGTGAGGTACCAAAGAGCAAGGGCTGTGCCTTCTTGCAATAAGCAGTAATACTCTCAATAGTAAAATGTTGCCGATTTCTACCCTGGGTAAAGAGGTAGGCCTGTTTTCTGTCAAGCCTTAGTGGAGAGCTGAAAACAGAAGCTTAGATAGTTCTGTACTCTAAATAATATGTACTTACACCACCTTCCAGATGATGTATTACTGTCAACACCTTTTTGTGTGTTCGAAGTATATATTTCAGTCTCTTGTCAGCCTTAGTTTGCACAATTTTAACTTTTCATCCTGAGAATTTAGTCCTGAATCAGTGATACTAACAAGTGAAATTAATATAATTTACAGAAATGTTGATAGTTAAACAGGGAAATTGCAAAAGATGGGAGGCAAGAGGCTGGAGGCCATTCTATCCAAGTAGTTTAGAATACCTTGAAAGGTATGGAGGGTGATTTTGCTAGGCCTTTGTTAGTGAAAGCTGCTGTTGGAGCTCTTTGCTTCTCTAAATCTCCTCCTGCTTCCAAAAGACATTTGGTTTATGATATAGGGGTGCAAAACTATAAAGAGTGTGGATTCAGAAAGAAAGGAAAAAGAAGTTTATTACAGCTGATCAAGAAATCAAATGCTATTCTGAATGGAAAATTTCAACAGCAATTTTATTCTTTTTTGAAAATTTTGGGCAATAATTTTTCTTTTATTCTTGGGTTTGGGGTTTTTCTAATATATTTTTTCTAAAGGAAAAAAACTTTAAACAAAAGAAGGATTAATTTAGAATATTTTAATTATCCAACATAAGCTTCTTTTATATCAGAATTCTATCTGGGTTTTCTAACTCTCTGTCGGTGTCTGCGTTACAGATGTATCTGGAAGAGTCCTTGATTGTATTTTATTCTTTTTCCCCATCATTGCTAAAAATAATTTTGTTTTATTAGTAAATTACAAGCATATTTTTACTTCAGCCTGGCTGTCCCCTGTGAGCTGGCTTAAAGAAACAAACCCAGCCAATGAAGACAATGTGTTTAGAAGTTACTTCATGCTAAAGTATCAGGCCACATTTGTATGAGCTGTGCATCTGACCTTATTAATTTCAAGTCATATTAGAACTCAACTTCTTTGTCTTCATTGTAATTATGCAAGTGTTCATTAGTTACTCAGTGTTGCTTTTTAACATGTAACTGGGGACAAGTGAACCCTGGTTGCCTGCTTGAGGAAGACTGGTGTTTCTCTGTGCTGAGGAGAGGCTGAGTCTGTCCTTGCTTCAGTGATGAATTTTAAGCTTTGTACCCTCCTCACCTTCAAGATAAAAAAGCAAGTGATGATGGCATTGCTATTTTAAACCTTTATAGGAGGCTGGCTTTGTATATGATTTTCAGTTGTCTCTTTAAGCTAACCTCAGCGTGCTGTCATGTGAACACAGGGCTGAGATGAAGATTAGTGTCTGCATTTTGGTCAGGTTTTTGTACCAGATTGGCAGTGATGAGGGGAGAGAACTTCCCATCTTCCTCCTCCTGCCCCATTAAAGTGCTGAGGTGTAGTGGTCTGTCACCTCTCTGATGCTGTTCTTATGTCAGTTCTTGTCAGTATTGTGCCAGCACATTGCCAATGAATGTCCTTGTCCAAACAGTCATGTGCTGGGGATGCTTTTCTGAGCTTTGAGAAATGAAGGTACTAATGCAGTAACTTGCAATTTTTGGTATAGAGCCCACGGACAGTGTTTTAGTGAATTATATTTTATAGCCTGAGTACTTGTTGACCAGATGATGCATCTTCTCTCTCCAGATCAAAGAATGCTTTACATCCTCAGCATCTTGACTGTGTCACCACCTTCTCTCATCCTTGGTGCCTGCAGTGTATGCACTGTGGCATTGCAGCTTCTTTTGAACAGTCTGATGGAAAAAAAAAAAAACACCTTGTGATCAGTTTCCTTTGAATTTTATTTTTTTTTTCCCCTTTAGAGCATAGTGGTAGTGTTTGACTATGTACTGACTGGCTTCTTGTGATTCTCTGGATTTGGCTGTAATTCCATCTACAAGCCCTGTTACAAGAAGCCACTCTACAAATTACACCCCTCTCTCATATGTCACTTGTGTGGGTCTGTGCCAAAACCCTCGCATACTGTTCCTCAGTTGCCTGGGTTAGGGCTGATGATCTGTCAGAGCTTTCTAGCCATGGCTTTGCAGGACCAGGAGCTTCAAGAGAATCTCTGAAAGAAAGCATTTGTTGGGTCCTAATAGCTGTGCAGCTGGATCCTATATAGATGTGGCAATCCTAGTCTTGGCCTGGTTGCACCCTCTGACTCTGGAGCAAATAAACAGTCCAGGCTATCTATTTCTCTTCAGAGAAGGAGACAAAAACTTATTTCTCCTCCCCTTCTCAGTTCTGGAGCATGCAGATTGAAGCATCTCTGCTTCCCATTCTACTTCCAACTTCCAAAATGCTGTTACCGCATTTGTTGTGGAACTTCCTTGCAGACAACATTGTGCCATCTGTTTTTCCTCTTTCAGTGTCCATGGTTGATTCTGACCAGAGATGGTAGTATCATTACCTCTCCAAGTTCATCTCAGCTGCTATGCTGCTGGTAGTGGTTTAGACTGTTGAGAAAGAGCTTAGCTGCCATGTGGAAGCAAGGCCAAGGACCCTATTATTGTCCTCTGCCAGTGCTTAGAAGCAGCTTATTTCCAAAGGTATTGGATGTTCTTTTTTCACACAGCAGCAATATTATGTCCCTATAATGTCTACCCACCGCAGTGTTCTTCATTCAGACATTTGAGGGATGTTTGCACTTCTGGTCTTAAACTGATCTGATTTTTCTTGTAGCATGAGACTTGGAAGTAGGGGAATTCTTGTCTGTGCCACCAAGAGTTTTTCCTCAGGTGCCCAGACAGAGCCCATTGGAAATTCTGTTTCAGGTGGATTCTCAGTTCCACTTCAGCTGAGTTCTCAGCCTTCCTGTGATTGGTCAGTTGGAGTAATTCCCCTCCTTTCAAGCCTCATGCCTTTAGGATTTGAGCAACACCTCACAGCCCTGATAAATTGTGAGAACAGGACCAGGTGCTTCATTACACTGTCTGCACTGTTTTTTGCAAGATCAAGAGGACTACAGAATACAGAGCCACCTTTTGTTGTAGCAGTCTGGCAAAGTTAAATCTGCTGCTCTGGGCCATGATATCTGAGCAGCCCCCTGGGTTCTTTTTATACCAAGTATAAGACACCTGAGAAGAATCCCAGATGAATGCTGCAGTTGGTAGATAGTAGTATTGTCTGTGGGACCTACCACCAAGTGTGAATATGAACAACAGGATGTGTCTCTTTGGGGTAACTCAAGTTAGCAGAAGAATTATTTACCAGAAACAGAATTCTTCAGTGTGTGTCACATGCATTTGCTTTCCTGCCCTGTCCATACCCTCTGGAAAGTCTTCTGGAGGTTCTTGCTGTGGGGATTCAGCAGTTCATGGGGAAGTGAAGTAGTAACAAGGATATATCACTTTCTGTCCGAGCCTTCAGCTGGATGAGATGAGAGACAGGGTCTTGTGCCTGCGATGCTGCAGAGGCAAAAAACGGAGTGCATGTGCATGCACCCACTGTGAGAATGTGTGTGTAAACTGTATTTTTCTCAGCCCTCACCCTGTCCCCAATATTGATGCACATACCACAAATGGTATCCAGCGAAAAACTGCATTCTTAGTTGCCAAGCCTCATTGCTTTCAAACACTCAATGAGTGTCAGAGTTTGTAGACCTCTTCACCTAAGGTGTAGCATTTTCTGGGATAGCATGCAGTTCTTTTCTGATGCTGGTACTGATGTGGATAAAGCTTGGGAGAGCCAGCTTGACAGAGAGATCCTCTCCTTGTGCTAAGAGCTACTGCTGTTTGTGGTGCTAAGAACTATTAGTATTCTGTGGCTTCCTTGTAAATCTCTTGATTAGAAAAACAGTTTTTGCAAATATGCTAACAGGACCTTAAATACAGGTTTATGCAGCTTGCAAGCAGAATTTGTTATCTAATGTATGTAATGGTTCTTGATGAAAGTCATTCACAGTGAAGTGGGATGTTTATTTGCTCTCTGTTTGTAGGCTTATATTGTTGTTTAACTTCATTTTGATACTTACAAGAATTTGTAAGCAACATGCTGGAATTGGATACCTTTTGAACAATTCCTGAGCACATTCAGCTAGAAATCGTAGGCAGTGATAAATTTCAGAGTTCATTTTCAGTTTAGGTTTATTTGTTTTAAGACAAAATCCCAGCAGCTGACCACGAATACCTTAGGCCAGGTCTAACATTAACGTAATCAGTGGTAAATTGGGAACCTCCTAGAGTTTGCTTTCTGAGTGCAGGCCTTCAGTGGATGAGACAGCATGAGAAAACCGTGTCTTTATTCTGATTTAGATTTTTTACTTTGGAATAAAGAGGATTATTGCTTAGCTGGGTTTGGATGTGTTTAGGGAATACCGCAATTTTTCTCCAAGTTTGACAGCAAGGGATCTGCTTTGAATCCAGAGGGGGAATCTACAAGTAGTTCATTCTCTCTTTTTATTATTTTAATGTAGAATGGAACAATTTTAATTAGCTGCCATGTAGAGCATCTTCAGCTTTTTTAGCTGTAGCAACTTTCCAAAGCCCTTACTGTGCTTGATGATATAGTGGGATACCCTTTCAGTCCTTATCACCCTCTGCCTGGGTTAAATTAAGTGTTTACTTGTGCACCTGAAAAATCTGTTTTGGGAAACAAGGTCTAGCATGTAGTACTACAGTTAAAAGGCCAAAGACCGGTTAAATTGAATGGAGCGTAAAGCATGAGATAAAGAAGCTTATGTGTTTCAGAGGAAGGATGTTGGTTGTTGTTATGTGACTCGTAATTCAAATAGTACAAACGGTGATCATTTCTTATGTGAAATTTGTGAACTTTGTGGATTGATTAATGAGCTTGCAGTAGTTATGCATACAGGGATATATGAAGTAAAACTCGGGCAGTCAGGCTAGATAAAGGTGATTCATGTGAATCTTGTTCACAAAGTAAGATTTTGATTGTTTTTGCTGAGATGTGAAAGGAGGGTGAGTTCTTGGGTCAGTTTGTAGGAATGAAGGAAATCAAGTTTCAGAGTTCACTGCATGTTTCCACCATTAAGGAAACAGATAAAGAAAGAAAGCCCCAAAACAGATACTGAAAATACAGCTCTAATGTGAAAAACCTTAAACAGTGGAACTCTGTTTTTTGTAAGGATTTTCAAAACTGTCTGTATCAAATACAAGATAATTTTTTTATTTGGGGAATAAGAGGGAAGCTTCTCCCCTTGTCCCCTGCCAGCCCTGACTATGGCCTCGAGCATAAGCCTGTGCTTGGGATGTTTGCCTACCTCTGGCTGCGCAAGATTACAAATTTATGCTTGCCAAGGCCATTTTCCAAGCATCTCTGCTGCAGAGCTGCATCCTGACCTCTGTTGCAGCTGAGTCCTTGCTAACTCTGCATTTATCCAGGCTCG
Source organism: Agapornis roseicollis (assembly GCA_002631895.1). NCBI lineage: Eukaryota > Metazoa > Chordata > Aves > Psittaciformes > Psittacidae > Agapornis > Agapornis roseicollis. Next base: position 209,953 of record NDXB01009827.1, read on the forward strand.
AAGCAAGGAATGCAGAAATGCTTCCCAGGGCTTTCAGTGCCTATTTGTGGGAATTGATTTGCAGTGTGTTGGGGTGGAACTTATGTGTGCCTCCTGGGCACTTTGGGGAAGGAGTGTGCAGAAATACTTCCAGCTGCAGCGTTTACAGGGAGAATTTTGCTGTTTCTTCCCTTTTGTCTCTTTGTTCCAGACAAAACTGTGGATTTAGAATTGTTGGGTGAGAGCAGCATCCATGTGGAAAATGCAAGCAATTACAGGGAGCATTTCAGTAGCAGTTTCTGATCCTAACTTTCAGTAGAGGGCTCTTTCATAAAAGGGGCTGCCACAGCTTTTTGATCCTTTAAGGTTTTACAAGATGTCACCAGTGCCACACTATGCACATTTGAATGTCTCTACCAAACCAGAGTATGTAATTACATAGTTGGCATTTGCAGATTGCAGTAGAGTGCACTGAAGACAAGGTTATACTGCTTCCTAAAACGTTTAGATGTCATCATGGTCAGTGCTATCTATTATCATGGCATGCGGAAGCTTGAACTTCTTTTTGAGAACACGGATAAGGAATTTTGCAAAGACTAGGCCAAGACATGACTCTTGAAGGGACCTAGGAAATACAGTGTCTGTTGCTGGTGCCAGTGAAGGGAACTGTGCAAGGTAGAAAGATGACATTGTGATGCATCCTTGTTGTGGGATAGATGTTGCTTTATATGTGCTGTTACTGTGGTTTTCTGTTTATTTCATTGTCTTTTACTAAAATGACTGGCTCTAATTTCCTGATTCTTCCATTTGCAAACATCAAATGCTGAAGTTATTGTGCAGGTAATCCAAACGAGTTCACCAGTAAGAACAGAAGTAGTGCTACAACTAAAAATTAGATTGAAAGTCATTGCAGGCATTCTGCAACTAATCCACATCTAATTAAAAAAGCTGAGAAATGTATCCAAGTCGGGTGTGGGCAAAACCATGCATAATTGTCTTTTCCAAGGAGCTGTGGGGAGCCACCTTGTATGCTATTGTATATAGGCAGAGTAAATAGGATATGTGTGTTATTGATGGCTCATGGGCTTGGGTGGAGAGGTCGAGGCTGACTGCAGAGTTTTGCAAGAGGCTGTGGATGCTGCTGATGCCTCAGGGTGGCTGCTCTATGAAAACTTCCGTGGCTGATTAGATATCCTTTGATAGTACCTAGGAGTTCCATAGCAATTTATTCCTCCCTCACATGTTCCCTCCATTCCCCTCCTAGCTGTTTTTTGCAGCCAGAGTTTTGCATTGGCTCATTTTGGCCCATTCCCATTTTCCATTATAATTACAGAAGTGTGCAAGAGTCCTGGATTTCCATGTTAGTGCAGGTGAACTTTGTGTTTCATAGCACAGCTGCAGGGTATCGAATGGATAAATCGCATAATGTTTTTCTGCATTACTGTGCTCTCCTTCAGCACACTTGTCCCCTCGACATTCTTTCTCCTGTAGTCCTTTCCAGCCTGAATTGCTTCTGATTTAATGTGTGTGGTGGTCTGGTTGCAGTGGGACAGGAGTTTTCTGTTTTCTTTTGGTTTGTTTTTGTGGTGTTTTGGGTGGCTTTCCCCCATAAAGAAATAGAATTTGGCTTTGGGAATCTATTTTAAAATTCCTATGTGAAAGTTAAGACAGAGTGCAGTTATTTACTAAAATGAATGCATTACATTTCAAGGAATACCTTCCATGATAAAATAATTAATTACAACACATAAATTCTTTGCATTTACTGTGTAAGTTTTCCTGATTGCAGTAAAGGGTTACCTTTACCCAGGTGGAGCACTGGTTTCAGCTGTGACACAACTTTTTCAGTTCTTCCTGAGTAGGCTGCTTGCGTACAAACCCTGGGTACCCAGTCAGAGGACAAAGATTTTTCAGCTAATTTTGTGTTTCAGGAGTAGAGTAGGAGTAGATTCAGGTTACTTTTACCCCCTTATGGCTCTCTTCCCCTCAGCCACCTCCATCAAAAATTGGAAAATCACTGAAACACTATTTTGGATATCCTAAATGTCAAGTATTTAGTGCTGCTAACAAATGATAACTGTGTGGGAGGTTGTCCCATATACAGCACCTTCATAGGATGTGTGAATCCCAGGTCACTTCCTCTTTGGCTTAATTAGGGTAGAAACTTAAAACTGTGCTTTTCAGTTGTTGGGAGAGGAAGCTCTTGTTACAGGTTTGTTCTAGTACAGTTCATCATCACTGATATTAATCATAGCAGGTTGGAACCTGTTTTCTCATCCAAATGTTGTGGGCTGTAGAGTCACTGTTTCAGAGAGCCACCAAGCATTCAACCAACTGATACGAAGCAGAACATCTCTACCAAGGGACTGCCCGCACCCCCTTATTAGAACTCTCTACATGAAAGGTAGGAGACTGAAATGTGGGTCTGACTCTGAATATTGTAGAGGAAGTACCCAAATTTCAGTCTTCAGTATCTTAGCTAACCACTGTGGCTGTAAGTCATTAATTTGGGTGACAGCAGTGTGTCATTGTTCTTCTCCGAACCTCATTGATCTCTCTGTTTTGTGACTAGGTGCTAAGGTTGCCCTGTGAGTCCAGTATCGTTCCTTAGTGATTTTAATTGGTAGTGTTCCCTTCCAGATCCTTTCCCATATAAATAATCGTTACATTGGATAAAACTGAACAGATGGTTCTTGTTCATACATAGGATCCTATCAGAAATCGTTAAGTAAGTTTTAGTGTGAAAGTGGAGTTAGTCTTGAGCTGTATTAATTGTGTAATTGACAGTGAAAATTTGTCTGTATGCTACAAGTGTTAACCAGGAAAGTCCATGCCAAATACTGAGATATGGGTTCAGCTGAAAACTGATTTTTGCTTCCAGGAACAAAATACTCTGCATAGAGGATGTTGCCATTTTTGCTGTAAACAGCTCTTATGCAACTTACTTATTTTGGGGTTTTTTTTTAATACAGTATCCCTGGTAATAGAGTGCTTAAAAGTGTGCTTAATCTCACCTAGTTCTTGGTGTCTAAACATAAAGCAGTAAAGTGTCTCTGTTCTCTGTGTGGTAGCTGAGGAGAGGCAGATATGTCTGTTGGTGATTGATCCAACCCTAAGTGTGGTGCCTAAGCTGCATAGGATGAATTTCTCTCCAGTGGCTAGACATTTGACCTTTAAATGGCAGCAGGTGAGAGTGGGTCCTGTTCACAATCAATAGGGGACACAGGTTCTTCAGTGAATGTTGTGTGCTTCAAATAGGTGACTGTCTGCTTCTGCTTTACTATGGTTGCCAGATTACTAACTACCCTCCCCAGAACTTCCTCTATAAGCTTCTCCGTCTGTCTCCAAGCAGTTTTCTGTCCAGGTTTAAAGAAGAAGAGGAAAGGAAAATAATTAGAGTAGTTTTCTGGGTTGAGTGTTTTTCATTTGTTTAGCTGTTGGGTTTTTGGGGTGGGGTTTTTGTTTTGGTTTGTTTTTTAACAGAAATGAGCTTTCTAAATAAGACAAAGGACTTTTTATCCCCTGGTTATCTGTTTTATAGGAAGAAGGAAAAAAAAGCAAACATCACTCAATACGTTAGATTAGGAACTTATACCTCAAAGACTCAGCGCACAATGGAAGTTGCTTTGCCAGTAGGTTTTACTTAGCAAGATGAAATTTCTCTTCAGAGCAGAGGTCAAATGTCTCAGGATTGTGGAAGACATGCTGGAGTGGTAGGAATGCAGAATGTTATTAGGAAGAAATGCCTTGTTTCTCTGGATGGTACCAGTGTCTCAGTCTTCCAGAAGCTATTTACTTGTAGATACGCTTTCATGCTTTGTAACTTCCACGTTTTAGGTTTTTTTCCTACAACTTGCATCCTTTTGGTGGATAATGGATCTTCAGGATTCTTGATTTAGCCTGTTGTTACAGATATATACAGACAAAAAGTGAAATTCTAGCCAGTAGTCAAAATGATAGTTATGAGGAAACATGAAAAGATGTCAAACAATAACAGCAACAGCCAAACATTAACTGTTTCAGGAACAGAAGTTCCTTGGGTTGCTCGTAATATATTTAAGAGTATGATTTGAAAGGGTAAGGATTTTGTAATTCTGTGTCTTCCCTCAGATTTCCTTGAGGAATCTGTTGGGGAAATCTTTTATGGCTTTAAAAAATGAAGTGTCATGAAAGACTGGTTTACTAAAGTTGACATACTAGAATAAACTGGTGATTCATGTTAGTGGGAAGTGGAGCAGTAATCGTTTTAAGTACTGAAGGAGTTTGGTGAAGCAGCTAATGTACAAAAATATTCTAATTAAAAGCAGTTAGAAAATGAGGTTGCAGTAAATGGTATTTGTATCTTCAAAAATTGGGGGAGAATGATCTCAGTGCTTTCTTGCATGCGTCTTGTTAACCTCTGGGGCTCAGTAGGTAGCAATATGATAGCTAATCAGAAGAGCTTAGTGTGGTTCAAAAATAATTGGGCTGTTGGATGTATAATACTCACTTATACAAAAACCAACAAACCATAAACCTGGTTGCTGGATCAACAGCCTTATTTTATTATAACCAAGGGAGTCAAATTAAACATAATTGTTAATGAACTTAACTCAGCAGGGGCAAAACAGCACAGCTTCTGTGAAGAAAAACTGAGCTATGTACATCTGTGCAGCTTAAAGTTAATGAATAAAGAAATGACTCTGTCTCGTAAGTTGCTTAAAAGCTTTGAAAGTAAGGCTCTATGGTTTTCAGTATGCCACAACTAATTGTAGGTATGCTTTAAGGTTCCATCCTTGCACAGCTGTTAAATATTCATAAACTTGAATCATAGAATAGTTAGTGTTGGAAAGGACCAGTTGAGTAGCAGTTGAATGGCATGAGTTGTATGAAATTTGAGATTGGTTCAGAATTATCCAGGGAGGTAGATGTAGGAGAAAACTTTTGGTGTTTGTTCCCTAAGGTGGGCAGTCTGTGACACGCAGCTCAAGCTGAGGCTTGTGCAGGTATGTATGTCATGGAAAGGGTTTTATTCTGTAGCAGCCTCTGATGCAGCTGCAGCAGTGTGTTGAAGCAAGTCCTTAAGCTTGGAGCAGCAGGTAGTGTATCACTCTCATGCTTCCAATGTGCGAACAGTCCCCAGACAAGTAGTGTTACGTTGAAGCACACTGCTCTAAGTTCTGGTCATCCATTTAAAAATAGAAGGGAAAGATTTCTACTGGTATTGGGAAAATTAGAATCAAGTAGGAATGAGTTTGTGAAGATGTGTATATTCCATAATCAATAATTTGCAGGAAGCAAGGTAGGCAGTATTTATTTTGACCACAATACAAGAGCAGAGGGATGTTCAATACTGTGAACATTCATTAAAAATTGCTTCCTTGTTTCTTACGCAATTGCTAACCTGTGGAGCTCAGTGCCATACGACAGCTAATCTGAAGGGCTTAATAACATTCAAAACTAATTAGACTTTTGGATGGATACCATCCTCTGTTATCTTCTACAGGAAAAAGATAAACTCTCCAGCTTCAAAGACAAGTTGATAATGACCAACATTCAAAAAACTTGACTGTCAGCCATTGCTCATTAAAAAAACTTGAGTATCAGTTGTTGCCGCTGTCCAGTTAGGAGAGAGAACAGGACAAGGGCAAAGAGTCTGCTAGCAGATGCTGCTTGCTGAAAAACAGGTCTGCAAATGGTCTGTTGAATGGCCCACCTTGGATTTGTTTTGAAAGTATAAAACCTCCAGGACCACAAGTGAAATGATAAGTCTTATGTACTGCTTGTCTCAAGTTGTTTGTTTGGCCATGCACACAAATACTGCAGTGGGGCTACTATCAGAAAAGCAACTAAAATTAGTATTATAGTTATTTGTAGATTTATATCATGGCAATACTCACCTGGATTTATTCTTATCTTTTTAACTGGAGATGCATATGTACTATGTGTGACTGATGTTGGCATTACATGCCTTCTGCAGCAGGGTGAGTGAGTAAGATTGCTTGCTTGTTTGCATATCAACACCAAAGCATCAGTTATGGAACCTCTCTTGACACTGCTTATACTTGAACCGGGGAGAGAACAATGTAGTTGTAAAATTACCGGTTCATACGAGGATGTTTTACACTAGTTTGCAGAATATAACTGTTTTAAAATTTGCTTTGTAAAAGCAACTTACATGATCAGATTTATTATATGAATTCGGTTTGGATTGTAAGAGATTTAAATCAGCAAGCATCTTATAATTGTCTTCATTTTTTTTGCAGGGTATTATAGAAAAATCAAAAGTGAAAGGAATTCCTATCATTATTGATGCTGTAAGTATTTTCTTGATTCAGTCAATGATTTGCTATTTAATAATCCATTAAGTAAATGTTCTTCTTACTGGCCATTGCAGGATGGACTGTGGCTTATTTCCCAGCAGCCTTCCCTAATTCAAGGCTACCAGCGAGCTATTCTTACTCCAAACTATATGGAGTTCAGTAGACTGTATGAAGCCATGGTGAGCTGTTTTCCTTTTTTATATTTAAGTACATGCAAGTTCTGTCTTTTAGTCTTTAAAAATAAACAACTTATTACTGGCTTGAACATTTTGTGCTGTTTCTTACATGCAGAATAAACATTCTCTGGGGTTTTATGCATAATTCTTAAAGATATTACAGAAGACTTTTTCTTGTTCACTTTTTGGCACTGTAGTGGGTATAGGAAAAAAAAAATACCTGGAAAGACTAATAGAGCTGCTTTTTGTTTCTTCCCTCATACATATGATGAAGTAACAGATGTTAGAATATGTTGTTCTAGTAATAAAATATGTACTGTGTATGGAATTCTTGTGTTGTAGCTTAGAGACCCTGTAGACAGTAGTGATCATCATGGATGTGTATTAAGACTCAGCCAAGCCATGGGGAATTTGACAGTTGTTCAAAAGGGAGAAAGAGATCTTATTTCAGATGGAGAGAAAGGTAAGTGAAGCCTTTTGCTTTCAGCAATATGATTGTTTTGTTTTGCCTGCTTTCATTCCAGTGGTAGGACTGTACTCCCTGAAGATGGAGTGGGAGGGGTGGCTTTGCGGATCACCTTTAGATGATTTGTGTGAATTGATATTTTAAGAGTGCAACTCATTTGCTGAAGGAAAAAAAAAGGTTGCTGATTTTATTTCTTATTTAAATGGCTATAACTTTTATATTACGCAGGTATTGAGGTACTGGTCTTTCAGTCATTGAACTGTTTTAAAATCCTTAGCTGAAATGGTCTGTGTAATAAGTGTAGATGTCATTGCAAAATGGTTGCAGAATAATATTGTTGTTTCGCCATATATCGATGTGCATGAAAAATAAAGATGTCTTGAGGTTCATGGGGCTGTAGATCAGCATGTACATACACGACTTATACATATCCCGGGCAGTTAAAAAAAAATCAAATTAACTCTAGATTGCCATTACAACTTTTTAAACCAGTCACTCATATGGTTAAAATATACTTAATAAATGAGCTGCCTGTGTGATGCTTTTTATACCCATCATTTTCTGTGATCAGTATAAAATGAATTAATGAGTGCCTTCAGTGCATTTTGACTACGTGTCTTATTTCACATACATAACAAGCAGCAGCTCTGATTCTAATTACTTGAAATGCCAATTTCTGATAAATGTTTATGCTGTTTCTGAACTGTTTCGTATATACAGTCAATTTTTCATTATTAGGAGACACGGAGTCTTTTGTAACAGAAAAACAGGTGTAATATGACAACTGGTTTGTTCAGAGCCACCTTCTACATACCCCCATTAGTACGGATAATAGACTGTGAAGCTAGCTGGGATAGATAGATCTATCTATACTGACACTAAATCATATAGTTATACCTACATGATGAAGGACTTGGGTTGATCATACAGTACCCAAGCTGCCCTGCCTGAAATCTGCTGTCACGTTTGCACCCATAGCAGATTTAGTTTGTAACCTTGGACAGTCAAGTCAGGCTAAAGCGGGGGTGAACTCTGTCAGAAGATAAAACAACATAGCTCTAGTTTATGCCAGCCAGAGAGCTTTAGAGCACTGTGGTGTATCTTCTTTCTCTGTTTTTATGTCAACAATGTTCTTTTTATGCAAGATTGTTGCTTTTTTTAACGAATGTTGGGAAAACTGGGTGAGTGCTTTAGTTTGGGCACATTACCTGCTGGTATCTCAGATCTCTCCTTCTGAGCTGTTACTCTTCAGATGCGTGTACCCCACCATTGATGGAGAGAAGGGATACTGTCTTCATTGTCTCTTGTCATGCAGGGTTCAAAAAAAACAAAGAGGAAACAACCAAAACTCTTTCCAGTTTCAATTTTGGGTGTTCAGGGGTGGCACAAGTTCCGTGTAGGGCTTTGTGGGCTTTCCGTCGGTTTTAATTTTTTTCTCACCTTGCTCTTTGTCTCTGTTTTGTTCTGATCTCTTCTTTCTCTTAGTTAAGTGGCTTTTTTATTTGAAATAGAAACAGTTCTGTGCCTTTATAGCAGTTGTTTGATGTCCAGCTATAGGCTGCTTTCTTGTTACTTCTGTGGCTGATGCCATCTCTCTCCTGGATTACAGACATTATAGGCAGTGTTGCTGAGCTGTAAAGAAGCAGTTGGCAGGTTTAATACAGGTTATAATGTCTGTTACACTTTCTTTAGGGCTGTTGTTTGCAAGAAGGTTCCTGAGAATTTTGTAGAAACTATAGACTTCATCTTCCTTCTAATAAGTGTGTTCTTTGGGTCTGGGAGTTACTGTTGGTCATTCTTTTAAAAGCTGCTTAAATGCAAAATCATGTTGAGAAAGGAGATTCTACTGTCTGCTGTGTGCCACAACACAGAACATGTTGTTGTGTCACTGACCCTGAATTCTCTCCCAGGTTTTTTGCTCTGAACATTTTCATCTGTCTGTTCTTCTGATCTTATGTAAGTTTTTTTTCAGCTAAGACAACATACATCACGATTCCAGTGTGAGGGAAATCCAGATCGTTGGATCAGGCTAATGTCCTCTGAGCACAATCAAATACTGTGAAAAAATCTCTGTACTCCTCTTGCCTTTATTTTTAATGTCATCATCTGTTCATAGTGCTTAACCTGTACCTGTTTTTCAGACATTTCCTGCCTGAGCTCATTTACTTAGCATGTTGATACTGGAGTTTCCATATATGAATTGTAAACTTTCACTGCATGCCTACTTTCTGGAAAAAAAAAAAGTGGGGGGGAGGGAGAGGGAAGGAATGGTGGGAATTAAAGAGTAAGTCTTAATGCACTCCAGGAAAATCAGAAGCTGCAAACTTAACTATGTAGCTTTAGTGTTCTGTTCTTGGCTGTGGTGAAAGGAAGGCTTTCTGAGGGTGCAGGGAAGACTGGCTTGGTGTGCTTAGAGTGACTGTAGGGTTATTTTTATTCATGAATCTGTAGTGAATTCAGTAAACAATTTTCTTCTGTTAGTTGAAGACAAAAGCTTATCAGGTGATTTGATAGCTGGAAGTACAGGTGTTGGTGCTGGTGGAGGATCACTGTTGGAGGATAACTGTAGTCTTAAGCAGACAAGCAGAATAAATGATTGGAAGCTGAAGCTTAATAAATTCACATTAAAAGTAAGGCAGAGAAATTAACTATGACAATAACATACCTAGAACTCTGATAGATGCCACGCTGTGAAGCGACTGAACACCTTTGAGGTTTTGTTTTACAGATCAGAATAGATGGTGCAGGTGGTTCCTTATGACCTTATAATCAGCACTGAATCACATACCTGGCCTCTGTGGAATCAGTAGCAGTCCTCCACTGTAAAGGAGGTTTTCCTAAAATTTGTCTCCATTTCAGTTGAGCTGCCAGCTGCCCTGTAAATGTAATCACCAAGATTTAAGTTTTATATACTGTTTTTCTCTTTCCTTTTGCAATTTCACATTATAGCTTGGCCTACAGTTGTTGATTCCCTGCTCTACAAAGATGAGCTTCACCATGCTCTTGGTAGGTGATATCAGTGCCATCACTGACCAGGGTAGGAATGAGTACTCAGCCTGTGGGTAAAAGGTAAGTCAGCTTTTATTCACTATGGCTCAGCTCTCTAAGGCTTTCTTTTTATTATTCTTTGGAGAACTGGTCAATAATAAAGTGTGGTTATACCAGTCTTAGTTCCTGACATGTTTAAAATTTGGTTAGGTCCTTGAAGATTTTGGATTTTTTGTTTTAAATTATAAAATGGATTTTTCTGTATTTTCCCAACACCTGTGTTTGTTGTCTTCTCCCTTCCAAAAGGCAGACTTTATGGGTAACCAGACCACTGCTGCCTGGGACTACTGGTACCTGGAGCCAGTAGACAGACATAGTTTCTCTCCAGTCGTCCAGCAACAGCTATGGTCAAGAGAAGCAAAGTAGGGTGTGAGAGGACTTATTAAGTACTGAATAAGGGGCGAAAAAGCCAACTCTTGCCATAAATCCCCAAGCAGTAGTTCTGATTTCTGCCATTCATTCGCCATACGGCTGAAAAGGAAACTGTTCACTGCTTGTCAGTCCCTGGCTCACGTGGGTAAAAGCTGCTACGGTATCTGGCTGCCCAGCAGATTTTGCCTAGTTTTTTAACTGAGAGGCAGCACCTTCATCTCCACTACTGCTTCTGCAGAGTGAGTGAAACAGGAGGTCTTGGTTCATGCCCATTGTGCTGCTGTGCTTTCCATTGCTTGCACAGCCCAGCCTGTGGTCTCCCTGTCACTGCTCACCTGTCATCATATCACATCTCTGGCTGCTGCACCTATCTAAGAATGGAATGTAAAATTTGGATCATTTTCACTTTAGACTGCCTGTTGTCTTGCACTCAAGGACCTGTCTAAGTTTTGAAAGTGCGGTTAGGGAATATTGAAGTATAAGCACCCTTTATTTAAAAGCCAACTTACATTTTCCACATCAGTTGAGTGTTTTCTCCAGCCAGAGTCCTTAGTCTTGGTTTCCCTGTCTGTATGTTTCTGGGAGTCCACAATCTCCAGCTACGTGCTTTTGTGAGCTAACTTGCAAAAGGAAAAAGATATATTTCTTACTAGTCTGAGTATGTGCCAGATCACATACATATGTATTGGTAAAAGATTTTACTCAAGATCTGACAATGGTCTAAACCTGAATCTTGCATTTGGTGGAGCAAAATGGTCTTTGATAGCTTCCTTATTTTACATAGAAAATGGAAAACTTAAGCCTTTCAATTAAACAAGAGTATCTGTTGTTATATGGGGTAGCTGGTGTAATCCAGTAACTTATTCAATCCAGTTGGGTGATATCAGAAGTCAGAATGGTCATATCTTACAAGCACAGATTCCCGAGGACATTCGGATAAGTGTAATATTGTTCTGTGAGAGGAAAACAAGTGCAAAGAACTTGTTCAGAATGCCCAAGATTCAAGAATTAAAGTTTAATCTCCAGGCTGTCTTTTGGTCTTCAGTCTCAGCAAATGTGGCATTTCACATAGGCTCTTTAATCTTCTTTATCATCATCAGTATTACGTGTTTAACCTTGACTAGCTAGCCCATGTTTCACATTCTGTGTTCTAAATACAATAAGTGAGTCCCTGGGTTGGTTTATTTTCACATTGTGAAACTAGAAAACAGACATACTTCCTATACTTTTTATACTATATAGGCCTTTGGTTTTCTAACTGTAGTGTCTGGGTGCTAGTGTTGTAAGTAGGGCCTCCCGTCTAAAGCCCTGTCAGAATTATTGCTTTCCAGCTAACTGGTAGTGCTTGATCTCAGCAATAATAAATACTGATATTCCCTTCCACTGATGTTTTTTACTGGTTTTTTGTTTCCCTTCAAAGCAAGGACAGCTATTTTCAGTTACATAACAGACTTCTAATTAAGCATACAATGCCCATAAATGGGTCATTCTTCTGTGCTTTGATCTGCCAGCACAGTTTGGGCTGAGAGTTCTTTCAGCTTAAAACTTAATGGCAATGGTATAGTTAAGTGTGGCACCATGATCTGAATGCTTCCCCAGATGCTGACATTAATCTTATCTTCAGGGAGTGCTGAAAAGGGAGTGATGGTAACTTACTTTATGGCCTGAAATGTATTAAAACATAGAGCTACAAAATTACTTGGTTGTAGTTACTTAGAAGTCTGGGGCAGAATTCTGAATTGTGTGGAGCCTGAAACTCTTGAACTTCTACTTTCTGATACTCCGTCAATATGATAGCCTTCCGTATTCTGTTTCTGTGGCACTCACACTTCAGTACAGATTGTTTCCGTGGACATAGGCAAGCAAGAAGTGCCAGCGACTGTATGTGAGGGATGTGTTGTATTTGCTGCATAGGGCTTTGGTAATATTTGTGTGCTGTTTAATTGCTGAAACTATGTTGAAACTGTTGAATAGGGCTGTAGTTGTACTGACTAGCAGATATCCTTGCTATAATTCAGTGGTTTCTTCAATGATGACATTTTTGTCTAGCTTTTTCCTATTCTAGTAGATGTATGCTCCATGGGTAAGTAGTGAGCAGCTAGGGAGCTGCTTGTTTTTCACTTTTCAGAAAGGTACTTAGCATAAATCAGTTTTCATTAGAAGACTTACAGTGTGTTTGGTTGGGGGGTTTATTCATCACCCTGTGAAATGACATCAGATTTGGTTGCCCAGACCTATTAAAAACCCAAAATAAGACACTCTGCCCTGAGAGCCAGTTTTGACCTGCATTGGTTGCATGTTTCAGTCTCGTAAGGTCTGTCAGCTGAACTGAATATGAGCCTCTCCGTTATTTTGGTTTCAACTGGTGTCAGACTAATTGACCTTAAGTGGTCCTAGTTGCTGCCTTTCAGCATTGACAGGTTGTGGTGGTTTTTAGTCTTTGCAGTTTTCCTGTTATCCAGCATTCCATTCTCTTGGTCTCCTCAGCTATTCCAAGAACTACATATTCTAGGTTTCCTGGTGTGTGTTCATCCCTAGTCAAATGTGGTATAGCTTCACTGGGCAGTGGACTGAAAAATACATGTAAATACATCATTCTGCATATCTGCAGGGAATAGAACTGCCCGCCTTCTTAGCATCATCCCTGACTATTCAGTCCTGTCTATCTAATCAGGGTCTTGTAACATTGCCACTGCTCAGTGCAGCATATAAGGACGTGACCCCTGTGGTCCTTAAGGATCTGCTTGAGCTCTCATCGCAGTGGGTCACAGACATTTAATGGGGGGTGCTGGAATGGGGGACTGGGAAGACAGGAGGCTTGGTTTTGTTTGCTGGAGAAGAAGACTGGGAAAAGCATTGGGAAAACTTTGTGCTTTGCAGATCTGGCAGTGTGGGATTCCTTCTTTCCTTTGAAAAGCTCTTAACAGTGATTGTAGTTCAGAAGAGGTTTTTTCCCGCCGCCTATTGTAATGTTCATCATCCTTTTGTTTTGAGATGTTCTTTGAGGAGCTGAGCACAGGAGCTGCCCCTGCCTTACACCTTTCCCCCCTAGTTCAAGTGAATTTCCTGTGGTTCTGGTTCTTTGAAGGTACTGCATGGATTTGTTTTCCAGCATCTCTGTGCCGAGTACAAAGGCCTGCTCTTGTTGTTGCCTGTGAGGTATTTCTGCACATATCTGGGGCTGGCTTTGAAAAAACCCCACAAACAAAGCAGGGTGTTATAATTGGCCTGCTTTGAGGAGATCTTGCTTTCCTGTGCAGCTCAGAACTGACTGCAGGGTTGTGGGGCTACTGAATAGTGGCAGATGGTGACATGCAGCTAATAAGCAGGGGCTTGTGCTCAGCTGTCAGTCAGAAGGCCCCAAAGCTTTTGAACAGAGGATTTCCACCCTGCCTCCTGCCAGGAGTTCAAGCTCTCAAAGTGAAAATCCTGTGAGATACCATCTTCAAAGTAAGCAGAATTAGAGGTAATTTCTCCAAAAGACCGTATTTAAAGAAACCCAAAACACTACCTAAAAGGGCATGGCTTCCTCAGATACCTGACTCAGAAGAGCATTATGCTTGTGAAATCTGACATTAACTACTGTTCACTGGGAAACAGCCAGAATCTTAATTTGGGGGGGAGGGGAGAGGGAAGAAGAGTGATTGGGAAAATTAACTGCTGGCAGTGCTGCAGCGGTGTCTGCTGTGTTCCTGTGACTAATGAATCTTTGCCCTCTCAGTGGCAGCAAAAATGCACAACTGCCTGGCTTCACAAGCCTAGCAATTACTGCTGGAGGAATTAGTAGGAAATGAAAGTGAAGTACAGTTCCTTGCTGCACTGAGTAATAAAAAGCAGAAATGAACTATACTAATGAACCAGAAAGGGTTTACTTGCACTAAGTAGGTTTTTACTGCTTGCTGTTCAAGATTTACCTGCAAGTCATTTGGTTTTGTGCAGAGGTTTTCCTTTATTTTGCATGAGGAAAATTCCTTTTAAAGAGACAGAGAGTGCTCCCTTTAAATTACCTGAGCTGCTCTGTTCATACACCTCAGAGAAACCCAGCCCAGGTGACTGGAAAACATTGAGGTAGGAGCTGTTGTCCAAGCAGTGTCTTGCTTTATTATACTCCATTTGTGTACTTGGCATGCTTGGGAGCACACAACAGTGGTGTGCATAGCCCTGACCCCAGGTAGCTCTGTAGTAGCTGGCTGGAGATGCTAAGGATCACCACATTCAGCCAGCTCTTTCACCCTCCTAGGAGAAGAAAGTAAGTGTCTCCTGGTTTTGTTTTCAGAACCAAGCAATAAAGACAACTGAGGGTAGGTGCATACCCATAAAAGTTTGGAGACTGGTATCAGAATTGAGGCTGTTTTCTTCTTTTGTACCTTATATATCCCTCAGGCTTCCTGCTTGGGCTTCTGGGGAGTAGAGAACAAAGGACTCAAATTCAGTGGAACCATTTGCATGTTCTTCATAGTTAAAGCCTCACAAAGAGATCAGTTTGACCAAGGTCCTTTGTATGTTTAAAATAGAAATGTAACACCTGATACTCTGTCAGAGCCTATCCACAGTGACGCTGCTGACAGAAACATACACGGATGTGGAGGACACTGTGATTGGCAGAAAATGATATCTCTCTTCACACAGGTTTTGCAAAGCTTAAGGAAAAGTCTGTTCTCAGTAACATGCCTTTCTGGTGGGCATGGCAGAAGGCTTGAGATTCCAGTGTCATTTTGCGTTTTCTCTTTGTAGAAACACCTTGGTTTACATTTGAAAACTCTGAAGGTCGAAGACTTTGGAGAGTTGCATTTGTGCAACAGCTCTGTGGAGGGACCTGGTCCGGTTTGGGAGATTTGCTCATCGTGGCAGCATCAGTTCATGTGAACTACTCATTAGTGACTGAATCTTCTGTGCAGGCTGAGTGAAGTGGAGGAAGCGTAAACGTTGTGCAGTGCTATTTGTAAGGGATTGGAAAGTACTTAGAAAACTATTTTTAAAACGTTTATGCAATATTTTTACTATTAAGAATTGTGTATTTCAGCTGTGCTGCTGCCTGTGAGGAATCTCTCGCTTGTTAATCGCTGTGTGCCTCAGGTTAACCCTTGCAGCGACAGTGACACCACTCTAAACAGAAGAAAAATGCACCTTACTTTGTTTTTGGTTTCTCTATTTGTAGTACTTGTGTGCAGTCATGAAGGAAGCAGCCGGAGATGTGGCGGACAGGGGGACCTCCTTTCTGGTTCTCTTGGAGTCTTGGCGCACTGGGCCTTTCTTGCTGGAGCAGAAAAAACAAATGGGTATGAATAACTTCCTAATTCTTGTGAGTCTGTTCTCCTATGCCAGCTGTTGTAGTCCTGCTGCAGACATTCCCGAATGAAACTGGAGTTGTTGGGACTAAGGTATCCATGTACTTCAACAAAATGTAAGGGAGTTGTAGAGCAGTCTGTGTAATAGGTACAGTTTTAATAAGACAGACTCCTGAATAATCTGACATTTCCCAATGTGAGGCAGAAGTAGCATGCAAACTTGGATTGAGTCCCAAGGACATGCATGTAAGGGGTTTGTGTTTTCAAAACAACTGAATACAGGGGACAGGTATGAAGAGTAAACACGTGGTAGTCACTGGCAGTAACATCTGTTAATGTTAATTTAGCTTCGTGTTTGTAACTTGGTACTTGGGTACTCTTGTATTGTACCGAAGTAATTCAGAGGGGCAGGTAAGTCAAAGCTTGCAAATAAAATACAAAGAGAGTACCCATTTAAAGACCGGATAGCAGTCCAGTTTGATCATACATCAAGCAGCTATGCAGGTGGCTGTTGTCTCTTCTTGGTTAAATTATTTCAGTTCCTGTCTGACTGGTTGGTCCGTATAGTCATGTAGTCTTTCTGTGAGAGTACCTGCTTTAAATAAAGTTGAAAGGAACCCTGACACAAGCAGTTAGGCATTGACAGTCCCTCTTCCCAATAAATAATGAGTTACTGAAGCTTGAGGAGCAGAGAACTTTTGTAGTCTTTTGGATGCTACCTGCAGATGCACACAGTTAGATGTGCATGGGAGGTAATTTGTTGGTCCCTTGTGTTACTGTGAGAGCCCTACATGAGGTCCCCCAGGAAGAATGAGGGACCACACTTTAAAATTCTGAAATCTAAGAGGATGAAAAATGAAACCAAGATTATCTGTGTATCTGCAATTGCAGCTGCCACTGGAGGAGGAATTCTGTTTCACTTCATTAAAAGGATGACTTCATTTTTGCATGATGCACAAGAGATCAGTATTAAATTGTTGGAGAGATTAGCAAACGCAGCACGTGTTCTCCAGGCTTTTTGACTTGGGCTCCTGTGGCTTTTCCAGGCAGCTCACTCAGAAACGCCTTTATTTTATAGATGAAGGAACAGTCAGAGTGTAATTGGCATCAGCAGCACATTGTGTCTCCTGTGGTGGTGTTAAGGTGACCCTTCTCAAACACCTGCTGTACCAGTCCTGTTTCTCTCATGTGTTTCAGGAAAAGGAGGAGATTCTGGGGCTCAGTGAATCAGGGCATCATCTTGCAGCCTGCACTGCAGACAGCACAGCCAGTCCTTCCATGCTTGTGCCTGCCTCTGTTGTTTTAAATTGAGTATGGGCAGAGCATGATTTTGAAATGTTAACATTGCATCGACTTTCAGGAGTGCTAGCAGGACAGTAGGTAGGATTGTCCTCTTAAGGGGAGGTTAAGGTGATGCCTTTCAGGTGATGTCTTTCAGACTGGTTATGCAGCAGCTTAGAAACAGCCACTTTAACTGTAATGGACCCAGAAGCTTGTGCACAGCTTTCGTTTCCAAATAGTGTTAGGGCATCCAGGGTTGTCTCTCAGGATGGCTTGAATACTCCTGCACTTTGATGAGTACATGAAGATGCTGGTTTCAAGGAAAAGATGCTCAAAGCTACCAAACTGTAAACTCATGTTCTGTTTTGCCTGTGTTTATGTGGTGATCCTGCACAACACTTGTCACAGGAGTTAGTGACTTGGAGGCAGCTGTGTCCTAGCCATGGCTGAGCTTTGGAAGGATTTTCACCAGGCAGCAGCTGGAGCCCAGGGCCAGCTGCTGGATGATTCTGCAGTTGATTTCCTCTGTGCTGGTGCTGAAGGCAGCAGATGCAGCTCCTGTGGCCCAGCCTGTGAGAAGGTGCTCTGAATGTGCCAGGGCTGTGCTGCCTTCTGAGGGGAGGGTTCAGCACTGGAAGCCTGGGGCTGGGTGCACTCTCTTACAGAGTTTGTAAGCATGTAGGAGGCATTAAGAGAGTGCCTTAATCTCAGTCTACAGCTGTCACTGTACCACTTTCAAGCTGATGTAATGAAGGCCCTGGAGCAGTGACTAAGGCCCTGTTAAAATCTCTTGTCCACGTCCCCACGTCTTTCCTTCACCCCCTGCAATCTAAACCAGACTGAGTTACCCAGCAACAGGGGAGGAAAAGGAGTTAAAACATTGCCAGGTGAGACTTCACTCTTCCTCTGAAGGAAAGGATGACGTTTCACATGGGGAAAACTAGACATGAAGATTTTCTCACCCTCTTTTAAACATGTTTTCCTTTTGCATCCTTTGGCCATGGCAGTTCCTCACTCAGTCACATTCTGTGCCATGGAAAGGGATGTATATGTTAGTCAGGCAAAGGTGTTGTGCAGTGCAAGAGTCTGAGAAACACAGGTGTTTGCTGAACAGACCTTCCAGCACTGCTGACAAACGTTTATGGGTGCAAAGATTAGGTCCACCACCTTACGAATTACACAGAAGTGTTCAGGTTTTGTTTCTGATGTTTGCTTGTTTTTCCCTTTTAGTCAAAATCCCTTCCTAGTGGCTGCGTTTGGAGCGTGCTCGCTTACAAGGCAGGCTAACCACCAGGCCTTCCAAAAGTTTGGACGTTCAATGACTGCCTCTGACATGGTTTCAGAAGTTGGAACAGCTTTTAACAAACTTTTTGAGACCTGAAGCCAAAGCAGCAGAGAAGAAGGAGAGGACGAGCAATGACTGCAAGAGTAATTACATTTACCGTAGAATTCCCATAAGTAATGCACCCTTTCAAGTGCTGTAGCAGCATTGGAATGCTAAGTAGATTTTTTTTTTTTATTTTTCAGAATAGAAAAATATGATCAATGTAGATATTTTTTAAGAGTTTGGGATACAGAAATGTTTTGGCTGGAATAAGCTGTAGTTGCAGATCTGTTATAATATAATAAAACTAAACTGAAAGTATTCCTCTGTTCTTTTTGATAGTTATTGAGCAATAACTAAAGTGTGAACAGCAAAAAATAAATGGCACTTGATACTTAGATAAAATTCTTCCACCAGCTCAGCTGAAGTTCTTGGATTGCACCAAGCTTGTCATGTTTTCATTCTTAGACTGACCCTCTGTCTAGAATTAGTTATTGCACTTCATTTTTGCCATGCTAGTATATTAAGCAGCAAAAAGTAAGCCTCTTTGGAAAGGGAATGCATGAGAGTTGCTGTAGATTTTGAATGTAATTAGTTGCCTTTTCCCATTCCCGGTCCCAGAGGCAACACTTATTTTCAACAGGACACCGCCTTCCTGCAACATCTCGGGGTGGGTGGGTGGGTGTTTGTTCTTTACAAGGTTGCCCCATCTCAGAACAAGGCTGTACTGTAGGTATCTTAGTGTTAAACTGTAATTATGTTACCTGAAAAAAATGTTTTCTATTCCTTTCGTTAGCCTTGACTCACCTAGAATTTGGTATGATGAACCTTTTGTGGAATTACCATTTGGAGAGGTGCTAGGCAGGGTAAGAAACTCGGTGATCCCTACCTGAACTGGTCAGCCTCTCAGCAGTCACAGAGAAGCAAAGCGTTTTTAGAACTCAAATGGCCTGTTGAGTTAGAGCTCTGAGAGGACCAGCATATAGGTTCACAGGTAGGTATCCACTAACCAGCAGGAGTATGAACTGCAGACACAAAGGGCAGCCAACAGCATTTACCTGTGCCTTCTAGGGCTCTGCAGGCAGCCATACCCTGCAATACAAAGGCTGGCATAGGAAAAGGGTGGTTAGTGGTTAAGCCTGAGTGCAGTGCCTGGGTTTAGGGGCTTTTTGCTTAATCCTTAGCAAGACAGACAGGATCTTTAACAGTTAAGGCCGTACCTCACTGGCAGGGCAGAGGAGTGTTGGGCATAAAGGAGAAGCTGCGTGCAACTTTGCACAGTATCATTTCTTAAACATTTGGAAATACAGTCAAAGCTTGCAGGGATAGAACCAATACAGAGAGAGGAACAAGGTAATGTGACATATGTTTAAGTGTATGCTGCCCTTAAACCTATAGTCTAGCTCCAGGTGTATATACTTCTTAAAGCACAGGAACAAGCATACTGCAGTAGATGTTCTGTATTCACTGCAGCCACTCTTTCCCAGTGCTCTAGCTCTAGGTTGGCATATGGTGCCATGCTGCTAGTCAGATAGCTTTCTTATTCCTTACAATAGCTGCCCACAGAAAGCACCTGGAACCAGAAAAGGTGCTCCAAGTATCTCCCCTCAGCCCTTATAGTTGATATTTCTGGATGCACTGTGACTACTACCTCACCCCAATGCATTTTTGTTTTTAAAGCGGTTACCTATTTTTAAAATAGGTTTTTAAATGTTTGCTCACTTTGGGTCTACGAGGGTTCACAGACTTTTTAAGATTAGAGCAACATCTACTCCTAAAAGATGAGTTTTGGTGTTTAGTTTAAGCAGTTTTGTAAACTGTCTACATCTCTGGGGAAATAAAGCTACTATTGTTCTTTCCCCCTAAAACTATTTGAGAAGCCTGACTCCGTTAAATAAAATCAGAGTTAACACTGATTTTAAAACAGCTACTGGATTTCTTTTAAAGTGAGCATATTTTTGGTTTTGTGTTTAGAACATCAGTGGTATTATCATTTAAATGGTATTCGTAAGGTGAAGTCAATTACCAGACCTCAGTACAGGTTTCAACCTGCTGTGTTGGTTTTAAATCTACACAGAAGTTGTAACTGTGTTCTTCACTACTGTATACGAATTGTTACGATTTTTAAACATTCTGGCAATGTAGCAGTTTCTTCTGGTAGGAAATAAAAACAATAGCAAAGCAACTGTGTGTACCTTGTTTGGTGTGTTCCCACAGCAGCAGAGCTGTTTACCACTCATTCCAGTCTGCTGGGGCGATACAGCCACTAGCACATGTAAAGTACCAACAGAATCACGTAAGAATCTGCCAAAGTGCTGATGAAGACACCCCTGTTTTCTCTAGGAGTAGCTGTAGCCAGAAAGGGAGCAGAAACCCAGCTACACCTTTTGCTCTCAGTAATAAAAAAGAAAGCCTTTATCCTTTTGAACAGCTCACTTGCAGGAACTGTATTTCCAAATGAAATTCCCTGTAGCAGAAGCAATGTTCTTGTTCGTTTCATAAACTGATTTAAAGTATGCCAGCAGGTAAGTACAAGCCCCATGTACACTCGTGTAGGACAGGCCTCTCTTTTTAACACAAACATGGCAAAAGGGAAAAAGTTAACTGAACAGGCTCAAACACACTAATTTTATCTTCCCGGTTGTGATGGAGAGACCCTGAGCATGCTGCATTCCCAATGCCAGGAAAGTCTTGATGTGTTCTCTGCTGAAACAAAGCTACCAGGCCTTACAGGTAACTGGATACAATCATAGTGCAGTTAAAGATTTCACAGGACCAAACCAGCAACACAGCAGTAAGAAAATACCTGAGGGCTAAAAGTGTCACCTCCTTCCATATGAGAGGATAGCACATGTCTAAAACATTCAATAAAGCCTGTTTTGAGGGTGAAAACGCTTAGGTTCTCACCTCTGTCTTCACTATGTTTTAATTCCCAGTGCCAGCTGAGCAGAACAGGGTATGAGGGCAGATGACACTGCAAGCAGGGCTGAGGCAGCACCTGCATTTGAATATGCTGAGGCCAGTGTCAGGCAACCCAGCAGGCTCCTGTGCTGCCCTGTAGTTTGCTTCCACATATCAGTTGCAAGTCCTCTATTTATTTACCTGCTCCTCGTGTCAACAGCTTTGCTCAGATTATATCTTTCCATTCTATCCATTCTGGTCCAAATGTTTTATTTGGAAGTAATCAGTATTTACAACTGCTGCCAAAGCAGCTGAAATTAAAAAAACCCCACAAGTCCAAGAACAAAGAATCAGCTTTTTTCCTGAGCCTGCTGCTCTGCTTGCCCTCCTCCTTCCACCATTTCCCACGTTGAAACAGCAGCTCTGTCCTGTAAGAAGAAATGAGCAGGTCAGTCCCAGCAGTCGGGATCACACGGGTATCACACGTGCAGGCAGTTGGAGGCAGAGGCTTTTAACCAAGCTCCATGCAGCACAGCTATTCATCCCATTAGGTAATGGAGGTGGAGATATCCTCTCACAGGAATACAGCTGTTACTAGTAACATCCAGAGTTGTCAAACAAAGCCAGACAGTTCTCCCCAGTTAAGGAAAAAAACCACAATAGAAATGTCACCCCTTTTGTGTGGTATGCTGCCAGCAGTGTGTAGTCTGTATCCTACAAGTAACCTCTGTTAAACCCAGGCAAGCACACTGTCATGGTTAAATGGCTCATATACGTGGGAAACAGCTCTTTGTTGACAATACATGAGAAGGTACTGAGTAACTTCTGAATTTCAGGACAATAGCCTGTTGCTGTAAGTGCCTAATGCAATACTGTAGTATTTTTGACAGTATTACAAACTGAGTATTTCTGACTCAAGATCTAGAAGTTCAACTGTAATTGTTGACAATAAAGGTTAATGTACAATGTTACATGAGCTCTGACTCATGAGAGAGGCTGGAATACAATGTACAATTTTCTTCAGATTAAAGTGAAAACTGGGTTTGATGCAAAAATGATCAACAGTACACCTCACTTGGTAGCACAGATGAGCTCGCATTTCAAGGACGCTAGTGCAATGTGAGAAGACCGGTGGATATTTTAATCTGTTTGTTGCAAGTTCTCTAGCTTCAGACAAGCAGAAAGTCACCTGCATTGAGCAGCATGAGAGAAGAAACCAGGGCACAGAAATCACAAGCTTACCTGCTGAAGGAGAAACTACCCTTGCTACAAACCTGATTTTTAAAGGAATTAAGTTACTAGCGTTCTCTAAGCTGCCACTCACACCCCACACCAGCCAACCTCTCCCTGCCCAGCCCTGAGACAGGGGTTCATAATCTGCGCTGGGCAGAGATGAGGCCTGTCTGCTTCATCTGTTCTGCAGCTTTTCCTCCTGCACATGGCCTGACCTCAGCTGCACAGGACAGATGTGTTATCCTGTGCTCCTCATGGGGCTCATAAAAGTTTCATGGAGATCAGAGGCTGGGTAGACAAGAGAAATTCAGATTACTTCCTCAAGCACCTACAAAGCAACCAGGACCCAGCTTCTCGGCACTGTGCTACCACATTTTCAGCAGCAGCGAACCCACCCAGCCAGGCAGACTTGTGCCAAGCATGAGGGTGGTGAGGGCCCTGCCTTGGGCCGGGCTGTGTCATGTCACATCGTTCAGTTTGCAGAGCTCCTCTGGGATGTGCAGAGGCAAGATGTGGGCAACGTCCCCAGCACACCTTCTACAGGATCAGCAAACAAAGCAGGAGCAGAGTTTGGGCATGTGGTGTGTGTGCTCATACGTGTTTTGTCTTCACGAGCAAACTATTCTGGGACAAGCAGGAGACAGATTAAAAAAGACAATTGAAATAACTGGAACAGGCTGAATCCTGACTAATGGCAATTTCCAGGAAGTTATTAAACATCTGTAAATCCCTTTAAAAACAGATCTGCAGCAGGGTGGAGGTGGGGATGCAGCTGTTTTGCCAAACACATCAAAAGGGGATCACCTCCAAGACACTGTCTCAGTGCAGTTGTTTGGATTTGCAGACTTTTGTGACAGGTAAGTGGAATGAGGATTTAGCTGCATACAAACAAGGAAACAGATGTTCCAGCTTCCCACAGTCTTCCTTTGCTTTCACAGCTGTAGCTCACCACTGCTGCATTTGGCCCCTCACCCCAGTTTGTTTCAGCACATTCGCTTTCATCTGTGATCATGAGGCAGCTGACCACACTCCATGTTTGGATTTAATAGGTGTGCTAACAAATGACAGTCAGCAGTTAAGAGGATGAATGCCCTCACTCCCTAATGTCACTGTGCTTTATACATCCTTCCATTGGTAAATCCATGCAAGGGAAAAAAATGCAGCTTGGAGGGAGGGAAGGAGGGAGGGAGGGAGGAAGATGCTGGAGGGAAAGTGAGAGATTACTTTGTACATAATGAGTGACACTGACCCAACCAGGCCTGGAGCAGAGGGGAGGAAGGCAGTGAAGCAAGAGGAACTGACAGAAGCAGCACCTGTTAAAGCAGCAAGAGAGCACCCTGAAACCAGGAGGAGACAATAACGAAGAGAAGGGATTTCTCTTGACTAGGAACCACCACTGGGGTAATAGAAAAGAACAGTGGTATTCTTTACAGACCAAGGAAGCAGAATGGAGAGAGGAGTGGCAGAGGAATCTGGCAAAGTACGTATGGCACAGGAACAGGTGGGAATGGAGATGCTGAAACAGACACTTTCTCATTAAGACTTGAGTGCATGGAGGGTTGAAGGCCAGCACTATTTTCTTCAGTCATCTGAGTTTACTTTCCAGGCCCTCTGCAATCATTTCAAAGATTACACACATTATTCATACTTTTCCATCTGGATTGACCTTGGGAAACAGGGATTTCTGAGCATTATGGGATTCTCAGTGGCTAAATAGCACACTTTAGTAACCGTAGAAATAACAGTAACTGCAGAAGTAGGTACAAGTTGCATGGAGGCATGAGGTTGAAGGGGAGCAGAAGACTAGCAGTGCAACCAGGCAAGGGCTTAACTTCTACTGCCTGCTGCTGCAATCACACACTGAGCAGGGTACAACACCGAAAGCTGCTGGAGGGGCACGAGGGGCAAAACCAAATGTTGCCTTAAAAAGTGAGTAGCGGCCTCAGGCAGAGGGTTACTTGTACCTTTATGTGGATTCCAAAGGCAGCAAGGTTTTCACGCAGACTGTCGCAGGCCTCCAAGAGGGGTCTTCTCTCCTGCATTAGCTGCTGCCTCTTTTCCTTCTCTTCCCGTTTTGACCCTTTGGCTCCTGCATCACCCTCCGCTGGCACAGTCTCTGCTGCCTCTGGCAGAGCAAGTGCATAATGACGGACCTTTGTGCGGAACTGTACGAGCTCATCAATGACATTGGAGAGCATAGCAGAATTGTCCACTCTCAGAGCCACCTAGAAACCAAACAGGTTGATTTAGAATCATCTAGAGAATGATTTAAAGGCTTTAAACTGAAAAGGATGGACTTAGATTTGGTATTTGGAAGAAGTTCTTTCCTATGAGAGTGGTGAGGCACTGGCACAGTTTGCCCAGAGGAGCTGTGGCTGCCCCATCCCCAGCCATGATCAAGGCCAGGTTGGATGGGGCACTGAGCAACCTGGTAGAGTGGAAGATGTCTCTGCCTGTAGTAGGAACTAGATGGTCTTTGAGGTCCCTTCCAACCCAAACCCATACAATTCTGTGATTTAAAAGTCAACCCCAACTTAGTAGCATACACTGAGGCCTCATCACCTCTTCTGGTTGTGCATCTTCCATGAACTAGTGTGTTTAAAATGTCACAGTCTCATTAATGCCAGACAAAAAGTTAGAGTGGAAGTAGTTCAACATATTCCTACCCAGGAAAGTGTTTTGGCGCTCTCATGTGAATATAACATGCTTCATAACCCAATTGTGGAATTCATTGCCACAGGAAACCTCTGAGATGCCCAAAGCATGCATAAATTAAAAAGGAATTAAACAAATTAATGGAAAACAGGCTGATAACAGCCAAATGACACAGCGAGGGAAGCCCAGCTCTGCTGGCCACTCAGCTGAGCTACACCTAAGAACTGGAGAGCACAGCAGCCGCTTCCTCTACCTTTGAGCTCCAGACCTTCTACAGGAAATACAGACAAGGAAAAGTAAGTACTTTGGCTTTAAGTCTCTAGACTATCCTTTCTCCTTGCACCCATAGGAAACCTCCCCAAATCCACAGAACTTACCTGATCCACCTTATCCAAAATTCCAGCTATCCCAAAACAGACCTGACCACGCAGCAGCCATGTCACATACTGAATGTCTTCTGGCTGCTGCCTGGCCTCCTCCTTCCCTCAACCAGCTCCAAGCTTCCTCAGCATCCTCTGGCTTGGCAGAGTCCTGCTGGCCAACACCATGTGAAGGGAATGGCCCTGCTTCTCTTCGAGGGTCCCACTCCAATGGCTGCCAGGCCAAGAGCTCAGGTGCTAGCCGGAGAGGTCAGCTCTTTGGCACTGACACAGCCTGGCTTCCACTCTCAGCAGACACCATCCCTGCTCCTCATTACAGACAAACTCCTAAGCAGGAGGCACAGGACAAACCTCCATCAAACAAGAAAACACCACTGCAGCATTTTATCACCAAGGCACAAGAGGGGGAGCAGACAATGGAGCAGTGAAATGTAAAGCACACCAAGGCCGGGGGGTGAAGCTGCTGGCAGCAATGCTCGATTGGGAGCATAAGAGCAGCTGAGTAATTAAAGCTAGAAGGGACTGTATTTAGACACTGAACAGCAGGATGGAAATGAAAGGGAATAGTTTCAGAGGTCACTGAGTGAAGCAAACAAAGAGGAGAAGGAGGTGGTGAGGGGGAGGCTATTGAAGAGATGCTCAGTGGTCTCAGTGGTCAGAGGCAGCAAATTCCCCAGACTTTCAGAACATGTAAACATACTAAAGAAGAAGTTTGAGATTGAAGAAGAGAATTAGTTTAAGTGCCAGAAACGCTCCATTGTAGCCTGGGCCAGGAAAAAGAGCAGGATAAATGCTGAAATACAGAAGAGAGACGAAAGACAAATGAAGAGGGGAGCAAAAAGCGCACCACTGCCAAAGTTCCAACCATGCTCCTACTCTTAAGACACGGCAAGATCCTCTAAAATGATAGGAGCTTTAGGACACACACTGATCCAATTTCCACATAAAACACAATGTAGCCTTTCAGGGTTGATATGCAATTTCTCCTCCTGCAGAGCCAACNAAGAGGGGAGCAAAAAGCGCACCTCTATACAAACACCACTGCCAAAGTTCCAACCATGCTCCTACTCTTAAGACACGGCAAGATCCTCTAAAATGATAGGAGCTTTAGGACACACACTGATCCAATTTCCACATAAAACACAATGTAGCCTTTCAGGGTTGATATGCAATTTCTCCTCCTGCAGAGCCAACCACTTCAAAGTGCTCCTGAGAAGTCTTATACGGAAACTGAGTCCCTGCCTACCCCACCTGTTTGCCCCCCGCTGCATCCACAATACAGCACTCCTCAGCAGAGCCAAACCCCTCACCTTTGCTCCCCAGCTCTAAAACGGGCACAACAGTTTCCACCCCTCATCTTTTCAGACAGATTCATCTTACCTGCCTGTGGTTGTCCAGGCTCCTTCTCTTGCCAATGCAACGAGATAGGCAGCCTTATTTTATACAGCCACCAGGTTAAGATGAATTGTTCCTTAGCAGTGCCTCTCTCTCCACCAACTACTGCAGAAGCACAGGCAGCTACATTAGATGCAAGGCTCATTAGCAGAGATGAATCCCATCCTAGGAGCAACACAGACCCCACAGGCTATATGCAAACACCTAAATGAAGAAGGCCCAAATATAATTCTCTGTATTAAGCTTTTACACAGGCAAGCTAGCCTTCTCCCAGGCACCCCACAGACCCGGACCCACAGTGGTCAGGGACTGCACTCACAAGCTGCATGCCTGGGGCCACCTAACTAAAAGGCAAGAGAGGCTGGATGCTGTTGTAGGCAGTCTCAGGGTCAGAGAACAATCCCTTCACCTTTTTATTTACTAGCTTGTGGCATCCCACAGACCCTTCTGATGAAGATTTTGATTGATTCACTTGTTAGAACCACCAAGGGACAGAAGAGTCTGACAAGATCCTTCCTTCCTTCCTATCTCTCACCAACACCTTCTGGTGACCTTGCTGCCCCAGAGAAACCAGCACAGCATGCAAAAAGAAAAGCATTCAGACACTTATCTCAGCAAAACCAGAGGTGCAGCAGGCACCTTCATACAGACAGCCCAGAGGAATCCAACTGGATGGCTACTTTGCAATCCAACTTATGTCAGTAAGTGTTTAGTACACCACTGAGAAGTAGCATGACATACCATGGGTTATGAGGAGTTACACACAGCCAAATCACATCCAACCACTGTTATGAAAGAAATTTTGCGGGAAAACCCACGAAGAGGCAAAGTAGATAAATACATTTATTACCTACTTTCAAAGGGTAAGTAACGTCAGTTGTTTTCTTATCCTCTTCTCCCCCTCCCTGGAAGAAATCTTTACAGAAGTTTCTCTAAGGAAATTTTCCAACTTCTTGGTATTCAGCTCCAGACACAAGCAGAAGAGGAGCACAGAACAGTCTGCTTGTCTCTAACACCTTGTGTCATTTTAAGTGTTCCCTTTCCATACTTCAGGGCATCACCTCCATATTTATAACTCTCTTCCCTGTGCAGTACTTTGCTTTGAGCTTTTCTCTCCCCCTTTTTTTCCCTCCACATTCCTACCTTTTCAAACACTAAACAATATGTAAGGTATTTCCAATTACGGGCCCTCTCTGCTGCCCTCCCCTCCGGGCACCATGGCTTTCTGCAGGAGCTGGAGCCTGGCTCCTGCTGTGCAGGGGGGTCACAACCACAAATACATAAATATTCTTATGGCTATAAAGTCAGATTGGGTGCAACCATCACAAAGAAGAGGAAGAGCCAGTGGAAAGCCAGGCACGTAACAGGACCAACTCAAAAGCCTCCAAAGCTAACTTCTTACCATTTCATTCCTGACTTTCATTTCCACAGCGCAACTGTTGCACGAGTCACACGGGAGTACCCCTGAGGATTGAAAAGCCCACACTTTGTTCCATCTGCTCACGTGCTCTCCTCAGACATCACACAGAAACTGCGAGCGGCTCAGAAAGCTTTACTAAACCCGTAAATTACTTTGTTATATCTGATGCTTTCAGAAAGCATTCTATAAAACGTAACGCTGGCGCTGCTACCATATACTAGTACACACAGCAGAGATGTTTCATACCTGTCTTTCTCCAAAGGACATCCCAAGGGAATTAAAAAAGCCTTCTATATAGGAAATAATGCTTCCATACACAACAGAGCTTCTAGGAGATCCAGCATCCTGTTTGAAAAACACTCAAAAGAGATTGTGCAGTCAATACATGTTACAGAACTCGGCATCTCTCTCTAGCCTAGTCCACAAGGGAAAACTGTTACTAATCATATAGATTTACCTCCACCAGTATCACGTACCCAGACAGGGACTTTTACAGAGATATAAAAGCACCTCACAACACAAAGGGAAAAAGACTTAAGTGAACGGGGGAGGGGAAGAGTTTATCACCAGCATGTGCAGCGAGGAGAAAGGATGCATGAAGCTGCCATGCATTACATGGACAGTCAATTAGACCTAAAAATAGCACTTCTGGGCATGAAAGGGCTGTGTGTGTGAAAACGGAATAAAAGAACAAAACCCCAGCTTCAAGGGCAGCTATAAAACAAATGGTTAAAAAAAAAAAAAAACAACAAATCCTTTTTTGAGTGTCTTATTGATTTAAATAACATGAAGGCTGCTTTGAGATAGCTTATGGCTTATCATATCATGCCCTGGGAGCACCAGCAATGACAGCATCATGCTTTTAACACCAAATGCATTTCTTTCTTTCCTCCATATTTATTTCACACACACAAAATGAAAATCAAGATTAAATGATAGACCAAGAAGCAATTTCAGGGACCCTTGCCTGATAAAGAGAGTGATGACACACAACCAAATTAGCAGCTGGTACTAGATTTCATCCAGCATCTCCACAAGGGCCTAAAATCCTAGAACCACAGAATGGTTTGTGTAGGAAGTGACCTTAAAGCTTATCTAGTTCCAACCCCCCTGTCACAGGCAGAGACACCTTCCACCAGACCAGGTTGCTTGAGGCCCTGGTCCAGCCTGGCCTTGAACACTGCCAGGGATGGGGCAGCCACAGCTGTTCTGGGCACCCTGTTCCACAATATAAGGTAAGATAAGCCATAACCTAACATTTGCAAAAGGAGCTGAAGCGAAGCACTGAGGGGAAGAGACACAAACGGACCAACTAAAGTAGGAACGGTGAGAAGGCTGGGGAGAGGAATGAGCAGCTATGTGTACGTGAAACTACTACACCGTTCTCAAAGGGAAAACACCACATGCACAGTCATTAAGAGGTAACGCTCAGGCAGCTGGGCTGCGCCCTGGAAAACTCCATCACAGCAACCAGAAATCCAAGTCAGCTGCCCTGCACGCACCCCATCCCATTCTGCAGGAAATGGCTGACAGAAGGAATTCAGGGGAAACAAGCAATGCCTGGCAAATGAGGCTACATGCATTTAGGAGTGCTAATGCTGTTTTAGAGCCCTGCTGCAAACTGGCATGGGTCACAGATTCCCTCAGAGAGTTGTTTTGTAAAGATAAGGCCAAGGACAGAATGTAAAGCCAGAGCTAAAACAGGACCAGGAGGAGGCAGGATTTCTAAACCAACAGTCTAATTCTCTCTTAAGATCAGGTATGACAATGTACTCAATGCTCCTTTTACAGCACAAACATGGTTAACGTGAGGACATCAGCAATAAAGCAGTGCAGCAACAAGGCTGAGCTGCTTGCCTTGAGCAAGAAAGGGAGCTGCTGGTGAAAGGAGACCCAGAAGTGCTTCAGACAGTGTTTACTGCTCAGGTCTTGTCCTTACCAGACGCTTCCTTTGTGTCAGCATCGAGAAGTCTTAACAGAGTCTCAACTTGCCAAAAGCCATCTGAAAACAGACTCCTGCAGGCATGCTGAGGCCACAGTTATAATCTTACTAAACCTCAAACCTGAACTCACCACTGTAACTGCCCCATGCAGCTGGGACTGTCTGCCAAAGCCCCCCCCCCAGCAACCATCACTCCCCATTTCCCAGTTTAGGTTGATTTCTGTGCATGGATATTATGCAAAGAAGCAGGGTAAGAACATAAAACCAGCACTAAAATTACCAGCATGCCACAGCGGCTTCAGGCCTTTCAAAAGCCTTTGTTATAAATAACATAGGGCAGAAGGAAGCACAAAACAATAGCTGCACACAATTCCTGCTATACGGTCAGGACAAATGGGCACCACTAAGGTCAAGAATTTATGGAGCTTTGTTTCTGCTGGTTTCTTATGTGAACAATAAACTAATCTGTCTGCATTAAACAGTAGGACAGTGGACAGCTGTCATTTNGGGCAGAAGGAAAGAAACATCCTCTGGACACAAGGAAGCACAAAACAATAGCTGCACACAATTCCTGCTATACGGTCAGGACAAATGGGCACCACTAAGGTCAAGAATTTATGGAGCTTTGTTTCTGCTGGTTTCTTATGTGAACAATAAACTAATCTGTCTGCATTAAACAGTAGGACAGTGGACAGCTGTCATTTTCTGATCTCTGTATCCTAATGGGTTACCTTAGTAACAGCCTTAAGCTGTCTGTTGCCATGGTGAATGAGGTCCATAATTGCTGCAACAGCCCTGGAGGTGTCAAAGTCATCTGCAAACGCAGCCTTCACGGTTACTTTTGTGTTGGCTAGCCTTCAAGAAGAAAAGGTAGCATTTAAGATAAGACAAACAAGATGCCAGCAGTACGCTGGATTCATCAGCTATTCAGCCAGAGGGAGTTATCGAAAGGACGCTTTCATTTTCTTCCTAGCTGTCCTATGATGGGTGATGCTACACTGATAAGGGGGAATACATCTTTCAGCTGCAAAGGGAAAAACTTGATGCATCTCAAAAGCTGAAGTTCTGCATCCATTCAATAAATATATGGCTAATCACAGGAGCCAACAATGCCTTACCCAATTAAAGTCATATAAAAAATGAGATTAAGCACGTTGAAGATTTTGCTAGGGTTTTTTCTTTTTCCAGCAGCCCATTTTTCATGCTAACAGCATGCTTCTCTTCCAAAGCCACATCACACATATCCAGTGCCTGGGAAGAGTGGTGACACGGGGTCTGCCAGGAGTCCTGTTGGCAGGATCCAGCTCAAAAGCAGCCACAGCTTCCTCATTTAGCAGGAGAGCCTAATCCCAGACCCCAGACTCTGCTTGGCTTGGCCCAGATGGAGAGGTCTGGTGGGACTGTTTGTGTAACAGCATCAAAAGCCAGCAGGCAGCCAGCACTCATCACCACAGAACCAGTGCCAGCCACTGCCACCACTGGGAGCTGGGCAGTGGGAACAGCAGCAGGAATAAACGGTGAGCTGCAAACAGCTGCTGGCAGAGCACCCTTGTAGACAGCCAGGTGAAACAGACCTCGATAGCACTGACCCAAGAGTGCTGTTTCTCCCCTTCCCTCAGGGAGTAGGGTTACCTGGGAAACTCAAGCTATCCCAGAACCTCTGGGCCATTCTGAAACCCAGGAGAGTGATTTTGCCTGGAATGCCTCCCCTCAGATATCAGATGGCTGCTGCCCTAAATCCTTCCTCACAACACTCTTCCCTGAAAGCTTCCCCCTCCATGTTAAATATCTACCACTTTCCTAATAAAGAGCTGCTTCATTTTGGTTGGGTTTACATCTCCTGATACACAAGTTATGCCTTCCCACATATCCCCCCCCACTGACAATCCATTTCAACTTCCTCACATGCCTCATGTCTCTCAGCCTTATCTCTCATCAACAGGTTACCTGCAGTCTCCTGCTGAAGGACTTGCTTTTGCCAAATACCACAACTAGTTAATTCAGCTCTGCTTCCCTGTAACATGTTCCAGTGCCCCTTGCAAGCCTTAGCTGGTGCAGCTGCAAGCTCCCCAACCGTGAGGTGCCAGTACCACAGGAAAGCCATCTCACACTTCTACAGCATTTAGCCCTCTGATCCTACATCCCAATCCCAAAACTGCCTGTACATACATTGCTTCAGGGTGCTCAGCTCCCTCCCTCCTTACCCCAACTCCAGAGCACTGCACTAATCTCAGCTTTACACCCAACGCACAGCACATCACTCTCCTGGAAGATGATCTGCATTCCTAAGGGACTCCAAAGGAGAGTCTTCTCGTCAGGGCCACAGCCAACAATTTCTTTGTTCCCTGTGACATCTCTGCCCCTGGCCAGTTTCTTAGTAACCCCTTCTCTCCTCTGCTGAGCACCATAGTGCCAGCCATCTTGATTACACGCTCATGTGCCTAAGGCATATCACTTTCCAGCCATCCTCTTCTTCAGTCACTAACATACAATTCTACTTATAACCTGGGAAGTCTCACAACTTCAGTCATAGCTTTGCCTTTTGCATCACTTGAGAGTGACAAAGCTGCCTGTGTTAGAACAGGCACATTAGATAAATAACATGGATTTTAAAAACACTTGTAGCAGACTACAAGGAAAAGCGGCTGGCTAGGAAAAGAAGAAGAATGCCCTGGTTTTGGTGAGGGCTGGCAGGGAAGGCTGCCTCTCAGTCCTTCTTGTCCTGTTTCTTAAACTGAACTCAGAATACCACACTGTTCATCCCTCTGAGCCTGTCACTGTTCACATAGTCACAATCTTTAAAATATGGGTGCACTTACCTTTCCCACAGTATGTCTTCTCTAACAGGGTCACATATCAGCTGTCCTTTTATGTAAGCATTTGCATCTTTAGTAAATGAGGAGATTGTCTGAAGAAGGTTCTTTGCATCATCCATGCTCTCGTCACTGAATTCTACTGCTATAGAGAAAATAAACAACATCTACTAGGCTGTTATGACAGATAGGATGGTGTCTGTCATACACAGGAACAATATTCTGAGACAAAGTTGTTCCAGGACAAGTTTGTTATTATTTGTCACAGTAAACTTTTCTTACAATTAATTGCACATTTAATTAAAACCTCCATTCTTCATGCACAGTTGGTGAATTAAATCAATATAAAAAAACTGTCACTATGTATGACAAAGTAATAAGCTACTGGAAAGGTATCAGACTTATTCAAAAACTGTCTGGAAACTGACTGAAGCATTCGCTACTTGGCATCATTATTATTGAATCTGTGAAGTTATTGCTCCAAAGCATTTGGATTGAATATCCTAGGCATCCCCCCACATTTCAGTTGGCGAGGCATATCTTTGATCCAACCTCTACTTTTGTTCCTATTCTAATTTAGATAGCCATGACCTGTATTTGGAGACTCCAATGTACACTCACAGCCCAGAAAGCCAACCACATACTGGGTTGCATCAAAAGGCCAGCAGGTCGAAGGAGGTGATCCTGCCCCTTCACTCTGCTGTACAAGACCCCCCCTTGGAGTACTGTGTACAGTTCTGTTGTCCTCAACATACAAAGGTCATGGAGCTGTTGCAGAACATCCAGAGGAGGGCCATCAAGATGATCAGAGGTTTGGAGCACCTCTGCTATGAAGACAGGCTGAGACAGCTGACCTTTTTCAGCCTGAAGAATAGAAGGCTCTGGGGAGACCTTAGACCAGCCTTCTAGTACCTAAAGGGGCCTACAAGAAATATAGGGAGGAACTTTTTACATGAGCCTGAAGTGACAGGACAAGGGGAATGGCTTTAAACTGGAAGAGGGGAGATTTATATTAGCTATTAGGAAGAAGCTCTTTACTGTGAGGGTGATGAGCACTGGCACAGTTTGCCCAGAGAAGCTGTGGGTTGCCCAAGAAAGTTGTGAATGCTCCATCCCCGGCAGCGTTCGAGGCCAGGCTGGATGGAGCTTTAAGCAACCTGGTCTAGTGGAAGGTACCCCTGACCATGGCAGGGGGGCTGGAACCAAGTGGTCTTTAAGCTCCCTTCCAAGCCAAACTATTCTGTGAATCTATAAATATCACAAAGGAGTTGATTATTTGAATCAAAGCACCACTGGCAGCCAGTGAAATACTGCTTCACCATTTTATGCCTGACCTCTGCACTAAGGTACAGCCAAACTACAGTTTGTAGCGTATTCCTAATCTCATCAGCACTGAGCATCACCTGTAGCTTCCACAGCAATCTCACCTCTGGTCCTACACAGATTAACTACAGCCAACTACTTTGTGCAATTACCCAATGCTGCCCAGACACAAACTCTTTAGAGCAGACAGTCTGAGCAAAGGGGCAGATCTAAGAGGACAGAAACAGCCAGATGCAAGACTTGATCTCAGTTCCATAGCCTAAATCCCAAAGAAGCCTAAATGTTTAAACAGACTTTCCATATTATTTACCCCAGTATAACTAAGGCATAAGTCTGGACCTATGTTTGTCAGATTTTCCACTTGTGTGTAATTAAAAATCTGCATTATGGCCTCATCAACACCAGTTTTAAAAATTAAGCTTTACTCAGCTTTGAAAAAAAGACTTACATACAGACTTTTGGAAAACAGTGAGATATTGAAAGCATTCATTTATATCCAACAAGATTACTTAACTGATTACCCTGACTACAGGAACTCCATGAGGAATACCTGATGAAAGTTTATCCTGATGAAGCCTGTTTTGATTAAAGCCATTCTTCTTCCCCGATTCATGGCACTTTCCTAAGCCACCGCCTGCAGGCACTGCAAACCCACAGCACAGCACCGGCAAACCCAGCTCTATAAACCCTACTGTACTCCCTGCTCCCTCCCTCTTTTGCATCATTGCTACATTATCAAATCACAAAACACGTTTTTTAGCATCACCAAGTAATTAAAGACCAGAGGGACCTAAATGTTACAATTCACTCAGGTTCACAAAATCACTGCAGCGGTTCTGGTGACCAACAGAGTGTTTTGGGACATAATCCTGATGCCTGTAGTGGGCTCACAACCCCTCCACTTAACTGCATAAAGCAAAGGCACTGCCATTATTTGCCAAGGCAAGCTTAGAAACTGCCAGCCATTTGGCTTTGGTTTACAGGACAAATACATTATATATATGAGGGTGTTGTAAATGTTAGCCTTTTTTCTTCTGTTTTAAATCACTCCCAAGTGTTCCCAGCTCCAGCCAGGGAGCCATTTATGTGTGCACAATGTATGTCATTTCTTGACAGAGATTCGTCGCATGTCACCATCCTGATGCCTTACCCTGCAGCTGCAATACTCCCCACTGCCTGCCTCTCTCCTGCTCCAAACTGGGAGTTGATCTGTAGCAAACTTCCCACCTGAACGTGCTCCTCCCTCCTACCACAGTGGGTATGGGCAGGTAATAACCAGGAGTACCTTTACTATCCCAAGCTTCAAAATATTTCAGATACATGGCATTCCTGGTGCCTTCAGCTGCCTTAGGAGAGGGAGGCTCTACCAGGAAGATCAGACAAGTGGCTCCCGCAAACATCTAGAATTATTAACAAGCAAAATACTTCTCAGTCCAAGGACTGCACCTCTATCAAGGCTTGCATGCTGACAGACACTAGCAAAGCCACAGAGCTTTAACAATGCCACCTTTCTCACATGTCACAGTGCTAGAGGTGCTTCATCTGAGGCAGTCAGAGGCCCACTAAAGTAACACAGCAGGTGTTGCCCTGTGCTCCACCATTCCCTTACCATGCCAGGGTGGCCAAGGGGCCACAGACAGTTAGGGAACTACCATATGCTTTTGGCAGACTGCCATAAACTAGTAAAAATGCTATGGAATCAATATTTTCATATCGTATATGGAAACTTCTTCCAGTTCAAAGTAGCATCTGCCTGCTGGAAATACAACAGTGAGACAGGGAAGCTGACAAAATCTCCCACACCTCCCCCCACAAGCAGTGTTCCCCAAGCCAAGGTGGTCATTAGGTTATCGAGGTGTGAGCTGCACTGCACCGCAGAACTGCTTGAACACTCAGTAATTCCACAAAACAAAGGATGATAACACAGCAGGGAGATAGAAAGTTATTCACAAGCCCTTGTCATACCCTACAGGAATATAAGGCAAAGCTCTACCTAGATAGATCTCAAAAAACCAGCTGATCGTATCTGAAATACAAGTGACGGCAACAGAGGCAAATCAGAGATGGAGGTAATTCATTAACTGAAAGTGCAATTAACTGAGAATCGCATTTAACTGCAGCTCACGAAGGTATTTAGATGAATGTGTACTGTGCTCAGTAAAGATGCTTTTCTACACAAGAACCAAAGAACAGCCCCTCAGAGCATTGCCAACCTTTTCACCCAACAGAGGGACACTGCAAGGCACCACAAGGAGCGCTCGCTCCACCACACCTCTGCATTGCCAGCTTGGGAAGCATGCGTGTGTGGAAAGCCACATCTCAGCAAATAACAGGGTTTTTTATCTCACCTGAGCTGTATCTGCTGCGCAAACAATACATCCTGAATTGATCCGATGAAAATTTCTTCAGGAAATCCTAAATTCCACCCATAAAAAGAAAGCTTTAGCAGCACATCAAACAATTACTTCAGGGGTTGTTCCACTCCCTTACACCACTTTCATAGCATATTTCAGGCAAACAAACATGACAACCGATCTTCACAGTTTAAGATACTGGTTTAAACTCTAAACTAAGTAAGATTTAATTCCATATAAGACAGATGTGCATCTATACAAGACAAACATACACACAACGTCACATACAAGACAGTGAAAAGTACTTTGTAATTATGATCAAGCATACACTGTATGAAGACCTTTGCAAAAACACCAAACTAAAATCATCAAACTAAGACTAGGATACAAGCTTGCAGGAAAGTACAGGTCCTGAGCTTTGAAAGCTTTAAGGGAAAAGAGAGATTTCTTGAAAAATAATGTAAGGGTACCTCTTCTGCAGGACTACAATATACAAAAACAGGGAGTTCACAAAAAAATAACTTCTTTTAATATTCACCTGTATTAATTACAAAACCTCATTAATTATACCCTAATGTTTATCCAGCTTTACAAACAGTTTGCTACAGGAAAGAGTAAATTATCACTATTTGTGCAATTTATACTACTAGTATAAAGATTTAAATGCTTGAAAGGTACACTGGTAAAACATTCAACACTTCCAACTCTACTCCCAGCAAGACTGGACACTGTGGCAGACTGACTGTCAACACTACATTCCTGCCTCTTTTTCTGATTTCCAAACTGCTGATGGTAAGTTTGTAACACTGAAGTGCCACTGAAACAGAAAATCATGATGAGAAATCAACACAAGTGAGAAAATCCAGAAAGTGTAATTTATGCCCTGAAAGATGCATATTTTGGACTTGAGCTTCTGCTACCTGGCTAAACCAGCTTGAGCACTGAAGTTACTCAAGTGCCAGCAACGTGCTACCTCTCAAGTAAAACCACAAATAACTGAGGCAATCGGGGCAAGCTAAATCAAGAAATAAGCAGTGACATTGCTTGCTTCAGTGGGTGGGGGTTTGGTTGTGTTGTTGCTTGGTTTTGTTCTTTTAAATAAAATCTACGTAACTGAGTGTACCCATGGTGCCCAGAAGCTTTCTGCTAACATACAGAGGTAGAACAGTAAGAGTGAAGTACAGAAATAACTTCAAACTTGGCAAATGACCATCCAAACCAGAAAAAAAGCAATCTGGCATTTTATTAAAACAGTCCAGAGAAAGCATCACACCTCTTTCAAAGCAGGTTGCTCGGCCATGCATGATCGCAACATGCTTGACTTCGGAGGTCAGAATGAATAGCTATTAAAAAAAAACAAGGTCAGGGGAAGAAATCAGAGAAGGGGACAAGGGGCAGTGAAAACAGGGCAGCTGGATGTGGAGGCTGCAAGGTGACTGTGCCTGGGTGACAGCCTGGAATACAGGCACCCAGCACCACAGGAAGGTCCCGGGCAGGCTTCCCCTCTTTTGGAGTGTAAAAACTTCCATGTAGGGCTTAATTGTCAAGGTGCAGGAAGGCTGTACAGGAAGCAATCTGTTTTACCAGACTGAAACCCACTAACAGGGAAGGATTAATACTAGTTAACCAAACCTAAGGACAGAAATTAAAAGCAGAGACCCACAAGGGAAGAGAGATAGACCTCAAGTTTTTGTTTTCTCAGCACAAAGAAGTCCCACTGCAGATGTGGAGGGAACATTTTTATATGTTACTTCTAATTGCATGCATTGCATCTGTGATCATTTCTCCACCCTGTTCATGAAATCACTGAGAAAACCATGAGCGATGGGTAATTTTCCTGGGGAGACAGGGCTTAATTGTACCCAGACAGCATCAGCAGAATTAAGAATAAAGCAGCTCACATTGAACTCCTTTTAAAGGGATTTTAATTAACTCTTCCAAAAGGGCAAAGGGGAACATATGTGCTGAAAGAGCTCCTCAAGCTTTGTCTAAAGGAAGGAAATTACCCACTTCTAGGAATAAGTGTCAGCCATCACTGGAGTCAACCTAACACCAAGCACAGCTGTATCACACATGCCCAGCACAGAAACCCTGCTCTGGGCTACATCAAGGACTTTTAGATGCAGTAAACCAGGACGTAGTCACATGGCTTATGGGTACCAAAGACAAAGCTCTATGTGCATCAGCAAGGTCATCGCGAAGGAGAATACAAGAGACCACTGGCACAGTGCAGCTGCAGGACACCCAACGCTGACTCTGTGTCCCATTTCACCTAAAGCAGAACAAGGAAGTATGTCTGCTCTTTTGTAAGTCCCAAAAGCATATGCACTATTAAGAGCAGAGAGACAAAAACCCATCACTATAGAACAGAATCACTGATGTTGGAAAAGGTCCTTGGTATCATCAAGTCCAACCACAAACCTATAATGCAGAAGTCTGGTACTGGGCACAAACACTGCTCCTACAAACACTCTCAGCAAGATCACGTTATAAGCAAGCCCTGAGTCTGAGCAGGTTTCCTATATCTGGATCCACAATTACAGGTACACACACCAGCACTAGAGAAACACTCTGCTTCAGGTCTTTCTCTACAGCACGAGCACACTCTCCAAAGTTTTCTCAGAAGAAGGCTGTGATTAATATTCACATATCACAAACACACATTGCTTCAATTTACAGAAACAGATTACCTTAACTGTTATGTAGTTTTTTAATGACTTGGACATTTTTTCTTGACTTCCTTTAACATGCAAATGCCCTAGAACAAAACCAAACAAAATTAATGAGGATAAATGAGCATGCTTCTGAATGGGGACTGAATGAGAAACACTGCACTGAGACACTAGAAACGCTGGAGGCAGCATACGCTGTGGTTCACATGCACCTACCATTTCAGTGCAACTCGTAACATTTTAATAGCTTTCCTATTACCAAAAAAAAACCACTCAACAAAAATCCCCACAAAACACCCGCTGACAGAACAGCACCAGCATGGGCAGAGACATCAAGGTAAAAAATTACTCCCTTCAAGCAAGCAAACACTTCTCAGAAACATACCTTACCTGCTGCTCTTGACTTTCCAGAATATTTTAAGACCTTTAAAGATCTTCCAATAATCTCACACTGCAATATTCCTCAAACTCAGCCAGTTTTCTGCACTAACTACTGCTGGCGGCTGCTGCTCTTCTTTTAATCCATAATTTTATTGTGCTGGTTCAAAATACCCTTACATGTAAAATTAATTTTCTGCGCATGCCTATTTTTCCAGATTTTGGGAGACTAAGAAAAAAGGGAAGGGAGGGATGTAGCTGTGATGCCTAATTTGAATTAGCTCATTTTAAAATGCAATCTCTGAGCATTGCTAGAGCTTCCAATAGTCACATGGACTGTCAGTTTGCAGGGCTGTTGTACAGGAAAAAAGTAGTAACTGTCTCCATCACATTCAGGAAAGTATGGAGGGCTTGCCTTCAGGACTGAAAGCTTTCATTGGCTTCTCCTAATGAAAGAGTGATCCTGTAAGTTACCAAAGCACCCACAGCTAACACAATTTTAAGGCACTTAATGGCCTGCAGAATCCAGCACTTAATCATACCTAGAAACAGATTTTTAAGCATAAACTTTTCTTACTCTGTAATAGAGTCATAGAATCAATTATGTTAGAAAAGACTTTTCGGATCACCAAGTACAAACATTACTCCAGCACTGCCAAGTCCACCACTAAACTGTGTCACTGAGGGCCTCATGTACACGTTCTCAGAACACTTCCAGGGCTGGTAATTCCACCACTTCCCTGGGCAGCCTGTTCAATACCTGACTGTTCTTTTGGTGAAGAAATTTTTCCTAATATCCAATCTAATCTTCCCCTGTCTCAACTTGAGGCTGTCACCTTTTGTCCTACCACTTCTTACATGGGAGAAGCCACCTCCTCACTCCATCCTCCTTTCAGGTAGTTGTAGGGAGCCGTAAGGTCCCCCTGAGACTTCTCTTCTCCAAACTAAACAACCCCAACTTCTCCTGGGAGAAGGAAAATTGTTTTCTTATTTTGCAAAGGTTCCTAAATATTGACTGACTTAACTTTGAGCAGCCAAGCTTAAAATAGTTTGTGCTTTCCTAGTAACATACAGGTGACATCTGAATTTGAAATAATATTCCTCTTCGAGAGTTTCAGCACTTAGAATGATCTCATTCAAGAATCACAAAATACAAGGATTTTCATAACTTTGGCTTGGCACTCTTCCCAGAGTACAAGTAATCTAAAAATAAAGTCCTTTAAGAAGATTTATCCCCAGTGCAGGGATTTTCTTCCTCTAATGGGGATTGCTCCTCCAATTCTGAGCCTGCTAAAATTCTGAAGTCTGTTTCCAGGATAAATTGTTTCTGAAGCTGATTCATTTGCCCTAAATAATTCACACTATCATCCTCCAGCAATTTTTTTTTGACTTAATGAATGTAATCTGTCAGCTCCTGGAGAATCTCAGTGTACAAATTGCCCTTGGAATCAAGTTTGGGATTTTTCTCCCCTATTTTTTTTTCTGCTTGTTTAGGAAGAATTGGCTCCTCTTCAGTTAGCTC
Organism: Agapornis roseicollis; assembly: GCA_002631895.1. Taxonomy (NCBI): domain Eukaryota; kingdom Metazoa; phylum Chordata; class Aves; order Psittaciformes; family Psittacidae; genus Agapornis; species Agapornis roseicollis. Next base: position 251,177 of record NDXB01009827.1, read on the forward strand.
ATTTCAAAGAACATTTCTCCTGTAGTTTCAATGCTAAGCTTGAACAGTCAGATTCACTGTTTTTTCAACAGACGGCTTCACCTGGCAGTAATCAGTGTATCTCAGTGGAAGCACAGTGAATTCCCCAGCACTTCAGGAGCAAAGCATACCCTGGAGGATGCACCATACTCTAGACAATTGCTATTGATTTGCAACAGGCTCTACATTGTGAACTGAAACTCGAATTCAATATTCATCCTCTACAATACAAATATATATAAAAAAGGAAAGCTCAAGTAACTCCCAGGGTGTACCACAGGCTTAACTCTGCAGGTCTTAGAGAAGCAGCTCAAAGAGTTCACCAACACACCTTGAACAAAGTGCTGCTCAGCAAAAAGACACCGTGGACCTGAATGTGACTTTCTATCAATTTCAGTTGACCATCCAGAGCCACAGTGACCACAGTAGGAAGAACAAATTTCAAGGTTTTCATCAATGGGAACAGTGCTAGTACCATCAGACAAGGATGTAGTTTCAAAGCACTGTACAGCACAAGCTTCACTGAAGCATTACTGTGCATATTGCTCTACATAATGCCAGGCAGTACCATATACTGAAGACCAAGCAAGTAAAAGACACTTTCATACAGTTTACTAAGGCATAGCCAGTGAGGTTAATTCTGGGGTAAGAGATGGGATCTGTGACATCTACATGCTACACCAACAAATCACTCATACTCCATAGAACATGCTGCAGACAGGAACTTGGTCACTGTAGTAGACCATCTGTTTTCATGCCATACAAAAGCCAAACCTAAAACACCAAGCTGTTGTATCTGTACAGGCCTTTCAGGTTGATTCATATTTTACTCACCAGAATGCAAAAAGTAATTCCCCCATTGTTCACATTGATGATACACCTCACACTGTGCAATTTCATTTTCATGATGAGGAAATGCAAGATCTATTCCACCAGTATGGATGTCCAGCTGCTTTCCAAACACTGCACTGTAACAATATTTTCCTGATCAGTAAGCAGGACACTACAAAAGCTTTTGCAAAAAGAAATGCAGAAAAGAATACAATGAAACAACATAAATTCAAGTGTACAGTTTTATGACTGCAGTTTTAAGGCAAGACTTTACACAAATCTTATAATAAAGCTGCAGCAAGACCCCTATCTGTCCACAAGTAATTCTCGTTAGTAGGAGCAATTATTTTGGTAAAGGCAAGCCCCACATATGCATGCATGTGGGTGTACACAGAAAAACACACAGTCTTCCCATGTGTCACATTAACAAGTTGCTCCTTGTAGCTGACTAGATATTAATACTTTTGTCCCTTTTGGGGACAAAACACCCTGGGTCACTATGGCTTTGCAGAAGCTGTTGGGGCATAGGAAGAAAACAAGGAGAGATGGTAAGAAAGACTAGTTGTTACCATTTCTCAAGCTTACGCTCCTCTGCTTCCTTCTGTCTGCTCCAAACCCAGCTTAAGCATAGATTCTCCCAGGAGGGGCTCCAGCGCACATGTACACACTCCCTTGCACCATGTACAGAGGAGCACTGCTCACTTGTAGTTTGCTCCATCAAAACCATCTAGTGCTGGGGAGAGATGGATGTGCAGAATGCTCAGGGGCAGGAAGGGCAAGCCCACCTCACCTCAAGAGAAGCTCTGGAGGGAGAAGAAATCAGACCCAAGTCACAGCGAGTGGTTCCCTCCTGCAGGGCTGCACTAGAGACCCACACCTTCCTCATTCACCTTCCCAGGCACACTTCAAAGGCTTTTCAAAATTAGTTCACCTGGCTTAAAGTGTTTGAGACTTTTGGCAAAACAGCCAGGTAAGCAGGTATTGCTTAAAATGGGCCCCTTCCAACCCTAACCACTCTATGATTCTATGCTTTTGTGCACTTCAGTTCCTTTAAAGAACCGTTTCACAGTGCTGAAACTATTTACAGACAGAAAGTCACCCTCATAAATGCTTTTCACAATCTAGTAGTAATGACTAAAAACCCCAGGTGATCAGCAAAGAATATGAAAGAGAAACCTACAACATCTGTTCCATCTGCTTTCAGCTTGAGTTGAAAACTTTAGTTAAACGGGACCAGATCCAAGTAATTTGTAATCAGCTTCCAAAAAAAGATCTGAGACTAATGCAGAACTAAGCACCACTAACAAGCTTCCAAGAGAGAAAATGTAAATCTTTTTTAAAAACACAAACGAGTAGGTCATAAGTTAATACAATGTAGGACAAAGCACTACCATCCTGTGGGGAAAATAAAGCTCCAAATTAAGAGCAAATTAATTTAAACCAACTACACACAAAATGCTATTACACTTAGTTCACATCATGCCCACAGAATTTACTTCCACAGAGAAATGAGAATATTTAATACTTCAGCTGACTTCTAAAGAAAGCCAAATAACACACAACTGCAGTTAAGGCCAACAAGACCTTAGGCACTCACTGGAGTCAGGATGGATTCCCATACCCTGTCCTTCTGACATAGCACCATGTGCTGAACTAGGTCCAGTAGAGACTGCAACAAGTGGAACAGAGGCTAATGAAAGAGGTACCATAATCTTCACTAAAACTTTGGTTACTCCATTCAAGTTAAAGACTTGCTAATCAACTGTATGATCCTGCATGCCATATTTCAAGCACAGAGTCTCTCTCAAGAAAAGGTGCCAAAACCCAGCAAGACAGCTATGTCACTAAGGTGGAGCAGGTTGGGGCTGGGGCTGGGGTGCACAAAATATTCATATCAAAACTGGTGTTCTACTGATCAGAAAAATCACTTTCAATACTGCTGCTATGACTGTACTGAGATCAAAACCAAAAACCAGCACTAGATTTAAAAGCCAAGAATCTGACCTCGATATTGTGGAACACTCTATGTGCCATCCAGGCCTTCCTTTTCCCCAGGGAGAAGTCCAACATAGCTCTTGAGGTTTAGCAGCCTTCCACAGGGCAAAATCTTTACCATGTCGCTTATCAGAACTGACTGCTACGAATAAGTGAAACGTTAATGAGATATGCCTCCAAGAAAATGGAAACAGAAAAAGAAAAAAGAAAGCAAGTGGAAATGTATTTACTGAATTACTCAGATTTTAACCTCCTTTGCTCAACTTCTTTTCCTGCAACTTCCCTCCCTTACATCGGGCTTCCTTTTTCTAAATTATTTGAAAAAAATACAGTATGCTGAATTAGATTTCTGCAGGCTAAAAAGAGGGGTTCAAGATTCTTCAGCCACCCTCTCTTTTAGTCCTTTTGGCCTTCTCCAGTTTTACATCATTCATTTAGTTATTTATCAGCCAGTTTCCCAGGACAAACAGACTGTACTGCAGCAGGAAAGGTAACAAAGCAACCTAAACCAGAACAGGGTTCTGAACTCTGCATTTTTTTTTCTGACAAATACATGATCTCCCATTTGACTGGTACAGAACAGTACGTTAATTTGGCTTGAACAGATCCAGCTTGGCAAGCAACTTGCACTGTTTTAAGTTCCCTTACTTAACACCTCTCATCTGATTTATCAGCAGTTGACACTAGATTTACTACTTTATTTATTTCAGACTTCTAGCAAACTCACAGTATATCACTGGGTCTGAACTAATCCCTGGAGCATTCCAGTATCAACACATTTTAATGATGATTCACAGCTATTTTTGGAGATCTATTAGATGGTCATTTTTCTTGAGCCATTCCACTTCTACTTTTCTGATATTACACAGAGTCAGTTTTTATTCAGAATGTCATGCAATATTAAGGAAAGCACATTACAAAAATCCATTACACTTGCTTCATCATTCAAAATTGACAAGAAATAAATGGACAGAAATATAACCCTAGTTTTATCCACTGAATCTTCATCTTGGCTCTTCCACCAGTTTGCCAAGCTCTGGCTGACCAGTCTCTGTTGACTGCTTTCCTCTTTTGCCTTGGGTATACTGCTACAAGAAAAAACTACTTTCCTTGGTTATAAACAAAACAACAGTTAAAATATCTAGAAATGGCAGTAAATTTAGTTGTAAGTCACTTGAGAGGAAACAGGGTAAAACAGGCAATCAGTCACAACTGAAGCTGGAAGGCACATCTGGAGATTGTCTAGTCCAACCCCTGGCTCAGAGGAAGCTCAGCTACAACAGGCTGACCAGAACTGTGTCCAGTTGGGTTTTAGTATCTCCAAAGACAGAGACTCCACAGCCTCTCTGGGAAACATGTTCTTTTGCTAACCATCCTCAAGAGTAACGAAGGTTTTTCTAAGCTTTAAATGCAGTTTCCTGTGTTTCAGGTTGCACTCATTGCCTCTTGCCCTGCCACCAAGCACCGCTTGAGAGAAGACTAGCTCCATCTTCTTTATTCTCCCCATCACATGTTTGTACACACAGGTAAGATGCCCTTGAGCCTTCTCTTTTCCAAGCTGAGCAATCCCAACCTTCTCAGCCTTTTCTCATATGAAAATGCTCCAGTACCTCCACTGCATTTATGGCCATTTGCTGGGCTCTCTCTAGTATGTCCATGTCTGTCTCACAGTGTGGAGCCCGGCATCAGACACAGATTCCAAGCACATCTCACCAGTGCTGAGCAGAGAAGAAGGATCACCTCCCTTGACCTGCTGGCAGTGGTTTTCTCAGTACAGTCCCAGAAGCTGTTGGCTGCCTTTGCAGTCAGTAACTGCCTCTGAATAACTGTCGACAAAACGCATTCCCTCTGTGAGTTGTAATGCTGAAACGACTCCAGAGTGGGGCTGTGAGAAGTTTCTGGCTGCAATTCACCTGAGCATCAGCCTGCCAGGCATTTTCAGTAACTGCAAATGGATTTTTTTCAATGAAGAAATATTGAACTTCAGCATGCAAAAGGATGCATGAGACCTGCATCAAATTTTCAGGGCAGAGTCCTGATCAGACCTAACTTTGGGAAACTACCAAGAGGCTCAGCAATCCTGCTCAGCAGCCAGACAACTGCAGAAAAAAAACAGACCACAAAACCAAGGGTATAGGCAACAGATTGCTCACCCTCACACAAATAGGCTGCTTAGAAGTAGTCTGGTAATGTAAGTATAGTAGGTAATGAATGAAGCACATTCATCCAGTTATCATGAATCAAAGGAGTACAACTGCCCAAACAGTAACACACTAGATGAAGTTTCCCTGCATTTACCCTTGAGTATATCACTGCTGGTTTGTGCAACAGCTGAGACCACCACATCACTATGAAATTTATATGTACCACTCCCAAGTATTAAATAATTGATTAAGAACCCTAATTGTTCTAAGGTATCAGAACAAAGGTACAGAAGGAGCCAAGCATAAAAGGAGACCAAGTTTCTTCTTGCACTGCCCACAAGTGCCTCAATAAATAATTATGAAAGCAATGTAGTCCTAGTTAACCAAGAAGTTGGATATACACAACTCATTAGAAAACTGTTCCAGAATGAAAGTTTACACGTAGATACATTACAACTTCAAACAATACAGTAATGCAAACAAGTTGGTGCAAAGAACTTACCTGCTTCATCTTGGGTATCAGAAGAAATAATAGTTAATACTCCGTATCTTTCTCCCCAAGACGTAACATCAAAATAAACATTGCCTAACAGAAAAGAAATGTTTAGTGTTAGAGCAAAGATGTGGTACAATCACAAAGAGGAGAGAACACTTCCCTGAAAGCAAAACAAAACACCCTTCAACTTCCATTTTATTCAGATTTAGAAATTCAGAAATAGTAGCAGATGTTTCCACATTACCAGCTTTTCAGTAACCTCACTGTATGTGCTCATTCTGCATACAGGATAACTTTGTATTCTGCACATCTCCCCAGGTTCTCCCCTGCCCATGCACAATCAGCAATTGTCTCCCTGACTGCAGTGCAGCCTACTGCTACTTCAGTTACAATACACTCAAATCCTTCTACAACCACCAGTCCTACTAATAAAAATATAAAAATAAAAAATCCACATATTGTGCTTTGCAGGTATGTTTTTTACAGCACATAGGAGATAATCTCCTCCTGTTTAGAGCTAAGAGGTTCCACCAGCTCTCTTGTAGGAACCAGGCCAGGACTTCTCCACAGAGGCTTAGACAGCACTTCATTACAGTGAACAGTTACGTTAACTGATAAGCTACATTTAACTTAGAAATTGAGTAACAGTTGTTCTGCCCACTCATGTCATCACAAACAGGTTGCTCACACCCAGTCTGCTAATCAACAGCAGGAAAGCCTGGCACAGGGTATCTCATCTGATCCCAAACCAGGACTACTAGGAACACTGATTTCCTGGACATGTGCTGAACAAGGAGTTGCCTTGCTATAAGTCTTACCTTGGGAGGTTGCGTAGGCTTGGCCTTTAGCAATTACTGTTTCTATAAAGGAAATTATCTGAGGAATATTTTCAGTCACTCTCATATACACTGTAGGAGGAAGGACCTTAAAGAGAAACACCTCATTAGCCTGTATGAAACATACTGCGAACAAGCTCCCCCCCTCTAGGAAACAAACTTTAAAGAACACTCTCCTCAATTTTATCTTTTTATAAAAAAAAAAGAAAGAAAAAGGCAAGTATAACTGAAATGGCACAAGCAGCATTAATGATAATACCCAGAAGGAAGAAAGANAGAAACACCTCATTAGCCTGTATGAAACATACTGCGAACAAGCTCCCCCCCTCTAGGAAACAAACTTTAAAGAACACTCTCCTCAATTTTATCTTTTTATAAAAAAAAAAAGAAAGAAAAAGGCAAGTATAACTGAAATGGCACAAGCAGCATTAATGATAATACCCAGAAGGAAGAAAGAAAATGGTGCAAAATTCTTCTCAGTGCCTTGCTCCCTGCTTCTGACAAACAGTTTGGACAAGGAGCAAAGTCACCCTAAGTCAATGAAAGAATATTATATGTTTCCTATACTTATATCAGGCTATTTCTGCATTATAGTAAATATGTATTATCTGTGAACCAAGACTAATTGCATGAATAAAACCCCCAATTGTGTTGCTAAAGAAATTTAATTGTTTCATTCCAAAGGTAGGGTTTGCTTCTTCCCATTTCCTTACTCAAAAGGTGTGCAATATTTTTCCAGAAGAATGAAAAAGCAAATTGGTACTCCCAAATCCCGAGTTTCCGAGCAACACTTCATCAAACAAGGAAACAAATTTCTTTTTCAAATCAAACTGTCAGAATCAGATTCCTTACCAAAAGAACTGCTTTAAAATACATTAAAATTTAGAGGCTTGAATATCTGTACCTTTAAGGCAGCCATATCTTGTTTGAAGTCTTCTTCATAAATACGAGCAAGAGCTACTGGAGACATATTCATCTGAAAGAGAGAGGCTGATCAGTAAATCATAAATCAAAGTAATAATGCAAAATACTGCAGTCTTTTATCAGATAAAATTATCAAATTGGAAGACTTACAGAACCCCCAGGATAAAGAGTCAGAAAGGCTTGTTACTCTTAACATCCATGGGGAGGAGATGCAAGTTATATGTAGCAAAAGTAGTACTTAATTTACACTTCCTAATTCCAAAATATTAATACATAGCTTTTAGGAGAAAGCAACCAATGATTAAAATAATAAACTCCTTCCCTCTCCCATTAGTTTCTTCTGGAGAGGGTTTCAGTTTCCAGTGACAAGGATGGGAAATTCATTAAACTTATTGGCAGTTTATTGACCTACATGTCAGAAAGACAGATCAGAGACTTGCAGCATGACACAAGACACTAATTTTCAGTGATTAAGAAAAATAAGCTATTTCAGCTGATCATGGTTACTCGCATACAGATCTCAGTACAATCAGGGGAAATGAACCAAAAGTCAGTCCCACACTTTGCCACGTGTGGCACTTCTCTAACACCTTCTCCACATTTCTCAATCACAAGGCAACGGACAGGAACAGGAATCCTCGCATATGCAACAAGAACCTGCAACCTGAAAGGAAAGAGACAACTTGCACAAGACAAGATACTTGTTCTCAGATATTCAGACGAGGCCAGGGCTTGAAAGATCTACAACAGCAAAAGCTACCCTAGTGAATAAAAGCATGGTATCAAAGTGTTTCGCATGTGAGCTTTTTTACATTTTCTCTGAGAAGAACCTATTGCGCAGAAAACAACATATTGTCAGTCTCTCCAGCTTGCAGATAACTGAATCATTAACAAAATAAATCCAGTTTCATCATTTCTAATTACTGAAGCAGCTTTTAAGGGTCTGAGTTTTGTAGCACAGGTGGGTGCCACTACTGGGACAAGCTCCTGCACAAGGCAAGGTGCAGATAAACCCAGATGTTCATCAGCAATGAAACCAGGAAAATGATCAGCACTGAGAAACAAAGGTATGCTTCTGCCTACAGACTAAGAGTGCTCTCTCAAAGCCCAGCAAAAAGACTCATCTCCCTAGACACTCAGCTGCCTCTTTGATCAATAGAAGACAAGAAACGAAGATGCCTGTAGGAGGAAGATGGGGAAACTCCACCCCTACAAATGGACGTTCAAGACAGAGACTCATGTGTAACTCTCAAAGGATTACTGAGTGTGCAGCATGCTCATCATAGATTAGATGTTGAACTTGCAGGTTTTCTCTACATGAATCTCATCAGAGGATGGAGAACAAGTTCAGGCATGTTGATCCTACCACTATAATGATTCAGGTACAGAGGTCCCAACAACAAAGTTAGGATACTGAGGTAGAGGCCTTGGCCATCCAAACAGTGTGCAGAGCAGAACAGGCATTTAAAAAAAAAAATCACAAAAAAGGCACGAAAAAGATTACTTCTTGCAACCAAAGAATGCAGTAAATGAACACAAATTCTTTTAAAACATCATGTTATTTCTTCCTCCTAAACCACAAAATCCCCATAATGCTCTGACAACAGAAAAAAAAATCTTAAAATGCCCACATTTAAGATTTAAAACACCTGGGGGGTTTTGGTGTGGGGCTTTTTGGTTTAGTTGGGTTGGGTTTTTTGTTGAGGTTTTTGAGGAGATGGGCCTTGTCTCTTTTTATTAAACCATCTTAGAAAACTGCAAGTAAATGAACTAAGGGAACACACACGTATTTCCACAGAAGCAGTGAGCCAGTATTCATTTCAATGCAGCACCCTACATTTAATGGCAGTAGTAACTGTTTACTTAAAGATTAAATAAAAGTGACAGCTGTCAAATTCTCTGGCTCCAAGAAAAGCTTGCAACTGCAATCTCATCTAACACACTCATTTATGATCCATAAGACATGAGTTACAGACTCTAAAACCAAACAAAATCAAAACGCAGAACAGAACACAGAATACATTCTTCAGTGTTTCAGGATCCAGAAAGCATTTAAAAAGGAAAAAAAAAAATTGGAACAATCATCCACCAAGATCAGCTGGTGGAAAAGGCCTGATTAAAATCCAACCGAGAATCACGTACAGCCCAGGTCTTATCAAGACTTACCCCTATAATCAATGTCACCTTCCATGTAGGCGACAAACTCTGACAAAACTAATAAAGCTTTCCAAGGTGTTGACATTGCAGCTAGATGGTGCTCAGCACCTTTCAGGAACCACCCTCAGCCCTGTGTGTGGCAATGCTGCCTTTAATGATAATAACACTTCTCCAGAACTCAGACAGAAGGCTCCTGGCTGCTAAGTTTTTGGTTGCTTTAGGGAAAACGTACCTTTCACTCTTCCGAGGATTCACTCCAACTTTTTGTTCCCCACTGACCTCCTAGGCAGAGGGCAAGGGCAGGAGGACCCTGGTCATGGGCGCTGTAACACAGTTCTCCCACCTCTTTCCCCCACAGAACTCTGCACCCATTTACGCCAAACACCGAGCCCTCCAGACTCCCAGCCCCATTAGAGTCATGCGAGGGGACCAGAAATCTCAACATTTATCATCTACTAATTAAGACAAGCAAAACTCATCAAAAAAAAACCCAAACAAACTCCAGTTAATTTTCCTACATAAGTAGCTGTAGAAAATATCAAAAGTTTGGGTCAAAACTGCAGCAAACACCTACCTCGTTGGCTCTTTTTATTATCTTGTCATCTATGTCTGTGATCCCCATCACCATGATAACTTCAATTCCAAAAAACTTAGCCATTATCCTTCGAATTATATCAAACCTAACATAGGAGCTAGAAGAGAGAAGAAAAAAATAAAAAAACAAAACCATGAGCTTTTAAACATGCAGTATTAAGAACAAACTTAAACATAATCAACAGTACTAACAGCCACAGGGACAATCAAAATACCCCAATACTTGGATGAATAAAAAGGTCTTCAGTGCATAAGGTACTCTCCCAAAAGCAGTTACCACCCACACAAAAGTCAAGCAAATTTCCCTTGAACTGGCCTACCCTCTTCTGGCATTAGTGACACATTACATCAAATTTTCTGAGGGTTTTATTTTGTTGCACCTCTTCATTCAGGTGCTGAAGTGCACTGGAAGGTACATGCCAGCCACGAGACTCTCTCAAAGCAGCAGTATGAAATCAGACACACAGATCAGATACTCTTGAAACACATCCCTCAGGCTTTCTATATTCTAACAGGTTTTCAAAAGCCACAGGGCAGAAGAACAGGGAGAAATAAAACAAGGTGCAAATGAACTTTGCTTAGGGTTAAGCAACAACTACAGCTGCCAGCCACCAATAAACTATTTCATTCACACACCACCACAGATCTTTCCTGATAGCAAAGAAGAGTTGTGCTGTGGGTTATTTTGCTTTGTTTGCACCTGAGAATGAACCCTCAAAATTATGCAAGCTCTTTGCCACAAACCAGAAGATTCAACGCTGATAGACTGATGTACCTACAACTGCACAGGGCTGTAGAAGCCCCTTGTTCTACTCAGACTCTCCACTTATAATTCTCAAAATATACTTTGACTAAGTAAAACCCAATTATTAGGTGAGATATCAGGTAGTGATTAGAGGCTCTATGTCTGCCCTGTAAAGCGATGAGTATCCTCAGCCTTCACTTGCTTTGGAGAAAACAAGAGCCCAAAGGAGACTCACAGAACTCCAGGTTCCTATTTCACTCACAGCATCGCACAAACTATGACTCCCATGGCTGTGAAAGCAAAGAAGTGCAAATAAATACTGGAAATGGATTTGCATCCTTGCCCCTAGCTGCAGGGACCAGGCGGCACTAAGGTTCACATTTATGGATGTGCAGTATCTTGATGTTTGATGAAGAAAACCACTTTCTGTTGTTGTCTGCACTACGCCCATGCTTTTTGAAAGCCATGCTGTCAGGGAGAGTTTTTAATGAACACCAGCTCTCTGGGAGTAAGGTTCATCTAATGTGGCAACATGATTCCACAAGAGTATTAGATCAGTCTTTGGACCCTGTTCAGAGGAACGACGCCAGCATCAAAAGCTTGTTATTAAACAGCTCTGCAGTCATAGTTGCCAGAGCTGACACAAATTTTGCATGGTTCCCTCACCTCTGATCTTCCAAATGAATTGATAGAAGCAGCACTGCAAAAGTCAGAGCAGAACTCCTGACACCTCAGAAAGTAGGGTTCTCACCACTTCAAGACTGAAAAGGAAAAAAACCTGACAGTCAGAATCAGGGGGATGGCAGAGCAGGCACAAGGGACTGAATGAAATCTTTTCTCGCATTTGGTTTTACTCTTATTTCCAAGCATTCAGGCAGGTACCTGGATGCCAATCAGGCTGCAGCTCACGCCAGCAAGATCAAGCCCAGTCTCAGAACTGAGGGAAAAGATGGCATTATCTGCCTGATTCTTTTCTTGATACAGAATGAGTTTTGGATGTTGCACTGAGGCACCTGTTTTAAAGGCTAGAAGCACAGCATACTAGAGAAAGCTGGATTATTTAGAGAAATAAGAAATCCTTGTGGAGGGGAAGGGGGAAGGGGGAAAGTAAGAACACCATTTTTTTCAAATTCTTCTCAAGGATCTCAAGCTCATTTCCATTATGCTGTGCTTGCAGCAAGCCAAATGCAAGAAGGAGGGGGAAAAGGGATTCTACTGATAACATGTTGCAAGAGTACAACAAAATGATATTTTACAAGAGCATCACAGCAGCAACCACCATTAACTCTATTTGACTTCATGCTCTTTCCCAGTGCATCTCCTGACCTGTAGACCTGCATCAGCAGGATGTGCTTCAGCTGTGCTTACCAGAGCTCTACAGCTGGACATAACTACTGAGAAAAAAATATACAATCATTGCTAAAAACCCATATAAAAACAAGAGTGCTCCACCATCTTTATCAAATGAGCCAACCAGCAGGATGTCACCACTGATGTGTGGAAGACCACAGATGCTGGTAAGGAAGAGCCAACTCATGCACTGGAGGACTTAACTGATGAGAGAAGAGAGAGGAAGGTCATCAGTGCAGGTACCTTGATGCACAGCAGCACTACAGGAAATAATACATGAAGGTGAGGATGAGGTAGCAGAAAGAGTATACCACTGCTATTTATCTGCATGATACACCCCTCCAGAGGCAAGATTCAGCCTCAAATATTCTGTCTTAAACCACTAAATGAAGCGGTCAAACACCAATGACACAGATGTAAGGCAAATCTCACATCAGGAAAACTCTAAATTCGGAGCCTAGAAAGAAGGTAAGAGGAGATGGATGAGAAAAACAGGACGAGTGAGCCTTTAATCAAAAGAGCCAGAAGGTAGGAGAATAAGGAGAACCACTGACAAAACTAGACATTTAAAAGCCACAGAGAGAGCTGCAAGACCAAAAGGTTAAGTTCTCTGGATCTACAATCATTGTGCTGTAGATTCCTTGTATCACTTTGGACAGGATGATTTCTACAATTTCCTCTTGTTACACAACATCAGGATGGGCTCTACCATACTACAGAAAGTGATGAAGCAATTTATTAGCATCTTTTTATACAGTTGCTCTCAAGTGATTATTTTTTAATGGTAAACATTTCAAGGTAAATTGTAACATAGGCTGTATTATACTGTATTACAGTAACTGTACATTTAAATGCACAAATTGCTATGAATTTTTTTAAGGAAAAAAAAAAAATTCCCCTGAAGGTACTAAGCACAAACAGAATAATTCAAGATACCATTTTCTGATTCTTTTATCACTGCTAAAATATCAGATTAGTTTTCTGCTAAGACTGGACAAAAAGCAAGGAGGAAAAAGACATCACCACATACACACACAACAATACAGCATTGTTTTGGGTGAGGTTGTCATTGTATTTTCATATGTATTTTGAAGCTCCCCTTTTACAAAAAGAAGCAGCAGTTGTGCAGTACTGCAACGGCTCAACATTCAGCAAAATTCAACACAAGTTTCTGAACGAAGCCAAGACAGGACCAGAAGCTGTGGAATCCCCTGTGCTAAAATGGAATTACTCAAATACACAGTACCTGATCTTCACATACATGACAGTTATCTGAGAAACTCCTGCTCCTCTGAAGAGCCAAATGCTCTTCTAAGAATTAAGGGACAGGAGCTTAGGAGAAGCTGAACTGCTGCTATAGGCCTTGACCTCACAGGAAGCAGCAGGCAGCCTGCTGCATGTCTTCTCATCAGGTGCATCGGTGTAAAACAACTGGCAACAACCTGCCCTGGCGTATTTAAAGTACCTTTTTGAAGTTACTTATAATGAAGCTAGTTTAGTATTGTAATTATCCTAACGGCCTATGGAAAAAAATACTGCGCTGTTTGGGTTGGGTTTTTTGTGTTTTGTTTTGTTTTTTTTTTTAAATGCACTAAGACACTGAATTGTTATTATGCAAAAAGGCCTTTCTGAGCTTTAAGAATACTTTCCAGGGAAGCGGTGGACTCCTCAAGGATGGACACTTGTAAGATTCAGCTGGTTGAGGTGCTGGGACATCTAGTCTAGGTTATGTTTTGCCTAGAAAGCTTGGACCAGATGATCCCCGAGGTCCCTTCCAACTTGGTATTCTGTGCTTCTATGACTAAACAGATGTGTTTACATCAGTAAACACTTGAAAACACCTTTTTAATTGTCAACCCTGAACAGCTTTTCCTTGGTGCCAACACCTTGTCTGAACTAAATCTGAGGCAAAACTAATTTCACAGAGAAGAGGCTCCAGGATCCCAGCTCCTCTGCACAAGAGCTGGTAAAATTTACAACAACTCACCCTGCTTAGCGAAAAAATACCTTCCACCCCACTACTGCATCTCTGCCTGGGATGACCTGCACTAACAGCGCCCTTCATACTTCCTGAAGTCGAGAGAGGGAAAATCCAAACACACAAGAAAACAAACGGCATTTTGCCCTCTATGCAGACCAAAAGGCAAAGGGCCGGCAGCTCCCAGCGGGGTCTGAGCCTGGCACCCGGACACAGGCTGCTCAGTACCGAAGCAGGCCTGGCGGTACCCGCGCAGGACGACACCCCACTTTCCGCCGTGACTCAGGAAGCGACTCACCACGCGTGCCCGAGGTGTGCATGGTCGTACACTGTCGGCCCGCAGCTGTACCTGCGGAGAGGGGAGGCAAACCGCACCGTCACCTCTGCCCGGCCACACAGGTAACCCCCGCCCGCCCGCTCGCTCCGCCGCAAAGCGCTACCAGGTCGCCACTCGGTCCTTGGTCAGTACGAGCGGCTCCTTGGTCCGGCTGCGGCTGTTGTAAGCCACGATCCCGCTGTCCCGCCCCACCGGCGGCACCCACTCCCGCCGCCGCGCTGCGCTAAAACACCGTCGCGCTGCCACCTTTCCCCCGCCGGGGCCTTGCCCGAGGCCGCACCGCCAGACCACAACCCGTGCTGCTCCGTGCAGCATGGCCATGGCCATGGCCGTAGCCATAGCCACAGCCCCCGGCCGCGAGCGGGCGGGGAACCAGCGGCTCCACCTCTCAGACGGGAGGGGGCTCAAGGGAGCGGGCACAACCCCCCCGCGCCTGTCACCGTGACACCCTGCACCGCTTGTGCCGGGAAACAGCAGGCGAGCGGGGTAGCTACAATCGGCGCGGCAGGAAGAGGAGGGGCCTGAGGGTAGAGGTGCGGCCTGGTCCCAACGGGTGACTCCCCCGGCCCTCGCCGGGCCGCGGGGTCACCTCTGCGACCGCTGCTGGTCCGGCCCGGCCCGGGCGGAGGGTGTTACTGGAGCGGCCCCGGGGTGAGTGCGGCGGGCTGGGGCGCCGGGCTTGGGGCTGGCCGTGCCCTGCTTCAGTTCGGACGGAGCAGCGCGTACCCAGCCCTTTGCCTCAGCGTAACGGCGCCGGAACCCCGGTTCTCCTTAACGAGGTTTTAGTGGGGGTGTTTGTAGGGAAGAGGTGATAGTTTAGCAAAACGATACCTGCTGTGTCAAGTCAGATCGGTCAGACGGGGAGTGAATCTATTTCACACTGCCTTTCAGGTCAGAGAACAGCAGGCAGCCCGTCAGCTCCTGTAAGAAAAACGTGGTGAGACATTCCCAAGCTGGACTTAATAAACACTTTTGCACCTTTCTTACTCCCATGTATCCGTATAAAGGCCTACCTAGCCTGGTCATGTCATTGCAAAAATGACTTGAATTGCTGCTAAATACTCCCTGAGGTTCCTTGGGCTTCAAATAGCTGATGGTCAAGGTCTGCTTCCTTTCCAGTGCCAGGATAAGCAAAGAGTGTGTGCTTTGTGATGAGACTTATGTCATCTTATTGTGGAACTTTTTTCTCTCTTTCTTTCAGAGCATAGCAAGGAAATGGAACTTGACTGGCTGCACTGCCTTGATCTGCTTTGGAAATTATGAGTTACTTGACTAGAGTGAATAACAGTGTAACAGAACAGACATAAGGGTGTCAGAAGTTCTTTTTAACTAGCATCTTTTTTCCAAAAGTAACCATGAGTGGGTACCAAGGAAACAAGGGAGAACTCAACAGGCATATATAATATTTTCCTGGATATTCTCCCAGCTTACAACCAGATGACATCCTCAGCTGAATGCTTTGGGGTTGGTGCCCCCCCAGAGTCTTTTTACCTTCCATTGGTAGATTGCTGTACCATTAGTTTCCCTGACCTCTGTGACTTTGCATCAACTCCTGTCTTTGGCACCAAGTACCACAGGTCTACCACCATTTTTAGGAAGCATCCTCCTGGCACATGTTGAAGGTGGGGCGTGGTAGCTCCAGCAGCAGCCACCCTTGATCTTGCATGACTGTCTGCCTCCACATGAGCCTCGAAGGAGGCTGCTCAGAGCAGAGCCTTTCCCAGCCTCCCAGACCACTGTGTTTACTCACCTGCAAAAGCATCTTGCTGATCACTTGGGAGGAAGGCAATGCTGGGTGGTGGTAGTTCGTTGTGAGTGGATGCTGCAAGGAACAGGTCTGCCTGTGGTGCCATGCCTCAGAGAAATCCTTGTATTGCTGCTGCTTCTATCTGCCAGGAACAGGTTTGATAGTTTTATGTGTAATACTAACATCTAAAAGCATTCCTTGTACATAATAATAGGTGTCCATCTGCATCTTAGTTCATTTTAGTATCAGGTATAAAGCCCTACCAGTGGTAAATGTTTCCTTTTCTCCTTAATACGCACTTTCTACAATATTTTTCATTTAATGATCTTAACTTTCTGACTGAACTTATTCTACGGGTTTGCTAATTTGAGACTAGCTAGGATGAAACTGAAGATATTCAATAACCTTTGTAAATGTTTGCTTCATGTGTTTCTCAGGAAGCTTCACAAACCAATTATTTCAGTTTCCATAGTGAGGTGGGTTTGATGTCTTTGCCTTTCAACATGCATCCTGTTAGGAGTTGTCATTAACTCTGTTGTTGTCTTTGTTCTGCATGGTGCCAAGCACTTTGACAGAGCCCAAATCGAAACTAAGTATCCATAGATGGTTTTTAGCCTTAATTCCAGGTTTAGCTGGCATGGATGAAACTGCCAACAGATCAGAAGAATGCAAGAGCTTTTTATTTCCCTCCTGGTTTCAGAAGGCTTAGTGTCTATGTTATCCAGACTGGCTCTTAGCACTTAGTCCAGAAACCATTCTGTCCTGCTATAAAACATTATTTTCTGAGGGTAGGAAAGGCTACAATTACTAAATGTCCAAAATAAATAGTTAACATCATTCATGCTTGAGATTTGTTTTAATGCAACAGAACAAATTAAGTGGCACAGTGGAAAGTATTCCACAGGCATTGAAGTACCAAAAGAATATAATTCCAGATGAAAAGCAATACTAATCCTGATGGATTGGAAAAATAAATTACGTATTTGAAGAACATTCTTGGAAACAGTCGGCCTATGGCTGTTAAGTACAGCTCTGTTTCTGTCACCTACAACTACCTCCCCCTCCCCAGTACCCTTATTCCTGGCCTGGAACATGTGGAATGAGATGATACTACTCCACCAGAGAGGCAGTATAGCAGCAAAGGATTTTCTGCCTCCATCAGGAGATTAATCTTTGCTTCTACCTGGAGCAGAAGATGCCTATAGCAGTTGAAACCAGGGTACATCCAACCAATGCCAGGCCTGAGCCTGCTGCACTCCTGTGACTTGTGTGTTTTGTGCTATGTAGCTAGCAGGAGATGCTGTCTGAAGGGTGGTACATCTGTTAGACACCCATCCGGGAATATGGGTGAACTTCAGGTAAACTGCTGTTTCAAGGGGACACCCATGTATTTAATAGGCCATATTCCCATGTTTTTCTTAGGAGCCACTAAGGCTAAAATTTTTCTTTTTTACATCTGAAACTCTAAGTTAAAGGGGTGACTCCTGAATGCCTTTAGAACAGGTTTATGCGCTTTTCATCCCTGTATCTGCATGTGCAAGAAGACTACCTTTCCAGCCGTTATCTAAAGAGCAAATCTAGTGAAAGCACAGCTCTGTGCACTCTTCCCTGGCTGCTCTGCAACACCTCTCTGGTAGGCAGAGAGGGTATCTTTGGGGGTTCTGGCTCACCTGGCTCCTGCTGTATTTCCCAGTTTCCAGTCCCAAGACTACCTACAAGCCTTGTCCCAAGAAGTAAGATGAGTGGATGTATCCCAGAGCATGTTTTGTATCCTAAGTAAATAAAACATAATCTAAATTTTAATTTTTCCTTTTATTACTAGGAGACACATGCTTTGTAAGGTTTTTACAGTTGTCCCCCCCTCCTACTACTAAAGGTGCAGCATTCTTCTTCTACAACATTAAACCACACAGTCTTAGAATTGTTGACAAAGGAGAATGGCTGTGTTTGTGTGTTATCAACAGCATGTTTCCAGTATCTGTGACCTTTCTTGTCAGATTCTAGTTCAGGAACCTGGCAAGGAAGCTTGAGACAAAGGGAGAAGATTGTAAAGACAAACTACAAACCAAATTCAAAGATGAGCTAAATTCACTGCAGTGGACTGAACTTCTTTTGTAACTCTGTAGTACAATCATAGAATAGTGAAGGTTGGAAAGGACCTTAAAATCATCTAGTTCCAACCCCCCTGCCATAAGCAGGGACACCTCACACTAAACCATGTCATCCAAGGTTTCATCCAACCTGGCCTTGAACACTGCCAGGGATGGAGCACTCACAACCTCCCTGGGCAACCCATTCCAGCATCTCACCACTATAAGCATTTCTTCCTTATAGTAGTTTGTAATAAGACACATGTCAACTCACCTTTTATAGTAATTTTATTTTTACAGAACCTAGGTGTTTATCAGTTTAAGTATCTCTGCTTTTTTATATGAGAATAAAAATTGTCTCAAGGTTATTACAAATAAAACTCAGAAATACTCGTGTAAGTGTTGAGTGGCCATTCCCCAAATATTCATGACATAAAGAATGTTTTCTAAAAGGGAAATCATCTTGAGATACCTATTCTAAAAGAGTGATTCTGGGCAAATGAAATAAAACTGCAAAAGAAATTTCATTGGTGGACATAAAAAACAAAATAAACGTTCCTCCTCTTACCAAAAGCTTGGTAGGCTGAACCCGAAGGTATTGACACCATCTGCTATTGTTCAGACAACATACCTGTCAACTGCTCTGACAGATGTTGCCTGTTTTTCATCAGAAGCAATTGGGTCCTAGGCCACAGTTTACATAAAGAAACCTGAGGGCTAGTAGGAATTCAGTCAATGTTGGGTGTCTTTGTCAGTGGTTTCCAGCTGTTGAGATGTATCTCTCTTGAGCTTGCTACACAAATGAGGAGCCCATGGAATAAGCTCCCCTTGTTCTGAGTTGACTCCATAGTGGGACAGCTCAGAGGTAATTCTGCATTGGCACTGTACTGCAATGGATGATTACTAGTTCCAGACAGAATTTTCCTGCTCACCTTTAATGCCAGGGCTCTTTAAGCTCACTAGGTGCAGCAGGTACAAGAAAGAGATGGCAGCAGCCAGGAAACACATGTGAAAAAAGGAAGTGAGTGAAACAGTCTCAGGGCAAGCAAAGGAAGAGATGAGGCACTATACCAAGTGAAATACCTGTTTTCTTAAGTAGGACTTCACTTAAAGAAAAAAAATAAGGCAACGTTTGGAATGTCAGGCCTATGTCAGGTAAGTGGGAAGTTCTTGAACCTTTACTAGGAAGCAAGAAAATTACCAACTTGGCTAAACTGTTTTACAGATTTTATAACCCATTAATTCCACATCATTTTCTGATATAAACAGGTATTTCTGGCCCAAATACTAGTAAATGGTATTCACTGCCCACTGCACAGACAATGCATATCGCATGAAAGCATGAGCTATGGCTTGCCTGCTTGTCTTCACACTTGCAAATCCCAGCTCTGCACATCCTCCACGTTAACCTTTTGCAGTTTTGTTTCAAAGCCTTCAATCATAAGTAAAATGAACAGATTTGTAAAATTCCATTATCATCATCCAGGTAAGTATTAATTCAGCTTCATAAAGAATAAACAAGCAACACCCCACACACACACCCCCCCCAAAAAAAAAAAAAAAAAAAAAAAAAAAAAAAAAACAA
>NDXB01009827.1:271095-282496 GCA_002631895.1 Agapornis roseicollis
AAAAAAAAAAAAAAAAAAAAAAAAACAAAACAAAAACCAGCAAACTAGAAGAGAGGAATTAAGCTATTAAATGGTGTGGAAGCAACAATTCATTAGAAGGAATAACTGATCTGATTCATCTGTACCTATGAAGTATAATCACTAATGATCAGAAACACACAGTCTTTCCTAATACTCAGAGATACAGTTGTAGTAGATTATATAGCAATTTTCATGTAGCAATATTCAACTAAGGCAGAGAAAGAGAAAGGAGGCAGCCAGAATTCCTTTTATCAGCAGCGTCTGCATTTGTGGAACAGGTTTGGAGGTTTGGGATTTTATGTTCCTTGTATTAAGAGTCCTGATATTTATGCTGATGAGCTAGAACAACCATATTTACTAGAACATTTATATATGAAGTATATTATGTAACATTATATACACACACATTATATAATATATATATTATATAATATATATATATTTTATATATATATATACACACACACAGAGTATGTATGTTACATAGTAGTTGTTGATCTGGTTATATGTTCCCTTGATTCCCATTACTGTGAGTTTAGACCTTTGGTAAAGTAACAGCTTCAAGAAACTTTTGAAAACCCCAGAGATTCAGGATTCTTGTAACTGCAGCAAAGTGATTTGTAAGCAAGAAGAGGGAAGTTAGATACTCTATCTGCCCATGAAGTACAGAAAATGGGAAGAAAATGAAGCCCACAAATGTCTTCCTTCTTTGATGCATAACAATCATTCCTTACATTTCTACTTGTGAATGCTCCACCACAATAAGAAACAGGCCCCTAATATGAAAAGAGAACTGAGACACTATTCAATATCTCCCATCTTTCACCTATTGCAGTTCAGAGGCAAGAGGCCAAAATAAAAAGCAAGCAGAGGAGGAGAAGCAGAGATAGGCAATGGGGCATCAGCTCCACATTTTCCAAAACTTTCCAACCTGGAGATACACACTTATACCCAATTCCCACACACAGAGTGCTTCCTAAAAGTATGGTTGACATGCTGGTGAGCCTAGAGGGGTATGCAGAGAACAGGTATTTCTGGGTACAGGCGTATATGATTACAGCACTGCACAAAACACTGAACTGTGAAAGTGGACCTTAAAAGTGTACACTAAATGCATTCTCAGGTGAGCTCAGTCCTATCCTTTCTCTAGGACTTGTGCAAAGCCCAATGATGTTTTATTTCTGCTGTTCGGCAGGCAACATATGAGAGGCTAATAGAGGAAGATCCAGTAGACAGCACTTTTAAGAGGCAGATGATATCAAGGTCTCTATCCTCACTGCATCCAAACCTATCAATACGTTTTGAACAGCCACACTTAAGAGTTGTGCCTTCTTATTTTCTTGTTTTGTCCATAAGGATGAGGGACACAAGTTCTTGTTTAGTAAATTAGCAGGTACTTTTACAAACTGATTTCTTATTTGTATGTGTAATTACTACCATGTGTCTGGAAGGGTGATTAACTTTTTTGTAAAAATTACTCTTTTTGAGGCTTATTTGAATTCTTTTCAGATGTTTTGCCTCTACTGAGTCATAATTATTGGTTTGGGTTCTTACACTAGCCAGGGAACTGTTAACTATCTGTAATTGCTGACAGTGGCTCAGCTTCTTCAAGGCAAGGGTGAAACAGGCTCTAACTACCAAGGTGGTGCCAACAATTTAGAAGAGCTGTTCCTGGGCTAGCCTTGCTATTACACAACTCCCTCTCAATGCCACCATACACCAGAGCGCGCAGATCCAGAAACACTGGCTTGGTGCACTGCCTAGATGATGTAGTACTCGTCATAATTTACCAACATAAGATCTCAGGTTTTCGAGGTGTGCAAGTGCAGCAACTCAGAGATACAGAAAATGAGGGGAAGAAAAAGGGAACTTACAGGTGCCTTCAGAAATTAAGCAACTGCCCTCTGAAATCTGCCCAAAGCAGTGGGGCACAGCCAGTTCAAAACAGGCTTAGTCTACGGTATAGTCTCCACTCCTCAGATGTATTTCAGTGCCTAAATCCCACAGGAGGAATCAACAAATAAATCAGCCTGTGCTCCCCAAAAACCCAGTTCCGAGCGTTCAGACACCAAGTTGATGACAGCAGCAGAAATACTTAAACGGGGTTAAGATGCTGAGGTCTAGTTAGGCTGTCGCTCCCTCTGCTCCCTATAAGAAGCAGCAGAACATCAATAAACAACGACTGTACCAGCAGGTCCGAGCGTTTAGGAATGATGAGTCAGTCTCCCCTAAATTAGGGGATTGCCAGTGACGCTTAAAATAAAAATAAAAATAAATTAATTAAGAGGCAAGAAAGCGCGCGTTGCTCTGCTTCACTTTGCCCGGGTAGGTTTTCCAGACCCGCCTCTTCCCGCTCCTCGCTACCCACTACCACCTATCCTAGCAGAACCGGGTGTGTGTTCTGCGGGCTCTGAGAGCTTCCCGAGAGGAAACTTGAGCTAAACGCGAACGCACTTCCCTCCCTAACAACGGGCGGGATGAAATCGCCAACGCTGGCAACCCCACTCCAACCCCCCCCGGGCCGCCGCTCAGCACCCACCCCCACTCCGTCGGCAGAAAGCGCCGTGCGGGCGAAACCAAACCGCCATCACCGGACAGGGAGAGAGGCCCGGGCTGAGCCAGCTCTCATCCAGGCTGAGTGAGCTCAGCCCCAATCACTCCCACAAGCGCCGCTAACCCTTCCCTCACCATCACCGCAGCCTGAGTAAAGAGCATCCGCCACGGCGCAGAGCCCATTGGGAAATGTAGGCGAATACAGCATCCTAAGAGATGGCGCCATTTTCTCCTCGCGCTGCCTAGAGTGCGCACGCGCGGGGACTCCTCTTCCCCCTTCCCCCCTCCCCCCACGTTACCGCCCCTTGTGCCGCGGCCGGTATCCCAGGCAGCGGTGTCACCGCGGAGCCCGCCCCGCCCTCCCTCCCTCCCTTCAGGCGGGGATTGGCAGAGCGAGCTGCGGGGCGGGACACGAGGGAAGAGGCAATTGGCTAGAGCGGGTGTCGCCCGCCGTTGGGGATGATTGATGCGGTTGCCTGCTGAGGAGGGAGGCCGCGTTTCAGCTCAGCGTCCGGCGGCGCAAGCAGTGCCGTGGCGTCGCAGTTACCAGTGCTACCCCTTAGCCTTGTCCCTCCCAAGGAAGCCCTGGCAATGGCTCCTGTGTGTGGAAAGGCGAGAGACTCCTCCAAAGTCTGTGCCCAACCGCAAAAGCATCCAACTTGCCCCGCCAGCCTGGCCCCACGCTCCCCCTCAGTCTCCCCGCCGGCCGCTCTCTTCACTCAGAGCGTCCACGCAACTTCACCGGAGCCTCCGCCTCCTTCCCTGCCTCCTTCCCTTCTCCCCGGCCGGGTTGCTCGCCGCGGGGGCTTCCTCCCTCCCCACCGATCCGCTCGCTCTCCTCGCTACGACCGCATCCCCACCGCCTTCCCTCCCCAAACGTGAGTAAGGGGAGGAGGGACGATGCATATGCAGAGCAGTGCTGGCCCCGCCGCGGTTCCGGGAGGGGGATGGGGTGTATCTGTGTGTGTGTGTGTGCTCGTGTGTGCGGTGAGTGTGCCTCAGTGTGTGTGTGTGTGTGTGTGTATACAGCGCTGGGAGGGGTGCGCATGCGCCGTGCGTGGCGGGGCTGAATGTTTCCCAAGTGTTTGAAACTGGTATTTGGGTTTTCCACGTTGGATCAAGTGCGGCGTATAGGAGCGAGGAGTGCTGCGTTAATATCGCCGGGGAGCAGCGGCGGCGGCGGCGGTGAGGAGGAGAGCGGGGAAAGGGGGGAGCGGAGGAGAAGCGGAGCAGAGAGGCGCTGGCGCATGCAGAGGGGCTGCCGCCGCTCCTGACAGACACTTTGCAGAGCACATTTTGTTTCCAGATTGTTTCGGAGGAGCTGGTTTAAGCCCCTCTCCTTTCTCCTCCTCCTTCCCCCCCCCCCCCCCCCCCCCACCCCACAACACNCATTCATTAAGCAGATAGCAACAAGTATTAGAAACAATATTTAAAGGTCTATTTAGACCTACTAAAAGCTCCTTGCTCAGCTCAGAGCAAAAATTTACATACACACACACAAATCCCTCTGATTGTTCCTACCACCTCCTTCGTGAATTACCCACAACGACAGCCATTCAATCAGCTGCTGCTGGCTGTAGGGGACTAGCGGAGGGTGTGTGTGTGTCTCTCTCTCCCTCTGTTTCGCACAAGAGGAGTCAGATGTAGCTTCCCTCGGTTTTTTGGGGGAGCTACAGAGAGAGGTGGGCAGGGAGTGAGCCGTTCAGCGGGGTTACCGGCTGTGGAGGGAGCAGCACTTGCTCTCACACGGACACGGACAGAGAGGTGTGGGGAAGAAGATTTTTTTTTTCCTCCCCTTTGCCGGATGAAAATGTTGAGTCCTGCAAACGGAGACCAGCTTCACCTAGTGAACTATGTGGAGGATTATCTGGACTCCATCGAGTCTATGCCCTTCGATCTGCAGAGAAATGTCTCCTTGATGAGGGAAATTGACGCCAAATATCAAGGTAAGTGCTTTCTCTGTGTGTCCGTGTGTGTGGTGTGGGGCTCGGGGAGGGGGGGGGGAGGGTGTCTTTCCCTTTCTTTTCTTCAGAGCTGAGCCTCGGCTCCGCTTGCCCCTCTGCACCCCACAGGGATGGTAGTTTTATTTCTGGGAGGTGAAAGGAGGGAGAAAGCCGGGAGGAGAGATCCGAGGAGGGAGAGGGGCTGATCTGCAGCGTTAGCTCTTGTCATGGGGCGGAACAAAAGGTCTCCAGCTTCTCTTATTAAGCAAGGACTCTGCTTTTCTGTGTAAATTGCCGGCCAAGAAGGCGGGGGCAGGGAAGTGGGGTGTGCGGTGCACAAAGGGGGGCCGTCCCCGGCCGCGGGGCTGAGGTGGAAGGGTTTCGGGGTACGGAAGAAAGTGCTGGGTGGACAGAGAGGGAGAGATTACAGCACAACATTTAGGAATGTACAGTATTCATTATGGCTGTAGTAGGGGAGAGAGGCAGCTAGTGAGGGAGGGAGGGAAGGAAAGAGGGAGGGAAGGAGAGAAGAGAGGGGGGTTAGGCGAGAGTGGGGGGCAGGGTGCGCTTTCTTCGCTCCCTCCTCGGTGCCTTTCGTTTCACCCCGCGAAACAGCCCCGCTCCGTGGGGCGGGGGGAACACGGGACTGCCGTGTGCTGTGTGGGGTGTGCATGTGGGGGGACACGGCGGGTGTACGGATGTGGTGGAGGCTGAACTGCCCCTTCCCTTCCTTCCTCCCCCCCACCTCCCGCGCTACCGGCACTCGGGGCACGCCGTCCCCATGCCCCACGGGCGGAGGGAGGGAAAGGGAAGCCGGTTTGTGCGGGGCTCGCGGCAGCTTTGTCAATTGCTTGCCGGTGTCCGCTCGGGAAGGGGAAGGGCTTTACTCGATGCCGCCGGCGGCAGTGACAGCCGGGGTGCTAGGCGGGGAGGACCCCTTCTCCCCCGGCCTGCGCGCCACCCTGCATGTGGCCTTAAGGGCGGGCGGGGGACTGCTAGTCCTGTCCTTTCCACTGGCCGCTCGACGGGTAGCCCGGCAGCTCCCGGGGGAGGGGGCCGTCGGTAACTTTCCGAGGGGCTAGATCTGGCGGGGCAGGGATGAGAAGAGGGCAGGGCGGGCAGCGCAGTTCTTGTGCGGCCCGGGAACGCACGACCACCGGCAGCGGGCACCTCCGCGCTTTGCTGGGGAAGCGGCGTCGCTGCGGCTTTTATCAACGGCCCTCTTTAGCATAGCGCGGCGCGCCCCGCCCCCGGCGGAGCTGATTGGCTAGAAGCCTCCCACCGGCGGGCCGCGGCCCGTCCCCTCACGCCCATTGGTTCTCGGACGGGCTGTTCCGCCTTTGCGCCCCGCCTCCGCGTGACGTTCGGAGAGGCAACTTTTCTGTGGGGTTGATTTGAATAGCTCGGCCTGCCCCGCCCCGCGCGTTCTGATTGGCTGGGACGGCTGCAGCGGGCAGGCCAACCTTGGGCGTTCGGAACGTGACTGACGTGTGCCCGGGGAGCGGGGGCGCCGCTCCTCCCGCCTCCCCTTGCTTGTTAGTGGCGCGGCGGAGCTAGAGGAGGCAGGCGCAAGCTCGCTCTGTCAGCTCTGATTGGCTGTTTGGGGTTCTTCTCGTTCTTTCTGCCTCCGATTGGGAGCACCGGGCGAGCAGGGGCGGGCTCTCCCCGGCGGCAGCTCTGATTGGCAGCTGCTCGCCGTCTCCTCCCCCGCTTCCCCTGGCTCCCTGCTATGCTGCCAATCGGGGGGGACGCGCGGCGGGTTTCCTGCCGGAGAACAATAGCTGCACCGTCACTTCCGGGGCGGGGCCGCCGTGCTGGTTGCTAGGAGAAGGCGGCGGCTGCCCTGGCCCGGTGGGACGCGGCAGTGTCCCGGCTGGGCGCGCGGCGGTGCCCTGCATTAGGACATCCTTTCCCTGGGCTGCCGAGCACAAGGGTTGCAGGGGAGCCGGGAGGGGGCCGAGCCCGGCCCGCCCCAGCTCTGTGGGGGGGTTGGCCGCTGCCTCCCGTGTCCCGCTCGCTTTATGCCCGGTGGGGGAGACCGCTGCAGGTTGTTTCCAGCCGGCCGGGAGGTGGCGGCGGAGGGTGGGCGTCACTTCATGGCTTCCGGCTCTCCTGCCCACGGGGATGCATCGCGCCTCCGCTGGCCCCTCGGCTGCCCCGTTCTGGCTGCTCAGTAGGCTTGCGGCCGTCGTGATGTGGTCCCAGCCCCGGTGAGGGAGCTGTCCGGGAATAAAGCTTTCGCAACGTGCGGCATCGTCTGTTTTTGTCGGTTTAATGGCGTTTGCGGTGTTGGGGGTGTGCGTGCACAGCTAGGGAACAATTGCGTAACGAGCAGATAGCGCTAAGCTCCGCTCGCTGGTCCTTGTTTTGCAGCACGCCGGGAGGAAGAGGCTTTTTGGGTTTCCTATAAAGGCGGTCTCCCCTGGGCGAGCGACTTAAGGCGAGGCTGCCTGTGTGAGAGGCGGTGGTGCAATCCTCCCCCTCCAAGCTGTAGTAAATAGCTGTCGATCCTTTACGGTTTGAGTAATGTGTTTCTGACAGTGATGATAGGCATCCCTTTCTGTTGGCCCGCGTTTGTGAGCAAGCACATCCCGCACCGCATCGTACATACTGAACATGTCAGCGCCGAGGAACGTGCTCCAAGGCTTTGCGGAAGTCAAAATCGTTGCCGTTAACTGTTTCTCCTGCGTAATAGGAGGTGCTGTGGTGTTAATGTGTATATGCATTACTAGAGCTGAAGTTTCCATAAACCCTAACTGAAGTCATTAGTTATTTTGTGATACTGAGAAAGTATTCTTTATGAAAGATACCTACCTACCAGATTCAGATGGGTTAAACTGGTAACATCAGTCACGTGCCAAAGCTTAGAACGCAAAACTTCTTACATTTCAGCCCTTGAAAATTAACTCTAGATTTTTAGTTCTTCTCAATGCTTAATCTGCACTCTTGGGGTTCTTTTTTGGTGGCTTTTGTTCGTTTGTTTTCTTCGGGGTTTTCTTGTCGTTAGAAAAAAAGAAAAAGCATTTAATTGCGGTATTTAATAATGTATTGAAACACTAAAGTTGGTCAGATAGGTAATTTTGCAGTACCAGCTGACAGGTTGTGCCTAACTGATGTGTGAAGCATAGGCTGCAGCTCTAAAAGCTAAAGTAAAACTTGGCATAAAGGAACACATGTGGTCCAAAACTCTACTGGGGCAAGACAAAACCGAAATCACAGGAAGACCGTTAGTTGCATATGTATCACATTCTCTTAGAAAAAAATGTTTAAAAAGGTTGTGGTAATGCCATTTGCATGTGTGAGAGATCTTGGCTTCTGCAAAGTGAATTGAGGTTAGATTTTATATATTGATGTATTTTGCTTCTCTAGGGCAGAATGTTCTAACCTGTGAGAAACAGAAAAAAATCAAAGAAAGGAAATGCAGGAAAAACATCCTACATGATTTTAAGGGCTTAATATGCAGATGCTGAATGTCCTGTATGTCAAAAACATGTGCTTAAAAATAGGTTTCTAGAACTGTTCTTGAAACACTTCTGAATACTGTTCTTTCATATAAACAACGTTGGAACAATCCTAGAGGTGCAATTCAAGATCTAACATATTTTCAATGTTAGCGTTTTAAGCTGGAAGCTCTAGCTGCTCCAGATGTTGCATATCGTCTTTAGTGGTATCTTCTAACTTTTTATTTCTTTCTCTGCAGTAAATATGTAAGGAAGATTGGATATCTGTATTGTAAAAGTAAGCAACAGGTATTTTACAGAAAGTGTAGGGAGGAAATCATGTAGACATCTTGGATATTCTGATCCTAGTTCTATAGTCCTGGGGATTTAAGTGGCCTCACTTTTTCAGCAACTCAGCAGTTTGTGTGAAACTTGCCATAGCTTAGCCTTCAGCCCCAAGTATTTAGAGGTTTTTCTTGTATCAGCTGTCAAATGTGATAGTGATTGTTAAGTAACACAGCATCTGATTCTACACTGGTTTGTGCTCGCTTTCTTTCTCTCCCACTCTCAGTCATTCACTATAAATATTAATGTTATTATACAGAAAATGTCCGGAAAAAACCCCAATCAATTAATTTCCCCTCTAATGTTACAGTTAATGTTGGAACTTTCTATGGGGGTATGTGTGCCTATTTAGTTAATTTTAATTACTGTTAAGTTTGAGAGGAAGAATTGTCAGTGTGTATAAAATGGTTTTTAGTCACTATTTTTTTTCCCCTAAATCAGCATTTGCGTCCTATTCCTGCAGGACCGACCAGACAAACATAACCCACTGGAGTCATCAGCCACTTGTCAGATATCAGCTTCAGGGAATCTTTGTGCGTTACAAAAAGGTGTTGCTGCATGGAAGTTAAGATACGGGAAGGCTTTGTTTTGCCATCATCTCTGTTGAAAATACTTACAGTTTTTATTTCTTCCTTGCAGAGATTCTGAAGGACCTGGATGATTATTATGAAAAATTTAAACGAGAGACGGATGCCGTGCAGAAGAGGAGAATGTTGCACTGCATCCAGAGAGCCTTGATTCGGAGTCAGGAACTGGGCGATGAGAAGATCCAAATCGTCAGTCAGATGGTGGAGCTCGTTGAGAACAGAACAAGGCAAGTGGACAGCCATGTGGAACTGTTTGAGACCTGTCAAGAGACTAATGACACCACTGGAAACAGTGGGAAAGCCAGCCAAGATAAGTCAAAGAATGAGACAATCGCGCAGGCTGAAAAGCCCAACAACAAGAGGTCAAGGAGGCAAAGGAACAACGAGAATCGAGAAAATGCCTCAAATAATCATGATCATGATGACATCACTTCAGGAACTCCTAAGGAGAAGAAAGCAAAGACGTCCAAGAAGAAGAAACGATCTAAGGCAAAAGCAGAGAGAGAAGCTTCTCCCCCTGACCTTCCTATTGACCCTAACGAGCCAACATATTGCTTGTGCAACCAAGTCTCCTATGGAGAAATGATAGGATGCGATAATGATGAGTGCCCCATCGAGTGGTTTCACTTTTCCTGTGTGGGACTCAATCACAAACCAAAGGGCAAATGGTACTGCCCCAAATGTAGAGGAGAAAACGAGAAAACTATGGACAAGGCATTGGAGAAGTCTAAAAAAGAAAGGGCCTACAACAGGTAGTTTGTAGACTTTTCGACGTGAATAAAAACAGAACCACCAAACCAGTGTATTTATTGTCAGTGTCACCTTTGTTGAGGTGAAAGGATTGTAAAATGTATATTTTTAAAGGAGGTTTAAAACTGAACCATTCCTGTTACAGGGACGGCAATAAGCAATTTTGGTTTTCATTTGGTAAACTGTAACAAGAATGTGGTCTGTGGACCAATGTATTCCAAAAGTAAAGTTATAAGAGTTTAAACAATATGTGGATGGGTCTTAAAAGATAAATTAATACTCTTTTTGTTTCTCTTTCAGTGCTGGTAGCACTCTACCCATTAAAATTTTGATGACAAATATCTCTGCAATGTAATTTTGTTTTCTTTGATGAACAATATTATTTACCTTGTGGCCAAAATTGTTAAACAGTTTAGCAGTCTGGTTGTATCTGAAGAAAGCTGCAGTACATTAAAAATAAGCAGTGAGAGAGCAAATAGAAGGAGGGTAAAATTTGGTTCCTGCTACAAAGTGTCAGTGTAACGGTTCAATAGCAAGAGTTTAAATAGGCTTAGAGGATTATTTTTTANTGCAGTACATTAAAAATATGAATTCTTTCAATGATAAGCAGTGAGAGAGCAAATAGAAGGAGGGTAAAATTTGGTTCCTGCTACAAAGTGTCAGTGTAACGGTTCAATAGCAAGAGTTTAAATAGGCTTAGAGGATTATTTTTTAAAAAAATACAAGTTAATGGTTAAATTTTACACAGCAGATATTTTATACGCTGGCCAAATACCACAAGGGCCATTTTAAAATGATTGAATATGTTTTATATTTAACCAGGAAGTGGTTTAGTAATGAGACTTCACATAAATGAAGCTTTATACTGTCACAGATAGTAGTGTAGCAATCCTTAATTTGTTTAAGTTGTCTAAATGTACATTTTAAAGTGGAGTTGCACTTACTGTATTATACTTGGAAATGCAGCCAAATGCCATTGTGTAACCAATGTGCATTTCCTGCTGTATGTATGAAAATTGTACAGCTGTGATATTAAGAAATAAATGAAACAACTTTGACAGTTTGCTTCTTTAGCAATCCTGTTTAATGATCATTCATATAGCTTAAAAAAAAAGAAAGATGTCTTTAACCTCAGCAGCTCCAGCAGGCTGCTGCTTGGAAGCCTGAAACTGTTGTAGTGGTAACCAAATTGCAGTTGTGATAAGGAATCTTCATAGACCATGTGGCCAGCAAGGTTGTAGGAGAGCCAAAACAACATTTAATTTTCCATCCAAGTCCACTTTTTTTGTGCTTGCAGTCACTCCCAGACCCAGGCATTTCTCTGAAATAGTGGTTGTGCTCAGTTGTTTTCATGCTTTTTTACATTATGCGTATAAATCATTCCATGTTTGTTACCAGCAGGAAGATCTTTTGTATTACAGCATTTTCAAAGTAGTAATGCAGCTATTCCAGGGTAGGCGTTTCTGTTCTTCATGGTGGCCTCACACAAAAATGCACTAGCTATGGCTGACATGCTATGCTTTGGGTTAGGTACCCAGACCCTCTGTGGGACTGTTGCCTTCATCTGCATGGCTGGCGGGGCTGATGTGGTGAGCTGATTTTGTCTCCTCATCCCCCTATGGGCCTTCACTGCAAGTGAGAAGGGGATGGGACCAGCAGTAACAAAGTTGTGGAAGCAAAGATGGTGAAATCTGGTGGGTCAGACCAGAATCTTGTAAGAGTGTGGGAGCGTGAGGTTGGGGTGTTTTGGAACACAGCGTTC
>NDXB01009829.1:6778-70221 GCA_002631895.1 Agapornis roseicollis
TTTTTTTTTTTTTTTTTAAGATTAAAAGCCTTTGAAAAGAAAACAATTTGAGGACTGGAAAGAGAAAAAGCTATACCATCATGTAACATTCATTTCTGCAGGAACACAAGAGAAATAAGTGGGCAAAATAAGTGGGCATTCATTCTTTTTATCCCTACACAAAAGTTATTTCTAAGGGTAGAAGTTTTTACTACTTGAGGTGGTTCTCAGGTTGCCTTCATGCAGTCGAGGCTGGTCCTGCTTCATTTCAGTGGCATCTTAAAGAGCTGTTCTCAAATTCCTTGAGGATGTCTCCTAACTTCTTACAGTTTCTGCACTAGAGGAGACCTTTCCTCTCTCTCATAGAAGAGTTGTGCTCCTCTGTAGTTATTCTAGCATGGAGCCATGCCTTAATCTCCCAGCATGTTTTCTGCATCTTCCTTTACTGCTTTTTGCTAATGCATTTCTTTAGCAATAGAATAATAGCTGCCTAAGAAAAACTGGGATTTTTCCACTGCTTAGAAAGTAGTTAGCAGTCTGAAACTCACTCACAGATGTTAACACATTTCTGGGGAAATGTTTTAACAGACCTGAGCATTATCCTTAATGTTTGCTTTGCTTACAAACCTCACTGCCAACACTGTAAGTGCTGTCTACATCGCGGGGGGAACAGATGACTAGCAATCTTGGGGCCACTCAAACTGACTCCTGGCAGAAAGTCTAGCCCTTCAATGAATTTCTCTGACAACCACCACACACTGTGTATGTTTAATCACCTTGGTGTTTCAGGAGCAGTTTAAAGTTTGTTGAAAGGTCATAGGTTGGAAAATTGTCCTCTCCACTCACTGTTTCGAAAAACTAAATCAGATGAGAAGATCTAGCAAAATCAGATCATGCCAAATTAAACTAACACAATCTTTTCATCTTCCTTTGGGTTCTTCCAGCTTCCTAGTAAGCCATAACCAATACACATCGAGGCAAATAAGGTGCTTCTATTAAGTCAGGAATGCATGAGAACATAAAATTGGCATTTTAGTAATTTATTCTCATCTTGGGAAAGAGAAGGGAGAGTCTTCCATCTCAAAACGATTCACCAGCTTCAGTTAGTGAGGAGAAAAACAACCCCTCTTTCTTAGAACATATATCTCTTTGAGATGCCTGCAGATATGGAAGGGAACTCAATCAGAAAGATCTCTGTAAGTCTGATTCAGAGTAATAAGGAGGCAGTGGCAAATACACCAGGCAGAGCATCAGAACAAGGACACTATTTTCATCTTTTTCCTTACCTGTTAGCCTTTAGTTTTGCAACTTACATTCTGCACAGCAACCTCAACATCATCAGTGAGATTGGAACCAGTTCCACAGGTCTCTGTGCCCTCTATCCCACATGTACAAGAGGGAGTTAAATACCATGTTCATGGTGGTCAGATTTGTATTTATTTATATATATATATTTTTTAAAGAAGGAAGGAAGGCAGAGAAAGATTGGTCTGAAAATCTGATTCTAAAATTTTGGGCTTGAATTCATACTTTGTACTCAGTGAACAATTGTTCTACTTTTGAAAAAGTCAATAGTCAGTTTATACCTGAACTAAAATAAAGAAAACATGTTGTGGCTCAAACAAAATATATATTAAATGTAAATATAAATACATACTAATTATATAATTTTATGCAATATTTATGCATAATATTTATATGCGTTTATATTTTATATATTATATTTAGAATCATAGAATAGTTAGGTTCAGAAAGGACCTTAAGATCATCTAGTTCCAGCTCTGAATCTCTTCTCTGCCCAACTTGTAGCTGTGCCTGAACCCAGGACAGCTCCAACCCAGGTGCAGGACCTTGCAGTTGGCATGGTTAAGTTGATGATAATATTAGGGTGCTGACAATATTAATGTTGACGATAATATTAAGTGCAAATGATAAATTCTATTTTCAGTTCTAGGGACCTTTTTCTTTAAAATATCACAACTTCAGTTCAATTTTCAAAAGCAAATTTTCCTTTTATTCGCTTGAAGTTTGAGTCATTGCTTTTGGTACTAGAGTAACCATCATCATCATCTTTGGATTCAGAGATCTCTGTTGTATATTTCTTGGTTTTGGAGATCCATGTGGCTGTTGAATCTAACTCTGTCCATGAATGACATAATTCAAATCTAAATTATAATTTTCTATTTTCATGGAAACCAGTTGCTGAGTCTTACTCTTTTCTAACAACAACATCTGCCTCTTGCAGTTCTTTGCAATTTTTTCCCTATATACCCTGAAAGCAGCAAATGCTTTTTTGACTTAAGGTTAATGATTGTTTATATGTAGGACCCTAAATCTAAATTAATTTCCTTATGTTTGAAACATTTTAATTTTGCCCTTAGTTTAAAATCCCCAGAGTGATCCCAGCAATTACCCTGCAATGACAACGTGATGTTCTTCATGATCCATTTTTGGTTGTTTCCCTATTCTCACTCTCAGTCTTTAATTTCTCTGAACAATGCACTAGATTTCCCAGTAACTGGGAAACAGAGGTGCAGAATAATCTTGCCAGTAGAGCTACAGCTACAAAGGTGTACACAATTTCTTAGCTCTATAAAAACTGGGAATAGATTTTTTTTTTTTCCAAGCTCGTATATACTTATTTTATGCTTTATTGCTCTGGTGGCAAATTTTAATTTATTTTTATTTCCAGTGTTTTATTATGCTTGCATTCAACTGAGTTAGAGACCAGAATGGGTGATTGTTATACAGTAGTTTACTTCTAAAAGAAATAGGGCTTCTCAAGCAGCTAATACAGGAAGATGTATCACCAGCTTGAATAATTGTGACAACCATAGACGGTATCAGTGCCTGTTTGTTTGCACAATACCCTACTGCATTAAGAAAGCCATCCCAGCTGTCTTGGGCTCTGGAGTCACCCATTTCATCACTTGACACTGCAGCAGATGTTATGGATTGATAACAGACTTCACTTCATTCACTCCACATCTAAGATTACCTCTAGAAAAAAAAAAAATCAAATACATTATAACACTCCCAGCCATTTGTGAAAAAAAAGATCAGCAATTTATTTTCTCTTTTACAGCATTAAATGGCTCCTTTTGGGCTTTGAAAATATATATTTATTTCTTTTATCTTTTTTTCTTTACTTAACACATTCACAGTGGTCAGTACACATCTTGCCATCTCCTGAAAGAGGGAGAAAGATGGAGATAGATTTAATGATTTAATTATAATAAGACTTGGACAGGTTTTAGGATTATGAGTTGCATACCCGTTTTATCAGATGCCTTATGTTTTTAGTGATAGTATGTAAATGCAACATAACATAACACCAGCCAAACTAAGCATTGCAGTTTTTGGTTTAGCAGATGAATAGTGATATTTGGATGTGCTATGCTTTTCTGATGATGATGATGCTGGACATTGTGTTTTATTTGAGATACAGTAGGTGAATGTAATTAAATACTGTAGTGGCATAGAGATAAGTGACCAGAAAATGCGCATGTGTGGCAGGGCAGGGGTTGTACACTCACCTTTTAAGAGTGCGGCTACAGGAAGAGCTCCATACACAAATAGAATAAAATGGATGTTGCTACCCTGACGTTGCCTGCAACCTAAATCATAAGGTTGATGATAAGTATGGGACTCTCTTTGTCTTCAAAGGGGCTGGAGTAGTTGGTGTCTTTTGTTGGACTGTGCCATACCTGTACCTAATACTGTGCCCTCTGTAATTTCAAGAGGCACAAACGAAATCACTGAGGTTCAGTTTCACTTCACTGATTCCAGGCAATTACATGAATCACCTGAAGTCATCTTGCATTCCTTGTGCAGCTGCCCAGCCGTCCTGGGCAGGCTGGATCACACCCTTGGTGAAGATCACACCTCTGACTCTCAGCACCTGTATGGGCTGCTTGGGCAAGCAGGGTCTAGCTTGGCTCAAGCAGTGAATTGGCTGGAGATATGTGAGAAAGATGCAAGGGAAAGAATGGGATTTCAGTGAATTTTAAGGGAAAGTGGTGGGTTTGACCTTGACTGACCAGAAGGTGCCCACTGAGTGGCTATGTCACTGCTGCCTGATCGCATGAAAAATGCTTTAATGTCATTTATTCAGCCCCACAGTGAAAAACAGTTATTGTCCACCTTATTTTTCAAGTCTCAAAGAAGTTTGCTGTAGCTTGAAAATATTTAGATTTCCTTTTTTCTTTTCCAGAAAAGGAAATGGTACATTGCTCAATCTAGTGAGGAGCCAGGGCTATTCCTTATTATGAATCAAGCAGATTTTGCCAGATACAAGTGAGGTTTAATTTACCATATTTTTATTCAGCTCCTAGTTCTTACTCTCTTGAAAATCCTCAGAGCATGACTCTGCAGTGATGAAAATTTAAGCAGAACCAGTTTTGATTAGCTGGGTTTTTTTTCCCCACAGACATTTAAACAACTGCAAGAACTGAAACAACACATTATCACTCTGACACCTTCTAACTTCTCCCTGATAGCATTAAAATAGCTGTTGCTAGATATGACAGAAATTGGTGCTGGGTTCTCAAGAAAAGGGTGACTGCTGGATACAGGCTCTGAACATCTGCAATTCTGTTTCATACAACTGCAGAAATACATGTTCTCGTCTGACAAAAGACTTGGCAGAGAAAAGCAGGTAGATTTCTCTCCCATCTCATATATAATGGAACATTAATATAAAGTCTCAATGAAGCTTCTCAACTGAGGAAAATACAGAAAATTTTCATTATATGAAGTCAAAGCCTCCAATTCATTTTGTCTACAGTAGAAAGATATGCAACAGTAACTTACTGTAGGCAACATTTCATAAGTTAATATCTAGATCATTATTCTTGTGTATGTTTCCTGGAAAGAATGTTAGATATGTGGGATTTTTTTTCTATGAAATACATATTCAATTAGCTTATGAACTTTCTATTGTTAGGGTTTGTATTCTGCCTATTGGACTCTTCTGACAAGGTACCTGCTGAAGTCAAACTACTGAGCTCAGTGGAATTATTCTTACTTCCCCAAGTGCTGTGGGTATCTGAATTATTCTGTCTCTTTGGCTATTTCTGCACTAGTTGTTAGATGTAAGATCATCCAAAGATCAACCTCTCTATAGTACACCTCTATACTCTATACTTCTATATAGTAAAGCCTCACTTTACAGTGCAAAGTTGTCCATCTGAACACTGTCACCCAGATCATTAGAAGTCATTCACCTCCCAACCTGCTCCTTTGCATTGCTCATACTGTTCGCTGCTAAATCAACCACACAGACCTTAATCAAGGAAGCCTGCCAGCAGCAAGATGTTCCATACACACTCCAATTTGGCTACTTATATCTCACTTCTAGTTTATCCTATTGGTAGGGGATGTAGTGAGTTAAAAGTCAAACTGTCCTCAGCCTGACTATTGAAGTGTCTTTGCTTGGCTATGCTGATGGGTTCTCATGCAGTCAGAAAAGAATCATCTCTGTCTTTCAACACAAGAATATATAAAAGTCTGTGATCAGAAAGCAAATCCGAGCTCATAACTACTTACTTTATAAGTTCAGTTTTGCCAGGAATGCAACTAAAAGGACTGAAAAACAGTGGTAACTTTCCCATATAACTCTGAGCCCTAAATATCATGCACAGGCTCAACCATTCAAATAAAGAACAGCAGTAACTCATCAGGCAGATTGTTAGGTGTAAATTAACAGAGCTCTCCAAGTAAATTTGCCCCTCATCAAGGTGCTGGCACTTGGATGATGCATGGCATTTGTGGATCCCTGCAAAAGCAGGGAAGATGCAAGATGGAAAGACTCTCATAAGTTTTTGAGGATTTCTCTCCACTCCTTACTGGGCAGAAGGAGTGAAAAACATGAACAATGTTGGAATAAACACAAGCAAAGCACATCTCCACCATTTTCCTTACCAATTGCTGCTATCCTATAAAAAATTATCCCTTCTCTGCACACATCCCATGCATTCCCCATTCCTTCCATTCCTAGTCCATATGAAAATTAAATTCTGCACACACTTTTGGACTGAGACTGTCCAAGGAAACAATTGTGGAACTGGTGGATAAGACAAGGGTCTACTACTGTTACGTATTTGCCACAGAGTTCTACATTGAAGATATAGAAAACCAAATTCTTGACCAACAGAAACTGGTATAGGTCAATGGATACAGACCTTATTTATCTATTTATTCTATATTGTACTACAGGCACCAGAAGAGTCACAATCCTGCTTTCATGTGCACTGGTTTTATACTGGAATAAATCCATTGCCTGTCATGGAGTAATTCCTGAAACATTTCAGTGTCACCAAAGGGAGAATCAGGTGCATGTAATAATGTTTGCAATAAGGAACAACTAATTCTTCATTGAAGAGGTCAGAAAAGGGTCAAAAGGGAATCCCTGCTGAAAAAGAAAACATTTATGCCCCTATTTGGAAAGCCTTCTTAAGATTGTTAAAAGTTATTAATACATTTTTCTCTGCAAGTTTTCAACATTCATTATGGAAAGTGCTGTTCAGCCTGGGGAAGAGAAGGCTGCGTGGAGACCTCAGAGCAGCCTTCCAGGATCTGAAGGGGGGTCTATAGGGATGCTGGGGAGAGGCTCTTCATTAGGGACTGTAGTGACAGAACAAGGGTAACAGGTTCAAACTTAAACAGGGGAGGTTTAGATTGGATCTAAGAAAGAAATTCTTTGCTGTGAGGGTGGTGAGGCACTGCAATGGGTTGGCCAGGGAGATTGTGAATGCCCCATCCCTGACAGTGTTCAAGGCCAGGTTGGATGAAGCCTTGGGTGCCATGGTTTAGTGTGAGGTGTCCCTGGCTATGGCAGGGGAGTTGGAACCAGATGATCTTAAGGTCCTTTCCAACCCTAACTATTCTATGATTCTATTGGATCATCTCAGATGGAAAATGACCCAACTGTTGTTAATTAGTAACATGTGTTTCTCTAAGCATGCTGAAAATATGAAGCCTGTTTAACTTGAAATGGTTCTTTTGTATCTTGTGACTGGGATACGTATCATTGGTATTTCCTCAATGAAAAATATTTTGCAAGAAAAAGTATTTTCTTTTTTAGTTTGAGTTCTATTGGTTTTCTTCCCTGCCAAGACATTCTCTGCGTACCTTTCATACTCATCATGTACGAGTCCCGTGTGATGCTGGAAAAGAGTTTTCACTGTTTTACAGACATTTGGAAGCTTTGCTACTGGAAGGTCTTCGAGAAACACTTTCTCAGGCAGCACAAGAAATCTTTCACAAGAAAGAAGATAATATGAAGAGAGCTGTTTTGAGGTCTATGTTAGCACCCTAAATATGATGATCTTTAACAAGCTGACTGCTCATTTCTTGTATTTTTCTAAAGGTGTATATGATCCTATCTGGAATTTGGTACTACATGTGCACTATATGTATTATATTTTAACATTCTTTCCTATAGATTTCAGATAAGCCATGTTTTATGGTTGTCATGAATTCTTTTATCCATCCTGAAGGAACTGTTGCCAGAAAATTTGTAGCTTTTTCATTTCTTTCTTGAGTTACACAGAACAACTGATGCAGGCCAGAACATGAGAAAAGACATTGGAGATACAAAGTGTGAGCTGAGGTTATATCTGAATAATAGAGGTGAAGTATAGCTTGCAAAATTTAATAAGAAAACTTTAAACACCTCTAATTATACCACTTTGCTCTCTCTTTAGAGAGCTGTGAAAAGTATAGTATTTTGGCACAAGCTTCTAGTGGAGTGAAAGAGCAAACCATCAGAACATGAATCCCTCAGCTCAGGGGACTCAGAAATGTCAAATCAGTATTATGGAGCAATAGAAATTACAACAGTAGCATACAATCTGAGGGGACATAGAAGGAGATGGCATCATGTGTCTGCACAATCCCTCTGATGTAAACTTCATGAAAATTATGAAAATGAGATGAATTAGCAGCAGTTGGGTTTTTTTTTTTTGCTACATAGCCAGTATTGCATGAGAAAATGGTGTAACAGGTAAAGGACTTAACGAAAACAGAGAACAAAAAAGCCCTTTGGCTGTGATATTAAAGAGGAAATAAGGAAAAGCTGTATTTTAAATCTGATGTGCCGCTAGAATCAGCGTTTTAATGAAGTGTGATTAGTTCCTGAGAATGTGTGGAATTCCTTCCTTCCTAGCATTAACCATTTAAAATGAGGCACCTAAAATGACATCCATCCCATTTAACCCTATATATAATTAGCTGCTTGGGCACAGCTAACATTTTAAACTCCTCCTTTAATCAATAGAAAGAGATAGCCACACCCAAAAGTAATTAATGCCAACTGTCTTATCATAGGAAGGATTGCCTTTTGGGGAGGGGAAATGTGAGATGACCTCAGAGGTTAGAAATAACAAGGGGATCCTTCTCACACTCACTGATTGTGGGCATACAGATTCCATGAAAATGGGTAAGAAGCACATATCGCCACCAGACAAAAACCAGCGGCCCATGAGCTGCAGTCAGAGCAAGAGCTCTATGTCTTATTTGAAGTAGTGAAAGATACTGGACTACTATAACAAGCTACAGAAGGCCAGCACCTAAACAAACTCATGTGGTGCCATGTTTAGGTAGCATAAATCCAAAAGCCAGGATAAAGTTGATGGTGAAAGTCTTTGAAGACTGATTTCATGAAATCATGGAAAGCATGCTGCGCAGTACTAGCCATTACAACACTGTAGGCATGCCAAGAACACAATTTAGTTTCATCTTAATCAGTTATTTTTCTGTCCTTTTAATATGAGCAGTTCAATTAGACACTTTTCACTTTGAATACTGAATTGTGCACTTGGGAAAAGAACAATATATTCCATAAAATTTGACTAGTTCCTTGGGTGTTTTCAGTCACCTCTGCATGGTGGTGACTGAAAGTCACCAAGGAGAGAGCAGAGATCACACGCTGACTTGGAACGATTTTTATCTCCTTTGAGACAATGTGATTTCTGCTGTGTGATCAGGACTTTCTGGGAAAATTACCTCAATCCCTCATATAAACAATGTACTGGGAGCTTAAAAAAAAATAAATAATGGAGAAGCTGAAAATAAGTTTTCTTCAATAATGAGAATTTGAACAACAAAGAGTGGATATGCACCTGATGGACTGAAAGCGCTCCCTACTATACAGAGCAGAACAGTCACATTCCTTATTGTGCACAAGTATTCCTCTTCTTCCATTTATCCTTCACAGAGATTGTAAGGTCTTCCTTGGGACAGTGAATTACCTTTCCATTCGTATCTTCATTGTCCCTAGTTTATCAAAGCTTCATATGCCACCAGTCATACCTTGAGATAACCTTTCTTTCCGGGCACTAGGGTTCACAGTAGCAGCTCAAGGCACTATAATGATGAGTTCAAG
Source organism: Agapornis roseicollis (assembly GCA_002631895.1). Classification (NCBI taxonomy): domain Eukaryota; kingdom Metazoa; phylum Chordata; class Aves; order Psittaciformes; family Psittacidae; genus Agapornis; species Agapornis roseicollis. The sequence continues at coordinate 16,143 of NDXB01009829.1, forward strand.
CTCTTTGACACTTTACGTTTCAGAAAGGAGGTCCATGTAGTACTTTAGCAAACTAGATACTATTAAATTTTGATGCTTCCAGGGATATCGCCTTGATAGAAGTGAAGATAAAATATGGTCATTTCACAAAATAAACCAAAAGTGACAGTTTTGTCTAAGGACTTATCAACCTTATTTGCATATAATCAATTCTAATAGAGCACAAAGATATCCATATTTAACTGAGTTATGACACTATTAGAATTCACTTCAAAGAAGCACCTAAAAGTGTTTTTCTTCAGTGGATTATTGTCCATAGAATGGGTTTTGTTTTGCATGCTTCTCTATCAGTTAATGGCCATATACATGACAGTTTCTCTCCTTCAGAAAGTATTTTCATACAATGACAAATCCCCAGAGTGAGAAAAAATAAAATAAATGAAAAATCATTTAGCTTGGGCCAACGTCTCCAAAGAAAATAAAAGATAATCACAGCTCATAGTGATCACATCAGTGAATTCCTTGGTTCTGTGGGCTGAAGTTCTAATGAGAAGTGATTGCTTCCATATAATTTGCTTTACAGCCTGCAGCATTGAAATCCCAAACAGTAAATACTGGCAACACTCAGAAAACACTATGTAGGTGTGAGAAGGACAGTGGCTATCTGATAGTCATGGCTGGGATCTTAAATCGTGGGAAAATGTAGGTAGGCTGTGTGAGATAAAAGGCCAAGAAAAACAGAATGCCTGAACTGAGAGTTAAGATTCCTTCTGTCCATGCATTTAAACTCTGAGTTACTATTCAAGAAAGAAGAATCTCTGACCACATACAAGTTAGATTTAAATATTCCACTGCAAACACCACTTCTAATATTTATCAGATGCTCATTAGTTATTATTAGTTATTGCTACCACTGTTACTGTGAGCGAAAAATTGCTCCTCTAACATCTAACAGGAAAAAACATCCAGAGGGCTGGAAATGAAGATTAAAGTGAAGAAATAAAACCAGGTAAAAAAAAAAAAAACCACCCAACGTTTTAAAAATATTTCAAACATTTGTTCTTTAAATTTTCATAAGTTCTATAGAAAACATCCAGTGCCTGATATTTCATAAGCCTCCAGGTGCATGAGTGCATAAATTTTATCATTGCAACAGTGTACCACTTATCTAGTTACATGCCTAATTCTTCATGTACTGCAATAAAAAGTCTGTTTCCTGTGGTACCAGTGTCCCAAAGGGAAATCCAATTGAAAATGTAACTGTGCTTCTTCAGTATTCTTACCAGAAATCAAAATTACTTTGGAAGCCCTGATCTTGCATACACCTTTGTATGTTAGGCTCTGCACATGCAGGCACAGTCTTCTTATCACATACTGAACCGCTTCTAGGATTTAAGATCTGCTGAGAGTAAGGCTTTTACTATATATTGTTTTCAAATGCTTCCAGATAAGCTACCATTTCAAAGAATCAGAAACAACCAAATAAGGTACTTTCACTTGCCAAATAAATCAATAAGATTTGTGAAAAGTGGTAAAAATCATTAAGCAAAGTCTTTGTTATAATTAACTAATTCATTTTTAGAAACTAAGTGGTTAAAGAGAACGTATTTGGCGAGATAGCCCATCTCAACTAGACTTAACACCTTTTGAACATATATTTTTGTAGTACACAAATATATGTACCTATGTTCCTATCTATTTAATAATTATAAAATTCCATCAGATTTTTTTTTTCCACAAGGCAGGATATATTATTAAAAAATAATATTCATTTGATTCCATGTTTCTATTAAAAAAATACACAGCAGATGGCATGGTTTAGTGTGAGGTGTCCCTGCTTATGGCAGGGGGGTTGGAACTGGATGATCTTAAGGTCCTTTCCAACCATAACTATTCTATGATCCTATGATTCTATGGGGTCTAATGACTTTGTACATTTCTTTAACCTTTGTTGGGGGTGAGAGAAGATGAATATCATAGACACTGAGTTTTTCTGTTTGAAACTAATACAGTACATCTGGATTGGTAAATGCTAAATAATCAGTCTTAAGAATCTGACATACTGAAAAGTCTGGTCAGACCTCTCAGTTAATGGATAAAAGTATCATATGCACTCTATCTGAAGCATTTACACATGACATGAGATCCCCTAACATGAAACAAAATCCCTGTTCATTTCTGACAGTAACAGTAGCTGCAAGTGCTTAATATGTTGCGGAGCTGTAGTTGTGAAATCTCTCCCTATAAATATTCAGAGTGTGCTGTAAAGAGTTTAACTTCATGTTCCTCAAGTCTCAAATCGCAGTTTGAGATGTATGCTTGAATTTTCAGGGAATCTTCACATTATGAAGTATTTCATAAGTTCTCAGGATCTTGAATATTACACTTGGAAAATGTTTGTTCAGAAAATCCTGTCACAGATTAAACCAGAGATCCCATCCTCTGTTAATACAGATCAGATTAGCTGATTTTCCCCACTTGAGGATTTGACCAAGGAGCTGTATATTATTTGCATTTGATTTGTAGGAACACACTGAAGCTGATATATTTTGGATGATTGAAATTTTGAATTAACTCTGCAAGCATATCCAATAATCTTCGCTGGATTTAATTTTATAAGATGAACTGAAATATTTCCATCCATGCAATTAATCAGATGAAAGAAAGATTGCAATACCTCTCTGCAGAAAATTGTAGAGCACCCCAGGCCGGTTCTCCCTAGTCCTTTCCCTCACTGCTCAGACTTAGAAGTGTTAAACAAGAAAGATCCTGAAAAAAATAACAGAGTTATGTTAGAATAAATAGGAACATAAATGGGACTGCTCGATTTAGGTGTATTATGTTCCATGCCTGCATAGCTACATGCAGAAATCTACGATTTTCCTACATTAATCCTTTATTAGATTGTCTTGGTTTTAGGATGCTCAGATCAACACTAAAAAGGTTTTGCAAAGTCTGTGCATTTTCATTTTTGCTTATGTTTAAACTGCATAAATATAAATGTAATCACTGGTAAATTGTCTAGATTGGACCAACAACATTCTGGCTACCTAAGCCACTAGCCATTCAGTAAAATATAATGTAGTACTTAATCCAGTATTATAGTATAAATCTTGGAATAAACAATACATTTTAGAGCTACACAGATATAACATTTACTGTAAAAGTGTTTTGCTTGGCAAGAAAATAACACATACACATATTTCTTATGCCACTGGCAACCGCAAATTAAGCATCTAATTTTTATATATTCATTTCAATTTGATGCAAATTAACTTCAATGGGGACTCAAAAATGATGTGAGCATCAACTGCATTGGGAATGTTCTTCAAACATGGCTTGCCCACCAAAGCTAGATGCGGCTTAATATGCAACTGCATAGGTACCCTCTCATTTGAAAATATATGCATTTACATGGGGATTTCGACTTTTCTTCAGATCTCTTTTCAAACAACCAGTATGAAAGGAAAAGAACTTTTAAAAGCTGGCTTTTCAAGTAGAATAAAACTTGGCTTGTCATACTTCTTCGGGTATGTTTTTTCTCCTTCTGACCTTTACTCTGAATTTCTACGATGGAAGTTTTAGGGTTGTTAGACTGGCAGGTCAGCTTCATAAGCTTTTTTGGAGAGTACCCAGCTTCAGATTCAGCTTTATAAGAAAAAAAAAAAATAATAGAAAGAAGGAAAAAAGTAAAGAAAGAAATATTCTTCATGCTGCTACAATTAGGCCCCCGGGTGAAGATCATGCAGCTTTGAAACTGTTCCGTTTTGACAAAGTTCCAATGTGCTATGCACATTAGGGAAAACTAGAGTTTGCTGTAATGTAAACTGTTTAACATGCACACAGAGGTCAAATCTAAATTTTCCCAAGCATTTGGGTTTGTTTAAACATTAGAACATGGTTTGGTGTCAGTGAATAGGAAAACTTTAATGTTGTGGGTGGGAATCTACCCATCTTTCTTTGTTAAAGTTCCAAAGGCCACTGCAATAAAAATATTCATTTACCAAGGGGGCTATTGTGATAAGCATCCAAAGACATTATGCATTGGTGTGAAAGAAGCGAGCAGAAATAGACATCAGCACTGTGGGTGAAAAGAAACAAGTCTTCCTTTCTTTTTTCTCTTTCTTTTTTCTTTGTTTGTAAGAGTTCCAAAGTCCAGTTTTAAATGAGGATTTTTTTTTCAGGGTGGCCTGAGTATCTGCACTTCCATATTTTTCTGATTGAATATAATAAAGCTTGAATAGCAATGAGAGTTGTGAAGTTCAACAGTAACTGCATATTTTATTGCTGTTTTGTAATTATGCCCTTAAAATCAGTGTGGACTGTACTTACCTGTAAGGCCTGAATCACACACTGGAGAGAGCCTGACATAAACCAATATAGCTTTCTTAGGACAGCAATCACAGCTAATGTAAAATAAAAGTGGTTTGCAGGTTATAGTTTCTGAACTTACGTGACAAATGAGCATTTTTTTCCAGTCAACGCAGAACCTCATGTGTTAGCACTAAGATAATCCTGCTAACTAATCATCATTTTTTACAGTGCCAAAGAGTGCAGAAGTATCACCACTAAAATACCCTACTGATTTCATAGAAATGTCCTTGTCAATACCTGTAATACTTTCAGAAGATACTTTCGTATTCAGAACATAAACACTATGCTTATTTCTTTTTTACTCTTTTCTGCTTTTTAACCAAGAGTTCAGAACAGTTGTACTTTTAGTTTATGATACCAAGCTGGAGCAGGCAAATCCTTTTATCCATAACTTTGTAAACTTCAGGTGTCCACTGTTTGCTGATTAGAGAAAAGAAATAACCTGACCCAATGAGAAAATCACCATGCTATGCTGAATTACCATCTCTGTGTTACAATGCATACAATCATCCGGTATCTCATCTTGCCCTAAAAAGGGCACACTTACAACAATCCAGCTTGAGTTACCCAATTAATCTGTCCTCGTTAAATAGCTAGAACTGTGTCAACTCACCTGGACAGATTTACTTCTCTACTTTTCCTTATGGTTTGCCATATAGTCACTGTAGAAAACTAAGGTTCTCAGAGCAATTAGGAAAACTCCTTAAAGAAATTATACATTTCACATCAGAGGAAAAGTATTGGTGAGCTTTGGGATCAAGTGTAACAAACAGTTACAGTTGTATAAGAATTCTGCTTCCTTTGGTACGCAGTATATGCATATGAAGAGCTCATGAGGTGTGTGCTTTCACATGACCCCTGTTGCTGCTAAAAAAACCCAACAAAGCAACCAAAACCCAACCAATCCCCTCCAAAATAAAAAATATCCCACCACAGCAGTATTAAATAATGAAATCCAATATAGGCTTGGTTTTGGAACCTAAAGCAGCATTCTGGGGTGGTATTCAGGAAGACAGAGTGCTCTCTTAAGCCGATGCATAAATTGCTGCTCATTGTTGGCAGGTTTGGGAAATGCAAAATGTTGGAATGAAGGAACAACTGGTGTCCTTATCCCTAAAGGAGATGGCCATGTTAGATAGCTGGAGATATGTTCACAGTACAATTCACCTGACTACACTCTCAGCTCTCACTTTAATCAGAGGTGCAAAGTCCTAGTTTGGCACACAACAGGGAAATTGTAACCCAAGTAAAATCTGAATACAGAAAAATCTGTAATATCCTTTGTCCTATTAAATTTCTTAGTGGAAGAGTAGGACCAGATACAGAACCTAATTTCCATGACTAATTTAAACAGGACCATTTTGCTTCCTGCACTGGTCTGAATCCATCCAAATTAAGAGCAACTGAAATTCGTTGCCATCCAAAAAGCTGATCAGAGTTCTCTAGGAGGAGAAAAGCTTCTCTTCTCTTATGTCTTTTGAATATAGTCCTCTACACCTTCAAAGATGATCACAAGTAGTATAAGATAGTGTGTCTTACCCAAATTATTGAACATGGCATATTCACACACACACCCCCCAGCGAAATGCTGATTTTCCAAATCTGTATGCACTGATGAAGTCCCTTCTGTAAAACCCCTTTTGTATGACTGTGTCTGAAATGCTCTTGAAGGGCAGTTTGTGGACTAAAGGCTCCTTATAGGAAATGATGATTGCATGTCTGAGTACAAGCTGTTAATTGAGGGAGAGGGAGAATGCATACTCTGTTTATGACTGCAGAGTGCGATTATTTGCAGTCCAAAGGCAAACAGCAGGGGTAGGTTCTTGTACATGAAAACAAAGCTCTGATGCACCTTCAAAACTGCTCCAACACCAAATTGGCCTTGCACAGCTGTAATTATAAATCAGTTTTTCCCAGAAATAGAATGGTTATGTAGGCATGTGTGGGCCTTTCCAGAAGTAACATGCTGATGCTCTTTCAGTCTCATGCAAGGACATGATTCAGATAAGAAACTGGGCATCTGTTTCTTCAAAGCAAAGGGAAATCATTTAAGCCTTTATTAGGAAATAGAAATATAAAGATGATCTTCTCTGGAGAGCTTAATGGACTTTCTTTGTTTTGTATCCATGTTTCTGCTGTGTGATTCATAGCATAGATGCAGATCTTGGTCCCCCTGGAAAAGAGAGCTCTTAGATACCATCCCCTGACAGTACCAAAATGCAAAAGCCAGATGATGATAAGAATAGTATCAAAACAGGAACTCTGAGGTTCAGCTTTCAATAAAGAGCATGGCTTTGACCACGTTACCAAAATGTCTTTTGTGCCTCTGCTCACTCCCATACAAAATAGGCATAATATAACACTGTCCTGCATGAGTGACAAACTGCATGTATTTGCTAATTGATTTTTACCAATAGAAGACAGAAAGGGATATTTTGGCATACTTACTCACATAAACGCATCAAATGTTGAGAAATGCAAACTTCAACTGCCACCTTCTGCCCGCTGCTTTGAGATCTGTACATGCAAAAAGTATAAATCAGACTCCAAAGCAATGGCCATGTCCGCATGGGAATACATCCAAGAGGTGGGGGAGATTTCCAAAGACAGCAGGTATTCAGAATTAAGAAATCCTGTAGAGTGAGGTTTGTTATCAGTAGGACAATGCTCTGAATTCATGATCTGCAGGCCCATGCAAATTTGCTGCAATATTTCATTACACTGATTTCCAGAACCTGGGTAAAGAAACTGTCTTAGTTACTCAGGCTCTTATTTCCCCCATGAGATAAATATTAGATGGCAGACTTGTCACAATATGTTACATATCTTGCAGAAAGGGGAGATCACAGCTTTCTGGCCCTCCAGATTGCCATCCATTTTTCTCAGATGGTGCTAAGACAAGCAGGGGCTTCTTACACAGTAAGTGCAGATGTACCATGCTGACTCATGCAGAGTCATAAGAACACTTTGTAAAGCCCTGTTCAAGGCTGACTTAAGGCTTACCTTTAAGTGCATGTCCATCACACTGAGTCCCAAACTAGTATGTGATTGAACGTATGATTGAATGCAAGAATATGTGATATTGCCTTCTGTTAAAAAAAATAGACACATCTCTTGTTCTGCAGGTTGGGAAAAGAAAGGAAGCTTAACCATATGAGTTATACGGAGCAAGTACATGGAAACAGCCTGGATTTGCAGGGAAGTCAAAGGCTTGGAGAAGAGTTGCCTTAGGCATGATGAGTACAGCACAGTTTATTTAAGGTAGCTGCTTAGAACCTCTAGTACCATAGAATTACAGATTACATGGTACTTCTGCTCTTAAAGGTCCCAATTTGCTACAGAAGGAAATATGTATGTGTAAAAAACTTGTGTGTGAAGAATCATGAAACTTGTAATGAGGAAAAACTTGGCATCTCCAAGGGCTAAAAGGATTGATGTCTTTTAAGAGAGAAATGTTATCTAAACAGCAAAACACTCACTTAAGTCACATGAAGTGAAGCACTTTTCCATTAAATCCACAAGCACTTTAAGCTGTTCTGCAAATATCTTTTCATTAAAATCATATTTAATAAGCCAAAATGACTTAGTAGGTGAAATCTTTAGCATATTATGCCTTGAACAGAGCCCTGCTACATGGCATGGGTTGCAAATTTCCCCACATGGTGCTGCAACACTGGGTTAAACAGAAATGGTGATATCCCCCAGTCTCATAGTCTATGGGATTTCTTATATCTTAGGAGATCTCATAGTCTATGGGATTTCTTATATCTTAGGAGAAAGTTAATCCATGTCATAACTCTATCAGCAAGGAATACTAGAAAGTCTGGACTAAGGAAAGAATCTTTTATCTGGGAAGCTCTTATTGATCTCAGGAATATCTACAAAGTTTAAATTCTGTTTTCACTAAGCCCAGTGATGAAATGCTGATCATGATGACTGAGAAATGCCTAGTGCCTAGTACCTAGTCACTTCATACAAAGGAAGAACTGATCTTACTGTCTATCTTATACCCTTGATTCTGTCATAAATTTCCCACAGGAAAAGACTAAAAAAAAAAAGTTAATGTATAAGATAATTGAATTATTAAAATATAGTAAACATCTGCTATACACAAACCCTATTACTAAGTTCTGGGTTCACACCTTACTGCTACTGATAGCTTTGCAGTGTTACCTTTACAGTTTAGGATCTCTGGCCCATTTTCATTCTGTCCAATGGACTGAAAGGTAGTGAGGAGAATTTTTGCCCCAATTTCACTTTGCAGTACATGGACACAGCCAAGTATTTCCAGGGTATGACTGACCCAACTGAGATTTAACTCCATTGACTGTACAGGATGACTACATCAACTCCATTCATTTAGATGTGCTGAATTAGTGAATAAACAAGTCTAACCTTATTTAACAGAAGTCACCATGGTTTCAGCTTTCTTTTCTGCTCTAAATATTTATCATCTGTAAAGCCTCTTGATTAATAAATAGATGTGCATTTTCAACCTTCAGATATATCACAAATAGAAGTTGTGATGACACTTCTCATTTTCTGTTGTTGGCACTGCAAACAGACGTTTTTCTCTTGGTCAGATTAGCACAATGTATTCAAATAAGGAACTGAAGAAGATTTGCATGTTACAACTAAGAATTAACCCTGTCATTCTTATCATATTCATCTTCCTCTTAGCTACTCTCTTGTGATACCATAACCTCCTACATTGATGAATACAGCAATAGCAGAGAGGTAGATATTAAGGGTGTACTCCTGGCTTTTCTGAGGTTAATGGCTGTTTTGACAACAACTTCAGTAGATCCACAGAGTCATTTCATGGAGTAATTTGGCATCAGTCCTGCATGTGGTTACAAACTAATATAACACGCCTCCTACTCAGAGTCCAGTCAAGGCTGGTTCTATATGTAAGTACAAACCCTGCCACTGAATACTGTCAAAGACCTATAAGCATAAATAATTGTTACCCTGGCCCTCAGGAAGACTTTGCACAGATCTAAGAGGAAATGACGCCAATATTCCTAGATACTCATGGCACTATTTGAGCATAGGGAAAGGATTATTGAATAGTCATCTTTTATCCATGGCAACGTGAATGAAGCTAATAGAATATTATAACATATATTATTATATGTACACAAGTAACTACTCCAGCATAAAAAACACTAAGGGAATTGGAGCCATTACAACTGCTAATTTTGATTTTATTTACATTTTTTGTCTAAACCCCACAAGATTCCATCTAGCTTCCATCATTAAAATGAAGGTAAAGGTGTATTTTTTTTTCTCAGTTAAAGGTCTGCTTAACTAAGAGGAATAGAATTTAAGCCACCACTTGTACTGTGTAAAGCCAATGCATGTTTACTGTGTGATATCCATTAGACAACAAAGGAGATTCATTTTGTAGAGATATGACGCTATTGCCATAAGTAAAACTGTGCATGGAAACTACCATATCGGATGCTAACAAAATCACAGCTCTCAGCCAAAGAGAAATTTATTTCTGTTATTTTTCACAAGATGGAGGAAAAAAACATCCTAAAATATGAGCAAAGTTGATCTGAGAGGACATGTTTTCCACTGTCTGTAGTGTCAGCTCCCTCTGATCTTGTTTTTCATCTGGTTACCAGATTCAGTAGCAAAGAGGGCAGCAGCTGCTACCCTATCAACATCAACTGTAAGAATAATGCACATCTCTAAAAGCTACCCACAGCGAAATATGGAGCCACACATACCATAGTGTTAAATCAAACACAGGGAAGGCAGAATTTAAACGTTCCAATTCCCTATGCCTTCAAGTATACAAAGCAATATTTTTCCTTTCCAATGCAGTTTTTCTGATTTGGAAGAAACAAGGTATAGTATTTGTCAAAAATGTAGTATGAAAGATAACATCTCCATGTAAAGGAAGCACGGGAGGATAATTTGTTTCAATTACACAAATCTGCACCTCTAAATATCAAAATTATTAAGTGTATTAATTTGCAAAAATGTGCCCAATTATGTTACATGGCTATCAGATTTTTATATTTGGAAAAAACACTCATAAACCATGGTTATGTGCTATTGTTGAGACACTGGGGAGAGAGATAAACAGAGAGATTGGTTTAGGAATCATACTTGAGCTAATAACAGAACCTCCTTATCTGAAATCTTTATCCTCACTTTTTTTCCTCCCAGTGGAGGCTAAAGGATTATCATAATTTCTGTAAGAAAAAAATAAATTACTTTCTGTTTATGCTGTTTTCTGCTCTTTTACCTAGGAGAACTTGAGTGTTGAAAACTGCTTCAGGAAACTCATGCCATCTGACCTTATTTCATGTGTTCCCTCATATGAGCCGGAACAAAGGAATGGGCTGGGTGGAATTAAAGAGTGGAGTGTGTGTGTGTGCATGTGTGTGGTGCATGTGTGCCTGTGTGCCTGTGTGTATAAAGAAGTGGTGATCAGACGTTACTGATAAGAGAAGCCAGTGGTGCTTCTGGGTGATGTGTGTATTCAACTCCAGGCTGACTCCTCTTATGCTAATACAGCCAATTTCCTCTTTTATTTCATTTCTGGAGCCTGAATCTGTGATCTCTGATAAGGTTCCCAAGGATACCGCCTTCACTCACAAATGGGCAAGCAAAAGGGGGGGTAGGTGACGGAGACGTGTAACTCGCAGAGAGCACTAGTGGATGAATAATTTAAAACTCCGCCCGGAGATTTGAGGCAAAACAGAGAGATAAGAGACACCACAGGGTCTTCTCTGTTTATTCAGAGCTTCATCTTCCAATGACAGGTGACCTCCGAGGTCAAGGGCATTATGGGAAATGGAGCCAACAGTGGGGAAAGGTACTACATCCCAGAAGGAAGTAATGATTCACTTGGTGTCAAATGAAGAACTGATCCTTTTTCCCCCTCTTTGCAATTTTTTCTCTCTGACAGTTTTTGAGGAGAAACTTAGGGCCCAAGGCTGTCACAAGTCTGACCGGCTAGAGCAGACCATGAGCAAAATGGCAGGTAGCAATGGGATTGCACCAGTGTGAAACTGGTGCAAGATAAGAATCAGAACCTTTGTCTGAGCAGCGTGCTGTCTGTGTCTGTACACAGGGAGTCTGCTTTGCTAGCAGTTTAATCAAATCAGATATGTATAAAGGCAATACCTCAGAAACATCACAGGCTCGATCCACATCATGTAAATTGTTGTTTTTCACTGGGGTGACCTTAATTTACATCCACTCAGAACCTGCCTTCATGTTTTTAAACAAAACACTCCCTCCAACAGTTTTATACCTTAATCTCATTTATTTTATGTTGTCCTGAAAGTATTTACTGTCATGGCTTTATCTGGCGTTTGCAAAGAAGCCAAAGGAGCTGAAAATTCTCAAGAAACATGGTTCTCCTTGGGCCATATGCAAAGAAGAAGGAACAATCACAAACTCTGGCTCTTGTTGCCTCTTTCATTTGGGAAATCCTGAACTCGAATCCTCCTTTGCAATTAGAAAAATCTGAAGCTGTTCACCCTGGTCATATTTATATTGTTAGCTCTAGGATCTTACAAATTCTGACAGTAAGAAGTATCCCTAGAAGAGCTCTGCTGTACATTATCAAAACCTTCTGCTCAGTCATTCCTATTTGTTTCAATACAATGCAGCCATGACCTCTACAGCACAAAAAAAAAAAGTAAAAAAGAAAAAGGCAAAGTCAAATGATTCTCAGTGCTGGTTTATATTTCCCTGCCTCTTAAACTGCTGTTTCTGCTTTCCTCTGTTTGAATGTTACCCGTGTTTTCATTCCTGAGCAATCACATACCTTTTATCTTTTTAGATAAACATGAAAACATACTAAGGTCACTGCCCGGTGAGAAGTTAAGGTTTTGCATGACTGCCACCCGCTTGTACCATGTATGCACTTCCCCTCCAACTCCCCCACTCCCACTGCGAGCCAGTCCCATCTCAGAAATGTTTCTTGCAGGCTTTTAGAAATGTTTGGACAAGTCCTGAGGCTGACTCACATCACACTTCACTTACTAGTTAACCTAACCCAAGCAGAGAGCAATGTGCTGGGCGGCAGCAACCTGCCTGGACTTCTGGTGTGGTTCACGCCCAGCCATCTTGCCCACTGCTTTTCATGTCCTTGTTTTCATACTCATACCCTGATGAAACAAATGTGCTCATGGGCCTGAACCTGAAGATCTCACCCACAAAAGCCGCACCACTGGGAGGGCTTCAAAGAGTTAGATGATCTGTACAACCCTTCTGCTATTTATGTTCGTGACAAATGTTTGCCAGTGAGGGTCCTTTTGGGTTCCTCCAGGCTAACCAAAGCAAGCTTTTGCCTCATTTATACCAGTCTGACTAGGTGCCGCTCTTGCAGTCTGAAATGGTGTTGAACTGGGGCAAGTGAGATGGCAATCAGCCCTCCTGGTCTCACAAGGGTGTTTCTACTTAGCTATGAGTAATGGTGGTGGGTAAACAAAATATTCTCCTTCATTTTGTGAGTAAGAATAGGGAGGCAAAGGATATAGGTACTGACTTCATTTTAAATCATTTCATCCATTCAATAATGAGGTTTTGCTCTGGAGGGCAGGATAACAACATTGAGACTAAGTAGTTCAACGTTATAACGGCCATCTATGTGTACAATTTTATGTCTCAAAACCAAAGTAAGTGTTTGAACATGTGCATACTTATATATTGGCAAAGTCTAGAGTACTTCAAGATATTATACCTAATTAAGGTATACATTAGAAATGAATACAAAACCACATTATGTAAAAAGCAAATTTGTCCTACTTCTAGTTCAGTCATCACCATAAAATCTGTGTTGGGCTTTACTGCTTCAACCATTTATCCCAAAAGCAGAGTGCAAATTGCACCTTTCTGTTGAGATGCAGTTGTAGTCGATGCTCTGAAGAATCATTCCCCTTTTCATAGAACAAGAAAACAACTGGAGAAAATGCACACAATGTGGGAAGCTATGTTTCAGTTCATTCAAAGTCCAAGAGGATTCAAACACACACATATAGACTATTTTGGCTTGGTTAAATAATTGGCAGGAAAAAGATTTCCTTCAAAGAGTAAAAGGAAATATGTTTTTTCCCCATTCATTATTTAACATAAAATGCATATCTAGCTGCTGAAACAGGATTCAGAGTTTGTACTGTCTCCTCCGTATGTGTCCTGACCACTATGTATCGCCTTGATTATTTCTTGTGCAGGGGAACAACTTCAAAAGGAGACTGAACTGATGGAACCTGTAGACAGGAGCTTAAAAGTGATTATATGAACAATCTATTAAACTGAGGCAAGCATTTCTTGGTGCAAGCTTAATTTCCGAGGTGCTTTATAACAGCAAAAGGATGATGCCATCATATTTATTAAGCAATATCAGTGCCACATTCTGTATGTTTGCTCTAATGATGGTAAGAGAACATTCAAAGTATTATATTCCCTGGAGAACTGAGAGGGGAAAGGTTTAGATGACAGATTCTAACAGGACTGATATAAACTACAGAGGTGTTTAGCACTGAGATGAACAAAAAATTGCCTTTGGAGGACAGAAAACACCACTCTTGGTTTGGTGAGCAGTTGCCAACAAAAGTCAGTCTTTATAACCATGCTATTTAACTTTTCAGTCTCTTTTAGTTTTTCTGGTTTTGAAGGCTGAGTCCTCTTAGTAAGGGCACTTCAGTTTTAAAGCTGTGATTTGCTAAATACTAAATAGAAATGAAAAATACTCTGTTTTGGGAAGAGAAATGCAGTAATGTTACAGAAACAGAAATACTGCATTCACAGTAGCATTCTCTGCAAATTTTGGAAAATAAGAAGTATTTATGACAATGTTCTTTCTTAGCTGTTCACAAATTAGAAAGAAAAAGTCAAAAAGAAAAGCTATGTGGCAAATCTAACACTTTTTACAGCAAGTAAAGAAGAGTTTTTTCCAGTGACCTGACCCCTGCTTCCCTTTACCCCACCCTATCCTGATACTGATTGAGTTAGCTTATTAAAAAAAGAAAAAAACTATAATCATGCTGTTTAGAATCTGTCATTTACAATTTCCTTGCTATCCACGCACTCTAAACTTTAGAAAAATGTATTCTGATGCTGTTCTTAGTAATTTCCAATGAGGAAAAAATATTCCAGATGTTATTTGGTCCTGCCTGGTTTGCCACTTTGCAAAGAAGATTGCTATGGGACTTCTACTAATGAATGAAAGGATGGATCAACCTGATAAAATGAAAAAATGGAACTAAAGTGAACACAAAAAGTGTCTGGGTAAGATTTTTTATCTCTGTCTTTCTTTTAAATATCACCAAATATTCCCTCCTCCAGATTATGGTTAGTACAGGAAATTAAACTGTGAAGAGACTGGCTACAAGACTAGACCTGGTTCAATGAGGTGATTCATAGCTCTGTAATAAGTGTTGATGGTTGAATCTTGGATCCATTAAAATCAATGTCAGGCTCAGTGATTTACTCAAGTGCTACAGTTTTCTGTCTTTAGCAATCATTTTCTCCATTTCATAAAAATGGAAAGAGGAAGGACTCTAGACATTAAATAATAGAAATATGACTATGCATCAATTTTCTATACAGTAAGTAGAGCTCCTGGATCCCATAGGCATATTCCATTCAGAAGACAGACTTAGCTTTTACTGATGAACAGACCTTTCAGTCATTTGAGATTGGTTCACCCAGCAGTGAAGACAATTTATAAAATGAAGGGCCCCCAACAGGAACATAAAAGCGAGATAAAGGTTATACCACATATTAGGTCCACATCCTGCAGAAAGAACAGTAGTAAGAAATAATGTTAAATCCTTTTCTTTCATTTACGTCAGTTTTACACTGACATAAAACCATTCAGTTTGGTAGAGCTACTCCTGATTTATGACAAGGTAAATGAAAGCAGAGTCAGACCCCAAAGGAATATAATATAGACCACCTGTTTTGAGGGAACAACTGGGCTAAGAAAAGACTTATATACTGTACATATAAGAAGCATGTGAAAAGGGGCATGGTGGGAGTAACAAAAGCCTTCAATTATCCAGGCCTAGACTGGATTACATTAAGTGGAGGAAATAAGGTTGGCAGTGTGTTTGTGGATCTGGGACAGGATTGCTTCCTAATTCAATATGTGCCACGACCAACCAGGAAGGAAACCATATTAAAGTTGTGATTAAGCACTGAAGGGGCATGATTGAATACCTTCCCTCCCCTTCAGAGGTAGGGGACACACAAAGATCATAGGCTTAAAAGCTCAAGAACAAACTAAACAGAGAATCTGGACTTAGGAAAAATAACCCAGTTGCTGAAGTTAGGTGATTAATATAGGAAATGCTTGCTGTTAACTTGTTTGTTAAACATGTATATTTGGCTTCTGTTGTCAAGATGATTACGTGCCTTGACACCACTAAAAATAACCTTTTCCAAATTCATAGACTATGGCAAAATCTCCAGTTTGTTTATAATAACAGTAAAATCCATACAAAATGTTGCAAAACCAAATAAAACAAAGTCTCATCTATACTTAACAACTTTATAGAGATAGCTGTACTAGCAAAAATCTCTTTATGTGGACACTGCTTATACTGGCAAAATTCACTTTGTGGAATGGCTTATATTGGTTCAGCAAGTACAATGAGCTAGGAAAGGAAAACTGGTATTTTTTGGATTTAACATTCACCCTAGATTTGGGACTCACCTCCCTTAACCTTACCTAACTATTGGTCTGGTCCTAGCTAGTAAATTAGGACACCCTATAGTCAAGTGAAAGAGACAGGTATTTCCATAAGAAGATAGTCCCTACTTACATTTAATGCCAACTTAATAATGGGTTTAGTTTCCTGCAGGGTTTCTGGTTTTCTTCATTGACCTCAAGAATACAGTTGGCAAAAATTAAATGTGCTGTCTCCTACCATCAATCTTTTCAGATAACTACATTATGCAAGGCTTTTAAAGGTACCTAAATTACTTGTGAAGAAGCAGGTATGACAACATAGGTTGGAAAAGTAGCAGGTTTACATCACTGTGGCTAGTTCCTAGGCTAGTTAACCTGTAAAGTGGTATTTCATGAAAATGTGGTTCCACTGCTTTGGGGTCCCGAGTTAGTTGCAAAATCTCCACACAGTACTGCTTATCATAGTCAGATTCTTCTGGCAGATAAACACCTAAATAACACCATACCTTTGAATAACACGCAGTGAGGTATTTAGTGAGGACATGGTTTAAATTGCTGATTGCATCCTGGCTTGAATTCAGTTGCTGGGGAGAACAGATTCTGAGACTAAATCTTCCTTTAGGTGTCTGTCCTACCATCTGAGGTCAGAAGCAGCTAGCCTTACAGACACAAGGAAGAACAGTTGGAAACCCTGTGCCTCTGACTCTTCTCTTCTTACAGATGCTTACTGCTTAGATTGGTAAAAAAGCAAATGAAGTGAGTTGAAAGAACTGGACTGGGGATGTCAACTGTGGACATCCATTTGGATAAATAAACAAGGAATATAGCCTTTTCAGTGTTTTATGAGTAACTGTATCTTAGCCAAATTTTAATTTGAAAAGCTGCCTAATTTCCTTTCAAACTATAATTTCAATAGGATAAGGTGACAATGTTTCGAAAGACTCTTAGAGGATTAAGAGACACAGTTTCTTTTAATTTCAAGTCCAGGAATAGTGTACGCCTCACTCTCCAATATGCTTTTAAAGCCTTCTCCCAGTATACTCCCTTTCCTGTGTTATGTTATCCAGTAATTCTCACTGCTCTTTTCCACACCACAGTGGCTTCATTAGTGAAGTTATTTCAAATTGTCCAAATTCTCTGAGAACCACTGCTCATTCTTATAGTCACAGTAGGTCTTCAAAACTGGGCTAGGGACTTAAAAATAGACAAGTACTAGAAGATTAAGTTTCTCCAAAGGCAAACCAGCATCATTACAATAGTTTTGCTTTCAAAGCAAGATAATGCTTTCTGTCTGTTTTGCAGCTCACATACTAGTGCTGCTTTCCATCTTTTATTTTGATTCCCACATTTCACAAGTGGCGAATTGGGACTATGGAAGATAGATGGGGGTGGGCTGGAGATAATGAAGAGGAAGGAGGATTAATAAAATGTCAGTGTACAAAACTGAGGAATCACAAAAAAAACTTGCCGAAGGCGGCCAGAAGTAGTACAGGGAATTGAAGAACTAAACAAAGAAAAATAATGCATAAAAGAGGCAGATTATTTGAAAATGACTCAATAAGACTGCTAATAGACAAGAGTGGGAGAATCTGTGACAAACGAGCTTGACTTTTGGCAAGAGTTTAATTAATTCTCTTCAATATAAAAAGATATCAGAAATCAAATATCTGAGTCTATCATACAGATCTTTAAAGAACAGCAGTACTCATTTGTCTCCTCACTAAGCACTTGTTGATCAAACATCTGGGTTCAGTACAGGAACAACTAGACAAAGTATGATAGCTTTTGTTTTAAAGGAAGTTGAGTTGTGTTATCCTACAGTCATTTCTAACTCTAAATTCTTAGTTTCTATGAACCTGAGATTTTCAAGGGCAGATACATTCATTAATCTTCAGTTCATTAACCTGTTTAACATGACTCCATCTTTAATCTGGAAGACTACATTGGTAACACTTAAGTAAGTGCTTGACCACCTTTCTGAATTAAGCTGTAGATGAACTTTTAAATATTTTAAACTTTTTAAACTTTTTCAACATTATGCTTTAAAACTAAGGTGAGCTCAGAAACTTGTAGAGAAACTTTACATAGGCAGAGATTGATAGGTATGTTTAGACTTGGCATTTTAAGTAGTCTTGTGTGTCAGGAAGAACTTTAGCTAGAGTGTACATTATGTGTAACACAAAATGTTACAAGAAGCAGCCAAATCAAAAAGCAGCATATTGATGTTGCTAAGCTTACTGCTCTGGTTCTCATCCTGTTGGAGAATTCAAGAGGGAAAAAAATGGATGAACAATACATTTCTCATTCCTTTGTTTACTACTACCTAAAGAAACAAACGTTTTTACATGTTTTAGAAAAATGACAGTGTATTTCCCTAAGGGAGACACCAACACAAATAGTCCTCTATAAATGCTTGTGATAAAGACAGAATCATGGATGTTCCTCTTTTATAAATGTATGTGAGCACAGAGGAGTTACATTGCTTCTCCAGTAATGTCACCTGTGGTGGATCCAGAGTAGAAGCATCTCTGATGCTTGCTCTAGTACCATAAAATCCACACTCTTCCCATCCAACGAATACACTCATACATATCTACATTTGTATAAGCCCTTCAGGTCAAGTAACCATCCTGAAAACATGCAACAACATTTATGTGGGACATTACATAAATCCTACCAGTATTCCCAAATAGGAGTACAGCTAAGCCAAAAATATGCATGTTCAATCCCATGTCTATTCACTTTTCATTGTCCTCAGCCAGGTTTTATAATCATGCATTTCAAGCATTGCAGAAAGCAATATGGAAAAATATAAATCAGATCCTAAACCCTCTATAATTGGTTTATGAATCAGGTATTGGGCACATGCTTGTATAGAATCATAGAATAGTTAGGGTTGGAAAGGACCTTAAGATATCCAGTTCCAACCCCCTGCCATAAGTAGGGACACCTCACACTAAACCGTGCCACCCAAGGCTTCATCCAACCTGGCCTTGAACACTGCCAGGGATGGAGCACTCACAACTTCCCTGGGCAACCCATTCCAGCATCTCATCAACCTAACAGGAAAGATATGCTCCTTTTAGTTTCATTACTTGCCTTTTTTCTTCTTTATAACTACATGTTCCAGCTGATTCAAATGTAACTCACTCAACAAGGAACTGACATTTTTTCCAACTTCACCATACTTTAAGTCATCAACAGTTAATACTAGATAATACTATAAGTGACTTCTTTTAAACTTGCAACCAGAACCAAGAGGGTAAGAAAGAGACTTGTGATTTCTTATTTGTTTAAATGTAAATTAAAATTTCCACTTCCTCATATACATCTGCAAACTAACATTTACAAAAGTAAAGAATTTGATGAGATTACCAAGATAAGAAGAAAGTTACGTTGATGTCCATTCGCTTATTTGTGTGTTTATTTTAATCACAGTTACGAAGCTTGGAGTTTCATGCCTCAAATCTCTTTTAAAAGACAAAAAAAATCGTTATTCCAAAATTTAAACACAAATGCATTCTATGCATCAAAATACATGGGTATTCAAAGTGAAAATGACTAAATTGCACTACACTCAATCCTATGTGAATTACAGGAAACACATATCTACCTGATCAACCTAGGCCCCAAAAGATTCAAGTGAAGGTATCCTATGCCTGGCATTAATGCAAACTCTTTGAATATTATAAGACTTGGGAACAAACCAAGACTTCTTCATGGTCTTTTCTGGAAAGTAAAGAAAGAGCAGGGGCAAATAACTCTGGGTGCTACACCAATGTAGGATGTACACAACCTTCTAAAAAATTCATAATTCTTGCAAAATGATGTGTTTGTTTCTCCCATCCTTGATGCAAATTTAACATCGATTTCATTACATCAATAAAATTTAAAACTGATTAGCTGGTTGAACTAAGACAGCGTTAGCAGACGTGACAAAATATATATCATGCTTCTAATTGCACATAGTCCTGTTTAAATTCCTCTAGCGAGTTTTGGTAACATTATTAGTCATAAGGAGAAACTATCCCAGAGGTTATTAGAAATACTTGGTTCACCATGTTGCAGCTAGTATTGACCTGGTATTTTTAAGGGCTGCAGTTTATCAGCCAAATCTACCTTTCTATCAGTTGATCTATAGAACGCATTTAGGTTTTTTTCTCTTATTCAGTATAGTTTCTTAAATTTCTTTCATTTTCAATTGAGCAACGTATGTGTAATTAAGGAGTTGCATGCAATTCATTCTCTATCTCACCCTTTGCCCAGAGGCAGGCAAATATTGCTATAGAACATTTTGTTTTGGTAGGGCCAGATGGATACATGCACCTTTTCTATTAGGGGAAATCATGGTAAGGTGCACCTGGGTTGAAGGGAAAACTGAGCAATATTTGGAATAGTCTCTTGATCACTCCTTAGTCTCTCCCTTTTCTTCAAGGAAAGTCTGTCTTGTACAAACAAGCTTCTGTTACAGTTTCGGTCAAATTTTGCCAGAGGACAAACCTTATTGACCACGGCAAATATGGGCGAGGTAGAGTTGGACTGAAAAGTTCTCAGTTTTTCCCCTATTCACCAGAGCAATTTTTCCCATTCCTTCAGTAGTGTTTAGTATCTTTCTCGGGGATGTTAAATGTCTGATGTTTTCTCAAGATCAAGCTAAACCAAACATACCTGAATTTGAATGCCGAAATGGGCAAACTGGATACGTATCAAAATTAACTCTCTGAAAACAGGAATATTTGAGAAGTAGATATTTTTCAAAATATTTAAACTACCATAATTTTTCACGGAGTTAAGGGTTTATAAAGCCATCATAAAGTTCATGTAATATTTGTCCAACAACATGCTCATCTTGGTTCCTTATTATAACCAGAACACAGGGTGCTTGTCTAGGTGGCATGGGGTATGTTGTCAAGTATGTTGTCAAATGGGATGTGCTCTCACCCCTCAGAGTTGATGCAGAGGTCTCTGTAACAATAAGCTCGTACCTCCAGACCCAGAATCACACCTAACTTTAGGCAATTAGCTGGACTGCCTCAATTAACAGGTGTCACACTGAATTCTCTAGCAAACCATAGAGAAATAGAGAAACTTTAAGAGTGTTCTTTGCAGGTGCTTATGTTGGGGATTTTTTGCTCATGACACAGGAGATCTAAGACAGGTGCAAAGCTAGGTACCTCAGTCAGAAATGGGACCTAAACCCTGGCTTCAATTTATATTTTGATGACTTTCTATCATCACTATGTAAAAACCTCAGCCATTCAAAGCACATGATCTGGAGATAAATGCTGCTCTTGAACATCTGAAGATGCAACATTTGAAAAAACCATTACCACAGCAATGCTTCTAAAATCAAATGAGCTTCCCTGTCCATATGGCATCCAGGGTCAAATTCATGAGCAAAACAATTTCATCCTAACTGATCTGGATGTTTCACAGCTGCTCTTCCTCCTTGTTATAAAGCAAGTATAGTGCATCAGTGAATCTGATGCCAACTGTAAATCTTATAAATATGAAATAGCCCAGGGGGTCAAATTCATCCCTGATTGAGGTACATTAACCTTAGTCACTATCTTGTGTCACTTGTTTTATAACTTTGCAGTGGTGTCAGCTTTGTTTAGGATGTACTACCTTAACAGTGATAGGGAAATGGCATGAAATATAGTGGTTGTTTAGGTCTATAGGTGGTTTATACTTGTACAGCCAATAAGCAAGAGAGAAATCAAGCTGCTAGTGACTGTTTTCTCCATGCAGCAAGCTGCAGCTCACAATTTGACTGGGATCACTTATACTATGCAAAAGACATCACAGTCAGTATTCTCCTGATTAAGCCATAATGTTCAATTGCCATAATATGCTACTCCCCCTTTACTTCATATGGGACTCTTCTTAAACCTACAGTAGGGAAAAAAAAATAATCCCTCTGTTTCTATTTATGTTCCTTGTCCTAAGTGGAGATTCATTTAACAATGGGCAAGGAATAGATTCTTCATAAAAGTACTAAAATACGTTAATCACTTCGCTTTTGTCTGTGGAAAGGGAGGTGGGAAAAGGAAGAAACCTTTATATGAAAATTATTAAATTGGGATTGTTTGAAATCATTATTGCAATTACCAAGCTTTCTGTTCACTTGAAAGAAAAGTTCAGGTCAATTATATGCGTTCACTACATGTTCTTATATTTCTAATAGCCTAAAGATAGAAGTAGGATTTCTTACGTCCAAATGCAGTGGAGGCATAAAAGACATTTCTGCAGCAGAAGAGAGCAGAAGGAACAAGTTTGATTACCCTATCTTAGAAGAGAAAAAGGTCAAAATATTATATTCAGCCATATGCAGATGTCCAGTTCAAACCCTGAGCAATATTTCAGCTCTATTAAAGCCTTGAGATGACGCTTATGTGCTGTGGAAGTCTTGTACCAGGGTGATATGTGTTTTCTGTGATATGGAGCAAGGAGGGTTTTTCCATAAATATGCAGTAGCCCATGGTACCACTGGATGGCAATGGTTACATTTGTCACTAACACTTTTTAACTCCTCTCCAGTCACTGTGATCTTCTGTAAAAAAGACTGCAATGCTGAGGACCTGGTTTTCTTCCAGCAAAGCTATTGAGAACTTTTCCATTTCTGTCTGCCAGAGCAAGATTAGACTTGGTATCTTTTAAAGAATGGATAAGTACTGCCCAGGTTTCTCCCGTGTTCGTGCTTTTAGCAGTGTTGGCAGAGACCCTCACAGTATGGGTTGCAGGTTGCTGAGCTTTGTCAGTTTTCTATATGTGAGGCAGAACGGTCTTTGGGCTGTTCTAGCATTGCAAGGATGCAGAAAAGGAGAGGTGGCATGCCACCATCATCTCCTCATATGCCTCATCTGCCACATGTGTGATGAAGCAGCTGACTGGGCGGGTTTATGTCAGCAGCAGCAGCTTACCCCACAATGGGAATTTGCCCCTGTCCTCTTCTGCTCATCTCAGATGAGTAACACAAGACTGACTAGCTGTACTCGGGAACTTGTCCACCTTTTCCTTAATCTTCCCTTACAATGTTTTCCTTTTCCTTAATCTTCTCTTGCTGTTCAAAAGACCATACTCTCCAATTATACATTGGTTGTGCTCAGGTTCTTATTAGAATCATAGAATGGTTTGGATTGAAAGGGACCTTAGAGATTATTCAGTTCCAACACCCTGCCATGGGCAGGCACATCTTCCACTAGACCAGGTTACTCAAAGCCCTGTGGACTTGAACACTGACAGGAATGGGGCAGCCACAGATTCTCTGTGCAAGCTACGCAGAGGCAACCTGCCTCACCACCTTCACAGTAATGAACCCTCTATTCAGGAGATAGGAAGATTTTCTATGGCTTATTCATTTTCCTTCTGATCAATGCACTGACACATAATATGTTTGCAAACTTATGGGCTCGGTTTTGGGTCAAGTGGAAAAAATTCAATCTCTGTGAATTATAGACCTGTATTTTATCAGGTTTTTCAGCTTCATACAAATGGTAAGCAGATCTGCAGGTTTCAAGTGCAGAAAGACAGGGATGCTTATCATATAATGTACCTGTGAGCTCAATCAACAAGTACTATTGCAAACAGCAGCATCCAATGTTTTGCATTGCTTATTTGGTTTTGATGTCTCAGTTGTGTCTAATCACAGAAGGTGCTTAGATCTTTGTATTTCTAATTCAGAAAGCTTGGTGCTATTTGCCATTAAAAGTAGCAATCATTCAAACAGAACAGGTCAAATGTGAACATTATAGATGCTATTTTGTTGCTATGATGGAGTTTTAGCTCTTCTGTTCTGAATTAGGGAGAATATCAGCTTTAAATTTGCAAATCTGAAAGTTGCAATAAGTCTATTTTATGTTTCCAAAAACATGGAATAGAACATAATTTCTTGTTAGAAGTGCCAGATAGTTATAGTCATTGTATTATTGGCACTGTTATCAATGCAGAGAAGTAGATGTGCCTGTGGTGGGATTCACCTGACCTATTTTATGAACCTACGCTATTAGAAGAGAGCTGTACTTCACAAACATTTAGCTCCACTCACTGACTCTAAGATCAGTGTCCAAGTCTAAGTGGTGTGAATCCCACCGTTTCTAATGCTTTTTGGCTGCAACTGAGGAAGAGTGCAGCATGCTAGAATGTTTCATAAAATGTGCAATGATTAGGTACTGTTGATACTATGTTAGTATTACCAGTTGCTTTGTGTCATTATAACGGAGATTGTCTTCTCTATGTGTGCCTAGCTAAGACAGTTTTTATTTTCTATAGGTCCAGGCTAAGACAATAATGAATCAGAAGACTGATGGCAGAGCTCCATGGTTGTCTTTTATTTGTAGGATGATAGAGTCATTCAGGCTAGAAGGGACCACAGAAAAGTCCAGTCTTCTGCTCAGAGCAGGATCATAACAGTTTGCTCAGCACTATCTGCAGCGTGGTCTTGAAAACCTTCAAGGACAGAGATTTCAAACCCTCCCCAAGTCCCTGTTTCAATGTTTAATTATCCCCATAATGAAAAAAAAAATATCCTCATGTCCATTCTCTTTATATATTTCTATTCTGTTTAAATTTATGACTATTTTCCCTTCTCCACCCACTATAATTTCCCATGATTATCCTGGATCCATCTTCTCAGTAACATCCTCTTTGATATTGATAGGATCCTATCAGGTTCCACCAAGCCAACCCTTAGCATGTCATCACTGGCCAGGTGCTACAGCCCCTGACCATTCTCATGGCCCTCTGCTAAACCTGCCCCAATGTACCAATGTCTTGCCTAGTTTGGAGGATCAGAATTGTGCACAGTACTTTGGAAATCTTTTTCACAGTGGAAACTCATTTCTGTTTTGACCTACATACCATTGTGAAGAACTGAGATTCCTGCCCTGACTCCTTGTTAGGGGTCTAACCATAACTCTGGGCTGTAGACACAGACCTGCACTGTGTTGTTTTGCTTCCTGTGTGGAAATGTGAAGTAGTCATGGCTGAGGAAATGGAGTCATGAGCTAGTCTTTATAATGACAGTGGGGAAAAGGCTAAGGAAAGCTGATGTAATTCACCATGATGAATGGGATGAATGAATGAGAAATAGGCAAAAGTTGTACCTGAATGTATCATTGTCCTCTATTATTTCTGCATTGTGGGAAGTTTTGGTTTCTTTTTTTTTTTCTAATATTATTTCCTGTTAATCTGGTTTTCTTAAATGTTTTCTCTCAGTTCCATCCATAGTTCAATGCAACCTTCCTCTTTCCTCCCACCACCTCCACACACTCACTCTTTCCTCCTCCCACCCCCAGGATGCTTGACCTTTCACTGATATCAACCATAAATTAGCTGACCCAGACCAGAGCCTTAGTCATGAGAGCAGGCTGTAAGGAAATGTATTTCTGTGCAGAATTGTGCAAGTTGAAAGGTACATTATTTTAGGTCACCCAAAAATGATGAAAATGCAGCTTTATTTGAGGAAAAGGTTGTTTGCAACAGTGTGAGAAAGAGACTGAAAAATGCTTTCCAGTTGGTGAAGGGCCATCTCACAGATTTTGTAGGTAGCTTTTCTTGCATCCAGCAAGACAAGCAATACAAAGATGTATTTGTGATAAACTTTTTGACTCTAGGCATCTAGATGACAGTTTTCAGGATTGAGTCTATATAAGGTTTGGAATTGTAGCACAGTTTTCCTAAGAGATTAGCAAAATAATATAGGTTAGATACTTACCTATGGTAAGTTTAGAATGAGACTTGCAAGTCTCCATCAGTACCTAAATGGCTAAGCCAGTTTTAGCAGATTATATTAAATTTTCATGAACTCTGGGCCTTTGGTATTGTCTGTGTTACACAGTAGCCTAAAAGATGGGGAAATACTTCCTCTTAATTGCAAGGAAACACCAGAAGTAGATTACAATGACTCCACTAAAATGATTTAAGGAGGAAGATTTTAGCCTCAAGCCTACCCAGTCTACTCCAGTGTGGTACCCACCATAGAACATAGAATGATAGAATGGTTTGGATTGCGAGAGCCTTAAAGGTCATCTAGTTCCAACCATACTGCCACAGTATGAAGGCAGAGACACCTTCCACTAGACTAGGTTGCTCCAAGATCCATCCAACCTGGCCTTGAACTACTCCAGCAATGGGGCATTCACAGCATCTCTGGACATACTATATATACTTGGTTAACAGGTTAACAGTATCTGCCTAGGTTATGATGGCAAACTATACTGTGTTCTTCTAGTACACTCTGCTAGAGAAGAATACAGAGTCTGAACTACTGTGTAATTAACATGAAACTCAGCCTGGGCTGATTGTTTGCTCATTATCGTTTTTCCAGTTCCAGCCATTCACATTCTTTCTCCTGGGAGACGGACTGTGTATGCTGGAGATCTACCAGTGAAGACATTAAACGAATGAGGGTTGCACTGGAAATGAGGCCAGGTTCCTTTCCCAGACTGCTGACTATCTGTTATGAAATCCTACAGAGATTAGTCAGATCTTCTTGGTACAGAAAATGTCATCTTGGACATCCCTTAAAGGGAAGATGGTCACTTATCTTCTTAGGTATCTCTGCTCATTCACAGCACTTGTAATCTGACAAGGGCTGGGATTCGTGTTTAGAGAAAAAGAGTGGGTGAGGGATAAAAAGTAGGTTGCTCTGCTGTCAAAAAAAACTTGAGCTAGAGAAAGCTGAGAAAACATATTGTCTTTACTCCCATGGAGATCATGTGTGGGATAGAAGGGTAAAGATTTCATTAGAGTTGATGTGAAGATCCAATCTAATATGGCTGAGTTAAACAGAGCATTTATGGAATGACTTTCTCAAGTGAAAAAAAAACCCACCTTACAGATCATTCCTTCTTATTAATACCTCCTACCCATGATGATAAAAGATATTAGAAAATAGAAGGTATCACAAAGCAAAAGCTGATACATTTTTTAATCCTAATCTTTCTAAAGAAACCTCTCAATTGTCAACTATAATGAGAAATTTTAAGTCCCAAAGTGAATACCCCTCTTACTTCTGTTTATGGCTATACCAATATACCAATGTTTAGGCAAGCCTGCAGTGACTCTGTTCAAGTCCCAGTGAACAAATAAGGCCCATATACTAAGTATCAAAGAAAAACAACTGGTGGGCAACCAGAGCTCCCTGTGACTGAACATGATTCCTTTTGTACCAAGTTCATAAACTATTCCCATCTAAAAGAAAGGGCACGACTTCAAAATTGCAACCTCTGCTCCAGCTACATGTGTTCTGTTGCTTAGACACAGTACATGTCAAATAATAGAATGTAGACATCTTCAAGCCATTAAAGCAACCCGTAGGTCCTGTCCAGGAGACCTGATGTCAGAAGGCTTGTTGAATCAGTCCACTGATGGCAGTCATTGTGGTTATATATAATGTTTACACTTCTCAAAGAAAGAGAAAAAAACCCCTACAATGCAGACTAAAACCTCTCACATGCCTTCAATTACACCGGCATTGACTACAGAAGCACTCCTTATTCTCCATGCTTCTGAGTGATTGTTTGAATTCAGTCGGGGGAGTCTAGTCTTAACTTTGATGTTTCAAAAGCTCCAAGAGAAACTATGCAATTAGAAAAAAAAAAATCTAATCAAAAGAAAAAAATATGAGATTTGAAAATAGTTGCAGGAATGAGAAGGGGAAGGGAGGGAGGTACATATTAAGAGCTTGCTTTTAACTCCATGAGAAGTTCCCCTTTAATATAAAAATAAACTAAAAGACTTTGGTTTTAAAATTTATTTTTTTTTTTATGATACTGAAGTAAAATTTGTACAACTACATAGAAAAATAGAAAAATTCCAATTTAGAATTCCATCATGAAACGACACCATTCTAATTTCTCCAGGCCACGGTTTGTTAATATTCCACAAAGTCCCAGGATGCAACTATAAGACAGCATTCAAATCTATGAACATGAGGCAATCATGCTCAGCAGAGTATAACAATAATTATAATAGAGATTAAATAAAAATAATTAGAAAAAGTTCATCTAGTTTTGATGTATTAATTATTCTGACCCTGTTCTATTCAGAGTCTAATTATCTGGTTCAGTGAAAATGCCAAGATTTCTACGACTCATAAAAATTACATTCCAGTAATTATGTCAGCAAACTAAACAGTATTCATTTACCATGCCTTTTTATGCACACATTTGAATATGCTTTTTTAACTGTTTTTGCTCTTTGTTCCTATTCATGGGAAATAATACCTGTAGAGAAATTTGAAAGTCAGTAGCACTCTAAACGTAATGTGCAATTCTTGCTGATATTTTTCTTTTGTGAGGCTTCTGTAAGTCTCATATAACCTTTGTTTAAAAAACACGAATTAAAGTTCACTCTTCAGTTGTTTCAAAGAAGCATTTTGAAGTCTGTGCTGTAAAAAAAAAAAAGAAAAAAAAAGAAAAAAAAAAGAAAAAGTTTAAAGTGGCAACACAAAGCAGAATTTCCTTTCAAATATGTTGGCCATAATGGAGACTACAAACCAGCTCATCCTCACAATGACCATGTTGCAGTGTGCTCATAGAGGGATGGATTCTCACCTCTGCATGTCCTCTTTTTTGCCTCCTGCAAAGATAAATAAACTGTGTATCACAAGCTACACAATGCCAGACAATAGAAATCACTGAACCTCGAATGAAAAATTAAAATTAGGGCTAAATAAGGATCTGGCTCTTATTTTGATGAAACTGAGGGTGAAACCGATGCTGCTTTTGTACACAGAAATGAACTTCATCCCACCATGGGGCTGTCAAGGTCTAGTTAGTATTATCTAATTTTGAACTGTTTAATTTCATCTCGCACTGCAGCTTTGTCCCAGTACTTCTTACACTGTTGACCTCTATACAGATGAAATGATGTAGTAAATCAGAGTGTTACCTATCAAGAGAACAGTAAAATCACTCCTAGGTTAAGATAAGGGTGCAAATGGGTCACAGTATTTTACTTTAAAAAGTAGTATGAATGCTGTGTGAGGGGAAACATGTTACAGAATAAGGCTTTCAACAATAAGGAAAAACCTTCATTAGATGAACTTTATTTCTACCTGAGGGAACAGCCTAATGCTCAATAGACCTGGCTGAATACCAAACAAAAATATCCCAAAATGTGCCAAATAAAGATGCTGCAAAAATTCAATTGATTTAAAAAGTGGTTCTTCAGATCATATTCTGTGGTCAAGATCCTTCACCTTCCAACTGATATTGTTTCACCTGTATAGAACAGGATTACAATTTATACATTTTAAATTTTGGGGTATATTTTAGGAAAAAAAGATGACAGTAAGCTGATGTTCCTGAACTACCCACTAGAGTTTGCCCAAAGTAATATCCCACTTATTTGATGGATTAATCCATCTGCAGTTTCCAGCAGTATTTGACTTCGTGCAAGCAGGACACAAACCCAATAGGCAGACACATCCTGAGACTTTTCTCCACTTGGTTCTTGTGCATAATTACATGACTATAATGCTTACACCTTTTTTAAGTGGAAATTCATAACTGTTTCTTTGTTACCTGTTCTGCTGAAATAAAATTATATTTAATCAGAAACTATCTTAATTTCAACTGACTGCTGAAGGTTCCTTTAGGAAGGGGGAATACATCAAATATCCTAAAATTTCCTTCTCCAGTTTACCTGCTATTCCCTAAGCAAGTGTATCTTAGGAAACTTCAGAGTATGGGAGCTTTGTAAGGTTTTCCTTAGAGTGTAAATTGCATTTCAAGTACCTTGTTTTCTGGTTTTCAGTTTAACAATTTCCAGCTGGTACAAGTCAGTCCTGAATCCATTTTCTCAAATAACTGTGATATTTTCTATTCAGCAACCAATGATACCTGTTTCATGATTATTATTGTTTCCTTGCTTTATGCTTTATTGTAGATTAAAAGACCTTGCAACATTGTGCAAACCTAATAAGCCATGAAAGAGCATAAAATGTTACAAGGAAAAGATCTTAAATACACAGCTCCTATAACATTTCTGCAATTGCCACTTGTCTAGTATGTTTAACCGTATTTGAAATGTCACAATTTGAAGCTTGCTGTGTTCATAAACTATACTTCATTTTAGCATAGCTACCTTTGCTTTCACTTCTATTGCTCTGGAAGGAAGAAGCTCAACTGCATATTACCCTTACTTAAACAAACAAAAAAAGAGAATTTGCAAAAATACATTCCATTTATCACAGAAACATAGAATCATAGAATAGTTAGGGTTGGAAAAAATCTTAAGCTCATTTAGTTCCAACCCCCCTGCTGTATATTCAACTTCAGCCTCCAGTACTACAACCAAAATTTGCTGCAAGTTGCTTGCTGCTCCTATATATTCCCCAAAGTCTGTACTGAAGAGGAGAGGAGAGGAGAGGAGAGGAGAGGAGAGGAGAGGAGAGGAGAGGAGAAAGGAAGGGAAGGGAAGGGAAGGGAAGGGAAGGGAAGAGGAGAGGGGAGAGGAGAGAAGAAGAGAAGAGAAGAGAAGAGAAGAGAAGAGAAGAGAAGAGAAGAGAAGAGAAGAGAAAAGAGGAGATATTGTTCCTAATAATGTTATCTCCCCTACAGGCAAATTTTGCTTACACAAATGTACTAATAATTTAATGAACAGTTCTCTACACTTCAGCAGAATAACTCTTTGGGTTTTTTTAAGGGCAAAAACCCCAACTAACTTTCACCCCAAAATTCCATACAAACTTCATTTTATGGAGACCTAAAATGTATACTGTGAAACTAATAAAGGAGTGATCCCTTATTATTCCAAAGAAAGGCTGAGTATTTACCCATTGAAATGGAAACTTTCCTCCCAAAATACAACCGAAATAGCAAATCAAGTTTTCTCTCTCTCTCTTTCACTCCCCAGCCTCTGTCCGTTAGCTGGAAAGGCTCAGATCATCTAGCAGTACCTATGTCAGACCACAGCATTTTGATTTAGTGTTGAGATGTCAACTTGAATTATTTCTATGGATAGTTCCCTTATGAAAGGAAAATTATCTCCATCAAAAAATGTATCAGATGGGTGGGCTGCAGCTATCAATTACCCTCTGAGTACAAGCTTTGGCTAAATCTTGTTTGCTGCTTATTCCCCTGTGGGCCAGAGGTTAACCTGTTAAGTCGAGAACTGATCCCAAAGTAGACATTAATGTCTTAATGCATTTAGTGGCTGTGGATCTTTTTGGCGGCAGGCCCCTGGGATTGTATTGTTTCTCATACTTGACTAGGTC
This sequence comes from Agapornis roseicollis, assembly GCA_002631895.1. NCBI lineage: Eukaryota > Metazoa > Chordata > Aves > Psittaciformes > Psittacidae > Agapornis > Agapornis roseicollis. The sequence continues at coordinate 47,384 of NDXB01009829.1, forward strand.
ACCATTTGCAGAGGGCACCTGGAATGCTTGAATAAATATGGCTCGGTTTACCCTCTTCCTCCAGTTATTATTTCAAAGCTGTATGTCTTTCTACTGTTCGAGAGGTTCATGTGTCATGAAATAATTTCAAGGAACCAATAGGAATAATACAATTGGTCTTTGAAGCAGTGCGGCAGGCCTTTCCTTGTGTTGTTTCAGGAATAGTTACTGTAGTTCTACAGGCCTGTAATTTTTGCAGAAGGAAATCATTTGGGTTTCACCTTTCTCTGCATCACACTTCAGAACAGGATCGAGCTAAAATGCTAAGACTCTTCACCATGGGTCAGACTCTGAGGTCTGGCTCTGGTTTTACCAGCAAAGGCTCAATTAGCATTTTTTTTTCTTCTGGTATTTGCATTTAGGTGTTCTATTAGGTAAAGATATTTTCAAGGATTAAATTGCAGCACTGAATAGGTGAGAATGTATGGGTGCTTAGGATATTTTAAAGGCCTCGTATGACTTTTCCAGCCACTGGTATTAGTGTCAGAATCCTGAGTTCTCAGAGTTGATAGAATATCTTTACTGTAAATTCCATTGTATAGGGGCTTGGAAATATTGTTGTGCAGTGTCTGATCTCTATCCCTGTCCAGTCACAGCCTTGGTAACAAAACCCACATATGTTCTATGAGCACTGTGGTTTGTACCTGCTAGCATGGCTTTGCCTCTTTGGGGGTGCTGTGTAGAGAACTGAGTGCTCATCTTTCCTAATCACTGGTGCTGCTGCAAATTTGATTCTAGTCTTTCCAGCTGAAATGGAGTGTTTTCTGGGTTTATTATGACAAAGAAGGGGGAGTTTTGCAAACTCTGTGCCAGAGCTTTTAGACCCACTGGAAATTAAAAAAACAAAACAAAACAAAACAATCACACAAGGATTTAACCACATGTTTCACAACCAGGACTATGTCTACAGGTATTTTGTATCAATTACAGTGGCTGCTGATGAAAGAAAAAAACAGCAAAAACAGTCAGACTTGAAGGAAAACAACAGTTATATGAAATAAATAACTGTGAGACAGTGTTTGCAAAAGCCTTATAGTGAGGAGCTGCTCTAAAGTACCATGCTATCTTCCTGCAAAGTTCCAAGCTTCTGAGTCCTTTTAAAGGACTCAGCTGCTCATGGGTGATATCAACCTTTAGCTGGATCAATCCCAAAATGAGCCACCCAAGGATCAGACCACACTGTTTGCAGCCAGGACTGCGCATGCATAGGCAATTACTCCAGGAGAAAGTGATGAGAGAAAATGTAATGTAAACTCTGCACTGAGCCAATAAATCTTACAGTAGCCTAATTTTTCCAGGACTGATGCCTCAAGCAATACCTGTGTGGGCCGGAAAGGAAGGAGGAAAAAAAAGAGTCCTGAAGTTTCTAAAATTCCCTTATCCTGTTTATCAGAGCATTGTTGCTTCTCTTAAACTGTGACCTTTCCCTTGGGGATTTTGCTATCCAGATGAGACTTCAAAGCTTTTGGGTTACTGCAGGAGACGTCCTTATCCAAAAGTGGACCAGAAACACAAGTGCCCAACTGCAACGAATTTCATGCTGTCATAGTGGAGTGTAACCCCTGAGTCAGCAACCACTGACTATTTTCAAGTGACTTTTGTAAATCTGACCAATATGATCTGACTGGGATTGAGAAATAGAGTCTTTCTTTTAGGATCACATTACCTACTTTCTGGTCAAGTATTACATATTCAGAATTTCAAGCAGGTAGCCAGCTCAGCTGCAATCTACTTGTGAGTATTATGCACTCAAGAAAAAAAAGGAGTTAGTTGCAGCCTTCAAGCTTGTGATCCCTTTTCCTGTACTGGGGGGTAATACATGAGATGGCTTCACCTCCCCCAGTCAATGAGAAACCCATTGTTTTTCAGTAGTACTCATCAGAGGGAGTAAAAAATGGCAAAGTGGAGAAATCATCATAATTCTGAAAGGCTGAGGTTGCTTCTGCTTTGCAGAGAAGAAATGGAACAGCTACTCACTTTGCCCAAATTTCCTCACAGACACTCCCCCCTTCCCTGACCCACTTTCTTAAGCATTTTTTCTTTAAACAAAACATGAAATCTTCAGTTCCTGACTTATCAGGCATCTGGTTTTAGTCAGTACAAGAAAAAATCCAATGGCCAATTTGAAAAAACATTTACTGAAAGCTTTTGCCAAATGGATTTTAAACATTTTCTTTGTTTTACCAGATTTTTCTTCTAGTTTCTTAGAAGGACTTTTGTATTTTCTATTTAAATAAAGTGTCAGTGGAGACAAAATATCAAACAATAAACAGATTCCCCAAACTCATGTTCAGCTATAATTTCCACAAGAAAGCATGAAATCTCTTGCACCTCTCAGTAGAACATAAAGCATATGTTGTTTTCTCTTAGTAGACAATGCATTTTCATATTTGAACCATATTTATTCTTACTGAAATATAAAGTTGAATTAGCAGAACTCTTTTTCCTGTGCTAAACCAAACTTTGCCTTGTTACGTCTCTCACTACAGCTCAAAATCACATACAGGGACAGTTAAATCATAGGTCAAGTAAAGCATTGCAACTTATTATGCTATGATAACCACCTGTGAGTCTGCGCCCAAACTTGCATAAATTAACTATATTAAATTCATATGTTTAATTAATGGAACTGTGCCTATATGGACAGTTATTGTGGTTTAAAACCACCTAACCTGAAAATACTTAACCCTGTTTTGCTCTCAATTTAAGTCAGAAAAAGCATGATTTTAACGAAATCAGGTATATTGAAGGAGTGAGTAGAGAATAAAACAATCCAATGTTTTAATCAGCTTTAATTTTCATCTAGGAAGGTAGGAATTGTTTTCAGCCTTCATCAGGGTAGTTGTGGCTTTATTGCAAGCTACTCAGCTATCATGAATTAGCTATTCTGTGATTGTGGGATACTTATATATTGAGTATAAGGTAAATTAATTGACACACTCTAAGTGTACATTCTTAGCATATGCAAGACTCGAGGCACATTTTCATGTTTTAGCAGCACTATAAAAACTCTTAGGCTTTTTCACAAAAAATAACCTGTAAAAATAAAAGTAAACCAACCTAATTTTGTTAGTGGTTGTGCTGACACAAGCTGAGCCTATCTTTCTGGTCAACAGTTTAACTTTTTGCCTCTATTCATCTTCAGTCTTTTCTATCACGTAATAGTGGTGTAACACAGTGAACAAAATATTTTATCCTCTCAGTCTAAAATGAGCCCTTTTTTTAGGAGTTCTGTAGTCATTTTGACTGCTTGTTTTTCAGCAGAATTGTTTACTTGATCCACTTTTACTCACAGGCCCATATCAGCACAAATTGCATGAAGACAAACAACTAGCAGGGACATGGTCAGGGAAAGTTTCTCTCAAGCCTCACAGCCTCTAGCAGGAAGGTACGTTTAAGCATCCCCATGAGTTTTATGCACCAACAGGGAGAAGAAAGGCAAGGCAGTGTCTGAGCTTCAACTTTGAAAATGTCATGGTGGATTTAGGTATGTAAATCCCTTTAATAACCCATCCCTAAGTGATTTGACTGAGGTCATAACGACATTTTACAACAAATCAGGGAATGACACCCAGATGTGCTACAGCCCATACAGGCATCCTAACTCCCGTTCTAGGCTTCCCCTTTTCCCCTGAACTCAACAAATATGCCTGCTCTACCACTGTAACCTTTCCCTAACATCTTTAAGACGGGCAAAACTTGCAGCCTCCTTTGGTGGTTTAGAGCATCAAGGGCCATCATAAAATTACTATGGGGGACAGGATTTGAAACAACAACAACAACAACAACAGTGAGCATGCAGCATTTTTTTCTCCATTTCACTCCCAAGGCGAGGAATTTTTACAATACCCTCTGGAGTTCCCCTGGCCTCAGCATCAAACATAGAGCGCAGCAGCCAAGAACAGGCCCACACCCTGCACAACTTGCCAGCAATAATTAATTAACTAAGGAGCAAACAGCAGCAAATATTCCCTGCATAGGATCACACGGTTTCATTTGGTTGCATTCCAGTGATTGGAGTGTCACTCCATCTCTTTGTTTTGCCTTTTTTCTTTTAAATGTGTGGGTGGTTTTTTTTGTTGTTCTTGTTGTTGTTTTCCTTTAAATGAAAACTCAGAATCTGATTTAATAACCTAAATCTCAAAGCTGGGTCCCAGAAATGAGCATAGAAATCCAGCAATTCTAATTTACTTTACTAATCTCTACTACTCTTACTTACTAAACTTGAAATCTCAGTGGCTCATCAACATCCTTTCAAACCAATTATTGCTCCTGCATGGATAGGGCAGCTGCATCTTGAACTCAAGGATCTGCTCCTACAGTGAACGCTTCTGGAAGTGTTGCTCCTCAGCAGGTATTTTGGTACAGCTCTGTCAAGGGACTTATAAGGGACTTTGGCAGTTGGCTTTCAGCTTGTCTGACACTGCTGCTACCTAATAGTAAGTTCCTCCAGAAGTCACAAGTGCTCACAAGTATGCTACACAGAAGTACCACCTCACCAACACAATAACTTTAACTTGTATGTAATTCCTAATCCAAAAAGGTAAATGAAGTGTTTTTCTACTTGCTTACAGGGGTCCATCTGGGCAATGTTTCCAAGCACGTGAGTATAAAGCATCACTGCCAACCTGGAACTACGTAGAATCATAGAATATCTTATGTTGGAAGGGACCAACATATCTCATCTAGCCCCTTGCAATGAACAGGGACATCATCTGCCCAGAACCACAGCCAGCCAGGCCTGGAATGTTTCCAGGGATGATGCATCCACCACCTCTCCCATTGTAAAAAAATTATTCCTCACCTCCAGCCTGAATCTCCCCTCTTTTAGTCTAAAACCATCACCCCTAATCCTGTCACAATAGGTACTATGGTCCCATTTCGTATAAGGACTCCTCAACTAGAATGTACCCTACTGTCAAGGACCTACACTCATTTCTGTCCCTGCTCCACAGCTCTCATCCAACAGGTAGACACCCTAATCAGAAGGTTATAAGAAGTGTTGCTCCTTTCAGGAGGGTTCACATCTCTTGCAGATGGTCACGGTCCACAGGTTGCATTGCTGTCCCTGGATTTTTGGTGGGATTAATTGATTATGGCTGATTGTAAGCAAAGCACAAGATAAATTGGTTGAGGTCTTGTAGGGACACAGATGATGTCAGACCTCCCAGCTGAAGCCATTCTAGTTTACAGGCAATAATTCAATATACCTTGACCCCAAGTAGAAGTGCATCAAAGCACAGTAAGGAATCTGCAGTTGCTATGTGCATATGAGCTACTCCTGGAGTTCCCCCTCTCCTTGTACACATTGCTGTGTGGATCTTGGCTATAAAGAGATCTTGATATGGCACTGTGCTGTATCATAACCTAGTTAAGGCACTCACTTGGCATGAGAGGAGGGAGAGTTTGGGTTCTAGCCTGGAGGCCACTAAATATTTCAATACCTGCTATCAAGTATTCAACGCAGTAGGAACTTGAGTCTCTCCTGTCATTAAACTGTAGATCTGTGTTTAACTGTCCTTTTCCTTGAAGTGAATTGATGAAAAATCATGCAGAGTGAAATAAGCCTTGACCCAAAAGATTGTGGGAACTTCCCCCAGCACTTCACAACCCAGGACAATTATCAACAGGATGCTAAATATCAGTTAAAACAGTTCCAAAGAGAGAACAGATTGAGTTAAGTGCCCATTTTTGGAAATAATGAGCAATATTTTGAAGTTTTTCGAAAAGAAAGGATTGATGCATTTATTTCACCTATCTTTGCAAAGAAAAAGCCTGGATGTCTAATTCAGAAACCTGGGAAACGCAACTTCAGTGCAGGAAGTCTTGCAAACCCCAGGAATGGGTAAGCCCTACTAGCACTCGAGATGCTCTCTATTGTCTGGGCCTGCCCTTTGTATAATTGTTCCCATCTAGGCAAAGCAGCTATAAAACCATCAACCGTTCTAGAAAGCTCAGATTTTCTACATAATTCAGCTCCCAGATTTGGCCTTTCCTTTACTGAATTACTCGATTTGTTAATGAACACAAACCAAGTATCCACTTCTCTTAAAACAATCACTGGGCCAAGTCATATTTAAATGTATGTTATAATACATATAGCTTGTCTCATCTTGACCAGATTTTTACATGCAAAAGTGCTAAGCAAATGAACATGACTTCAGGTACATGCTTATATAGAAAGCCTTAGTCACATAATGAAAGTGGTCAGAATTTACTCAATGAGACGTTGTTGGGAAGCCTTCCCTAGCTGTAGGTGTATCATCTGAAAGCCTAGCTCCTGTGGTTGCAATTTAGTAAACTTTGTTTCCTATTTGTGCAGTGTAAGCGAGGGTTACTTATGGAGAAAAGGGTGAAATATTCTTTTGCTCTCAATAAAAATTAGGCTGTTGAGCTCTTCTTGCTCTGTTTTCAGCCTAGCTCATTTCCTGTGTTTGCAACAGTTCCCCTTGATTGTTCCTGAGTTAAATTTCAGACGATGGCATATATGGAAGATTTCCCAGACCTGACTTACCAGGAGATGTATGTGTAAGAAATTTCAGGCTAACCTGAGGACCCGTCATCCCAGTACAGGAAAGAAAGAAAGGAAAGAAAAAACATTTAGACCAGTCTTCAGTTATGCACTGTTTACAGGGGAAGCTTTAGCAGCCAAATGGCAAACTTGTTTCAATTAAAAAGTGAATGATAACAGGAGAAAAAAATGAAAAGAAAAAAGAATAGGGAGCACAGAGTTTTCTGGGAAGGAAAGCAGCAGCTATAGTCTTTCCTTTTGCTTTTGCTGGGCTCTTTATTTACTTAATTTATCATCAATTAATTAGCAGCACTGCAGAAACACTAGCTCCCAAACAGCTTGCCACTTGTGCTCAGAGTAAATACCCAGTACACACAATGTAATTAAAAATGTAAATAATGCTATCGTCAAATACTCGCTTATGTGTCAGTAGAAAGGACACTGTAGGACTCGGGAGAAGGAATAACAACAGTGATCTGAAGGCTACAGATCTGCTCATTGTGTGTGTTGACCATAGGGTAACACATGGGTCTAATCTATTTACTCATCGTGGTAGTACCTCATTGTTGATCACCATCAATATGCACACTGAGCACCCGCCAAAAAGAGAGCAGCCACTGTTGTCATGGTGATGTTGTGAAAAGAGGCAGCAAAGAAAGCTCATCCAGTTACAGAAGTGGTAGATGGGGGCTTGGGAAAGGTAGGTCTGAGTCCCTCCCTTGTCACAGGGCTTTGAAGAGGATGCTGGCAACTCACTCCTTGGCTTGAATGCCATTCATTTATTTAAAAGAAGTATTTAAATACTTTGGAGAGTCCTGCCTCAGTTCCCCATCTTTACTACCTCATCACTAACCAGTATGTTTAGTACATTGGTGTCTATGAGCATTTATATTTTTCCTGGGTTTCACCTATATGTAAGATCTCCTTCCCACGTTAATTCTTAGGTTTCTAATTTACAACATCTTTCCCTTGAATGTGAGGACTAATGTCAGCTACCTTCTCTCAGTAACTTTGGGTAAATTGCCAGAACATGAATATTGCAAGTTTTAAACTTCTGTTTGAACCTGCTTAGGGAGACCTTCCTGCTCCTTCAAAAAACAAAATAAGAGGTTGAAAAAGTGTGAAAATTTTTGTCTCGAATTACAGCTGTTATGAGGGAGAATCTGCTGAAATCTCATTGAGACTAAGAAAAGCTAATCCTGCTGGGGCTTTGATTTTGGTAGGATTTGATATCAACAGAAAGGTTGAGGGTATAAGGTATGATGTGTGCTTTTGTCAAATGTAGAATAAAAATGTGTTGTGATTCCAGCATTAACACTTATCCCATGCCTAAGGATGAAAGTACCATGAGTCTTTTTTGCTCTTGTCTTTTACCAGCCCTGATGTACAGGTGCCAAAACCTTCTTCCACCTTGATCCCAACTTCTCGGAGAATGAGGGATACAAGAATCTCAGCACTTCTAACTGGAGCGAGGATTTGGACAGGTCCCATACCAAAACAACATGGTGGTTCACCAGCAGCCTGTGGGGTTGCTGAGCTCCAAAATACCATCAGTCCTCAGCTCATCCTGTTGAAACAGGCTGATAGAGCTGTGTTTGTTTGTCCATGTGAGGAGTCAAGAACTCTCCAAAGGAACTGGAGGCATGCAGTTGCCTTAGAGGAGCCAGCCACCTCTGCAACAAGGTATGTTGCAGAGTTGCACAGTGTTGCAGATAAGGCAGTGCATCTATCAGAAACCCTTTTGGCCTTTTTGCCTCTTCAGCTCAGATACATTCCAATCCACTGCTTAAATTACCATGGACTTTCAAAAACTAAAAAGGAACTTCCCCCCCAGGAGGAAACCTTTGCCCGTGTGTGGCCGCAAAAGCCAAATTTTTACTGTGAAAATACTGAGGAGCAGTTCTGTGATTGCATTTCCATGGTGCTATGGAGCTCATAGCTACCCCCTGAGCTATTACTGATTGTGTTGGTACTGATTTGGATTAGGTGGGCTATGCTGGCACAGGTCCCACAGCTGGGTATGATCTGGTCACCTGCACTGAAGAGGCTCTCACTATACACCCCTTCCTCACCATGTCATTCCTCATCTCCAAAGAGAAAGATCTTGCTTTGTTCTTTCCCTAACCTCAGTTTGCTTTTTCTCTGCCCTAAAGAGTTGTGAAACCTACTTGTTGCAGATGTATCACAGAGCTGCCTTCCTTGTAGCAAGATACGTAGGAAACCAAGTAAAATGGATGGTGTGCATTTCCCTAGCAGCAACCCTGGATTTAGTTCTTTGAAACAGAAATGGCTAGTTAGATGACAGTGAAGCATTATCATCCGTCTATTAATTAAGATGTCGAACATGATTCACATATAATCACAAAAAAAGAGTTAAACGGGCAGTGCATTTTCTGTGTAGCAGGTTATTTCTATGAAGTAACACCAACCAACATAAACAGCAGCAGTAAAAGGTTTATTTTAGTTCTCCTTTTTTATTTTAGATCCCATCAAAAATTGAAGGAGATTCTCCACTCCTAAGATAAACTATTATTTAGAATTAAAAAAGAAAACAAATCCCCTTAAAACTTATTAAAATGATTCTTTGTGTTATGAAGTTTGGCTCTGAAAAACTATCCTTCTTTGTCACTGAATTGCTCCCTCCCTGAGCAGTCCTTAAAGATGAGCAATTGCCATTGCTGTTAACCCACTTCCTCACAGGAAATTCTTTAAACATGTGTGTATGTACGTATACATGTATATATGTGTATATGTTAAGCATCTAATCAGGTGCATTCAGTCTCTGATGGGGGCCACTAATTGCAACTATAATACTAAATAGTAATAATAACAAGTAATCAAGGATATACAGTAGAAAAGGAAAAAGAGCTTTGAAGGGAAGTCTGCAAGATTAACAAAATCACTTTTTTCTCTATTCCATAATGCATCTTAATTTAATATTCTGGTCAGGAATGAAGAAGGAGTTGTGCAGAAAGCTTTGCTTGGTTTACACAGGGTTTTTACATCATTAACACTATTCCTTGATATTAATATTTTCTAAACTGAGGACACTGGGTATGCATTCTGCTAACGTATCACATAGATGAGTCCCTACTGCTTTAGCAGGTTTGTGCTAGCTGCCTTAGCAAATGAAAAGCATCTTTTAAAAGCTTAGAATTTTCCTATAACTTTGAATTGGCAAAAATACGTTGCTCATGATTCATTTTTGATATTGCCCAAATTAAAAAATATGTATAACAATGTTTGGTTTGGGTTATTCTACACATCAATACAAACACATCAATTTATGATCTCTGCTCAGGCCCTTCTCATAATTTCTTGCAATTTTTATTAATAAATAAATTAAGCTTGAAATGACTGTGAGGTGTATTTGTTTATAGACTGCTCCCGAGGATATGTCATTTGAATACTGATTTCTTCTTATTGGGAAGCAGCAGGAAGATTTTTATATTCCTTGTTTAAAAATAAAATGGTACATTTAGTCACTTATATCCATGTAAAGCCTTTCTTCTTCTCCTCTGACAAAAGCATTCTTGCTTTTCCCCTCAGTTTTTTCCTAGTGTTGTTTATATGCCATATTACACTCTCTAATTTCCTTTTATCTTTTCTTTATTTTGCAATGTCTCAGTACATGTCTCTTTAAGACAAGTTAATTTAGTCAATTACTCCAGTTTGGTTTCAGATAAAATCTTTAATTTATCCAGGCCCCTCTTTATTCTTTCTAAGATCCTCTTTCCATTAATTTTGTGAAACATTCTAATTCTCCATTTTAGGAAAAAGCTAATTTCACTCACTTGCACAGACTTCCTCAGTCTTTTTCCCCTATTGCACGTTTTGCTTAAACTAAAGCATGTGGAGATTGCTGATGCTCTTACATACTAAGAGCAGCTTTGCTTTCCTGCACTGCCTGAAAATCACTCACAGATCCATTTGCTTCCTCCTGCATTTCTGTATAACAGGGAAAATGATGGGTTCCCTAAAGGATGAGAAACTCTTCCTATCCAAGTATGTGAAGACACATGTGCCACAGTCATTAAATACAAGCCATATCTTGCAAAAGCACCCCGGAATGGTATGGGATTCAGGCATGTAGTTTGGGACTGCATGGGACACTGGCGGGATGATAATGCTGCTGCTTGCAGATCAGCATGTAAAGGCAAGTGTGCCATGCAGTTGTGCTGGGGTTTCTCCAGTACTGGATATGGATATGGATATGGAGGCTGTAATTGTGTTAAAGCTTCTCCCTCTCCTCTTACCTAGGATTTTATTTTTCATGGGTATTTCACATCCTGGTGGTTTCCTGGCCTCTGCCAAGGACTTGTTTTGCCTCCTCCAGCAAGCTGCTCTCCTGTGCCTCATTTTCCTTGTTTATGAAATGGGAAAGATAAACTTATTGCAAAACAGCTTGACCACCAATAGCACCAAAGGGCATGAAGCAATGAAAAGGCAGAGATTGGTTGTTACTGTAAGTAATTATATTGCTTCAGAAATACCTTTTCCTTGCTTAGTAATTTTCTCATTCACCTGCACTCCTCACTAGCTTCAGTTAAACGGTCTTGGAGACAGGGATTACCATGTCACAAGTCCCTGTCTTTAGTACCCCTTGTACTATCACAAAGTGCTACTGTATTTGTGCAGAAGAAGAGTGGTTACTGCTTTACCACACGGATGCACAGACCAGAGGATCAGGAAACTGAGCTCGCTAAAACTCAATTGAAACAAGTAAGCTAAAAAGCCCCCAACCCAACAGTTTTGGGGTTAGGTGGCTTGTCACACTGCCACTAATCTCTCTTTGAACATAAAAAGATGGAATTGGGTTGGTGGCTACAGTGCTCAAAACCTGGAAGATGTATGGAGGACTTTGACTGCTAGCAAAAAGAACACCCAAGCTCCTGGAACTGTGGGTTAATATGTATAATTCAAAATTGTAATGACAAAATACTTAAAGCATTGAGCAAAATTAGTATCTTTTATAAAGAATAATTTTTCTTTTTTTCTGCAGAAATTAAAAAAAAAATAATCAAAAAACCCCTTTTCATTAAAAAAAAAAAAAAACAAACCAAAACCCAGAAAACCTCAAAAAGGACTGTTTACATTTGAAATGCCAGCATGCTACCCAATAGGAAATGCGTTGTGAATTGTCTTCGGCTCTCCATCTTTGTAAGTGAGTCTCATGAGCCAAAATACATTTTTCATGAACTATTTCTCTTCCTTGTATTGTGGGTGTGTCAGCAGCTGGGGTTTTATATCGAATTTCTCAGAACCCCAAAATGCATTTCCAAAGAATTTACAACTATAACTCTGCAAAGTACTAAGAAATATGATCCTGATCCTCATCTCTAGGGTAGCAGGGCATTTTAGACTAAACCCATTCAGCTCAGTGGAGCCATGTTTACGCATACAAAACCTCTCTATTTCTATGCAGCATATTGACCTGAACTCCCCTAAATTAAACCCATTTTTGCAAAGGCACTTCAAAAACAACCGCCTTATAGAATGCCACCAGTTTGAGCTACATTTGCTGAGATAACCCCATCACAGTGGACTCACATTTGGAATAATATTTGCATATTCAATTTTTTCTATCATGAAATGCTTTATCAACTGTTACATTCCAATAACCATGAACGTAAATGAGAGCAGACTTCAAATGGACAATCATTAACCTATGCTGTAATGATTATACAACATCCTTCAAATACTGAAGGTTTTGAATATGATCAAGTGATTCTTTCTTGTTATTTTGACTTTCATACTAATTGTTAAACTTTAATTACACATTATGGGCAATTATTAATATTCATTGTGCATTATTGTCATTGTTCATGGCTTTTATAAAAGGAGCTATACCTGATACAGAAAAAAACCATTAAATTAAATATTCATTTACATGGTTTTGCAGCAACCTATTTTTAAAACAAATGGCTATGAGTCTGTTTTTTCTATTAGTTGATATGTTTATAAATATTGATTTAATACCCATTATTCTTCTTGACTGCACTTCTGTGACTTTCTCTACCTTTATGCTTTCTCTATAAGCATTTTATCCCTTGCTAAGATTACAAATGTGAACCGAACAAAAAATTGGTTTTAGAAAAAGAAACAAATTGCAAGTTTCTACCGGTCACATTAGCACTAAAAAATTTTGTACTTGGGGAAAGACAGAGGTAAAAAACTCAATCACTGGGTGCCTAATTAAAAAAAAATAAATTAATAACAAAATATTTCATGTCCTATTTTCTCCAATCAAGACCAAATAAAGCAAACTGACTTTTCAAGAAGTGTGCACATCTTGGTTCATTTTAAATGTGCTTAAGCACAGCAAGGTGCCCAGTCAGATTTTCAGCATTCTCTGTCTCTGGACCAGGAATAAATGGGTTTCCTGTCACACAATTGCCTGGAGGTAATTAAAGACCTGTGCTGGGACATTCATGATATCTCTCAAACCCATCCCCTCTCTAGAAAGTATTTTACTCGAAGGTGCAAAGAATCATATCCCACCATCCCCATTCTTTGGTAGCCACCAACTTCTTTCAAAATCCATGTGGCGCTGGGTTTCTCTTTCCTTTTGAGACACAGCTGAAAGTGTTTCACAGCTAAAGTACTTGTTATGCATATACATGGAACAGGACAGAACAGAAGAGAACAGAAAGATAGGACAGGATAGGATAGGATAGGATAGGACAGGACAGGACAGGACAGGGTAGGGTAGGGTAGGACAGGACAGGACAGGACAGGATAGGATAGGATAGGAGTGAGCTTCCGAGTGAAAGAGCTCTCTGGGGTTTATTTCAGCTTGGTGAGGCTTCCTGTGGCAGGATGCCTTGCAATGGTAGATGGTGGGAATGAGTGGGGGAGAGAGGTACCCGGGCAATGAGGCAGACTGCAAGGGAACATCTTTTTTCCCTGCTCCATCACCCTCAATCAAATGCTGGGAAAACCCTGTTGATTCTCACCATCTTTCTGCTCTTTACCAGACTCTGAACTGACATCTCACTTTGTCTATGCTATGTGTGTGCTTGTACACAGCAGCTAAATGAACCAGAAAAACTCATAAGGATAGAGAGCATTATAGATCTGGGGAGAGAGAGATTGGTGGGTCAGCCAGCAAATGAAACACGCCAAGGTATCAGATTTATGGGGCGAACCAGAACCATGTTGAAGAAGGTGAACAGTGAGTAGATTTGGTTTGAGGACTACTTTGAGATAGTGGAGAATCCAGCAAGTTTAGACTGGGACAAAGCTTTACAAGTAGGATCATAGTCCAGGGCTTTTTCTTTACATTTAAATGGGCAAAGTGTAGCATCACAGATGTCCCAGGTCAGAGGTAAGGTAGCACATAAGGTTCAGAGTAACTTTGTCCATCAGATTCCTTGAAAAAATGTCCAAACTTGAGCTGTGAATGAAAATAAAAATCCTTAAAATATAACTGTTGGTTGCTTTTGGCCTTCAGCATTTTGCTGAGGCAGTCTCCTGTTGAAGGTTGACATAATTCAGTGCCTCCATGCTGTGTCCTGTCAGTACGTGTGTTCCTCAGCAGGACTGAGCTCAGGGCATGCATTCACTTAGTACAAACGCAAATTCAAAACTCATCCTCAGACTCAGACCTGACCACCATACACTTGCTGAAAACATTCCCAGCAGGAAAACTCCTATTTTGAATATTTATTAAAAATGAGCACAAAATGGATGTGTGTGTGCCATTTAAATGAGTTTTACAGGTGATTTTGACTAACAGTATTCAAAATAAGTTCATGCAGCATCTCCCCTTAAACATGCCAGGACCTTTCAGAAATGTATCACACATTAATTTCTGCTGGTCTGATGAGTTTAGACCCAAGTGGAACTACTCATATGCTCAGAGCTTCATCACTTTAAAGGATTTGGCTCACAAATTGTGTGATGCTGTGCTTTTTAGTGTTAAAACAGGACTTCATCGTCTGTCATTTTATCTAAACCTCACATAATCAGATACCATATTTAAGTTTGAAAAGCCTTGTTTTTTTGTGCATAGCTGGATTGCTTCTGCTCCCTTAGAAGCCTGTAAGAACATTGATTTGAAGCAAAGCACACTCAGCATGCAAGGAGACAGGAGTAGCATCTCGTTTATACACACTTACATGCATAGTGATATAATTCTTACAGGTTCATGTAAAAATAATCTCAGGATTTACTTCCAGTCTAAATCCCCCTTTCCCTTTATGATAGGCTCCACTGTGCCTGTTCAGATTTCCAGGTGTCATTTAAGAATGTGAAGTGCTCCAGAAACAAGAAGCACAACAGCTAAACCTGCTTCTGAAGTAAACGACCCCAGCTTCTCTGTACAACAGATATGGCCAGTGGATTTGACCTGGATGTGTTTTCACCTGTTTTCTGAGGGCAGAGGGTTAATATTTTATTGTGTTTTGCTGTTTTCTTTAAATATTCTGATTGAAATCTGAGTAAAATGCATTAAAAAAATGAATGTGTATCATTAAAAAAAAAACCTGCAGAGGTGTAATCTTTGACCTGGTTTCCCTGCAAATATGCAAGAGACATTTCTATGAGCACAGCAGGATTTTTACAGCTCGCATTTCTGCTCCATGGTGCTCTCAGAGGGGTAAACTGCATAGAAAAACATTAGATGCCCGATTAGATAATAGCATTAGCATTTGAGATAAACTTTCCTTTCTTCACAAAGATAAACCTCATTATTTAAAATGTGTTTCATCCTCTAGTTCCTCCATAGGAGATACTTCTGCAAGCTACCTGCCAATAACAATTAAAGCTTAGTTTGCAAGGAAAGCGGGTTTAATTGCCAAAGCACTATTTATAGGAAGTCTCCCATGAGGATTACTGAGCTGCAAGAATGCAGATTAAGCAAAATGCGGGCAGCAGAGAACGTGATGCACTTTGGCTAAACAGTTCTGTCAGCCTCAATAGGTGTGGGTGCCGATAACAGTGCTGATGACAGCCTAATGATGCATCCTGCAGCACAGCTGGGTGTTTCAGGCACTGTGCAGTGTAACAGCATGTCCTCAGAAATTTGATAGCAAAGCATCTTCTTTTTCCTGGTATTTACCTCCTCCCCTCACCACCCAATAACCACCATGGCTGATAATCTCATCTTTGGGGGTTTGGTGGCTCTGTGGGCTAGGGTATAGTGTTTGTCTCCATGCCAAAAAGATGCATCGTTCTTCCCAAAGAGGGCCGGAAGGTTTCAGATGAGGGAATTAGTCCTGCACTTCTCTGTGTGTTTTGCAACAGCAGATGGATGAGTCTATCTCCTGCCTTAGCATTGTCCAGAAAACAGGGGATAATATGACAGGAATGAGAGATAACCACAGCCAAACCAGGGGTAAAAGTGGGGCTTCTTCAGTTCTCTGTCACTGCCTTCCCTGTGACCTCCAGCTGCCTAGTACAGAGCAAAAACTGGACTGTGTAAAAGGAGGATCATAAAATGGTTTGGGTCAGAAAGGATCATCCAGTCCAAATCTCCTGCAATGAGAAGGGAAACCTTCACCTAGACCACGTTACTCAAAGCCCCATCCAACCGGACTTTGACTGTTTCCAGGGATGGGGCATCCACGACCTCTCTGAGCAACCTGTGCCAGAGTCTTATCACTACAATTGTATAAAATGTGTTCCTAATATCTGCTCTAAATCTGCCCTTTTTTAGTTTAAAACCCTTTAGCCTTTGTCCTATTGCAACAAATGTGCTTAATGCCCTCTCTGCATTTACCTCTGATCTTCAATTTCCCCTTTTACCTGCACACGCCTCATTTGCTTTCATAAACAGCATCTTTCCCTCATCCAAGTGGAAGCCTGCTGGAAAAATAGGAAACTTTATGCTTTGCTGTTAATTCTTCATAATCTTCATTATCATCATCATCAAACTGAGCAAGAACATTAATGTTGGGACACTTTGGCAAAGCAGTCACTGAAAATATAAATATCTTGGCCTAATGGATCAAGATTGAATGCTTCACTGAGCTTTAAAATTATTTCTAATTGTTTAAATATATTTTAAAACAATCTTAGATAAAAATTAATGAGAGTTAAATATTAAAAGTTAAAGTAAATTATTTTTTTTTTCAAGACATTTTCAGCTTTGGTTAATGAATAATTTAGCTCATCTGACAGAAATTCACGGGAAAATAGATGTTGTCAAACCTACATTTTCACCAAAGGGGTTTCAGCTGAAAAAATTACATCCTTCTCTGATTAAATCCCTCATTAAGATTCAGGTCTTTTCTGTCAGTAAATCAGTAATCTGTTAAAAAAAGGGTAATACCATCATATTCCTTGTTAGCTTGTCTCTGTCCATCTTATCCTACCTTTTTATATCCTAAACTCTGCAACAGGGATTGTGTTCAATAACACGGTCCACGACTTGCCCACTTCCCAGAGCTCTGTCATTGCCTATTAACTCTTACGTTTCCTGAGCTGCAAGTGCCGTACTTTCTCCAATGATGATAATACAATAAAATCATGATGTTTCATCTCTTTCCAGCATATGTTTGGTTCTAGGAACCACTTTCAAGATTTCTCCACGACTGTAAAATTTTGACAGCTCTGTTTGCATTCAGTTTGAAGGAAAACTGGATGATGTCTCATAACGCCATGATTGTTGAAGTCAGAGCTTTATGAAAAAGAAAACACAGAGGGGAGGATTTAGACTGAAACAAAGGTGGTCTACATAGAATCACAGAATAGTTAGGGTTGGAAAGGACCTGAAGATCATCTAGTTCCAATCCCCCTGCCATGGGCAGGGACACCACACACTAAAGCGTATCACCAACATGCATGTGTCTAGAGGAGGACAAGGTCTCTCAGGTTCTCTAACAGTCCATGGAGTCTGTTGAAAGTCAGAAAGACCAACAGCAGAACCCAGGAATGCCATCATACCTAATGTTCAGTTTCATAACTTCTGCACTGTGTTTTTGCTTGAAAAGGTGCAACATCTTATTCGGTGGCATGGCATCACAAGGTTCATTTGCAAAATCGACCCATGCATGTTATGCAGAGCGGAACAATAAACATCTTTGGTTTGCCTCACCAAAAAACACCTTGACTTGGACTCCCCCATCTCTCTGGATGGTGCAGGAGGAAAATCCTCATGAGTGCAAGTTGGTGGAATATTTCAGTGCTGAATCAGGGCAGATATTTAATGATCTAGATAGAGAGATACAGAACAACAGCTCTCAGAAGCCAAATTCTTAGAAGAATGATCCATTTTCTGCCATTTTTCTCTGAGGCAATATGGGAAATGGAGTGTGTATATGCTCATGAAGTGAAGCAAGAGCTGATGATCTGTGAGTGAAAGGAGAATATTGGATCTTGCATAACCTGGCATTTCAACAGGTAAAAGTATGTAATTAATTTTCACAAGCATCCATTCTCATCCATATTTTTCTCTATTTCTTCACTCTTTTAACACCTGCTCTCTCACAGGGATCAGTGGTCACATTGACTCTCGCTGACTTTAAATTGGAATTCAGAAACAGATGAGCCTGAAACCAGGAGTCTTCTGACTTTGAGGATATCCAGATCTGATCAAGTCTTGGCTCCTCTACATTCGAAATAGTTCTGTATTTTCCCATCCTTCTGACTGGATCTTTGTTCTTAGCTGGCAGAAGAACAACATGGTGATACACAGCTGAACCACGCTCCCCAAACAGAAGGCCAACAAAAAACAGGGTCTGCCTCTTCAAGCTGACTCACAAGCACCAGGAACAAACTGTAACACGAGGGTTTCAAGGGGGAGCATGTTGCTCAGAACCCTATGAACTGTGCTCTCTGTTCTGCATGTTCTTGCCAAAGATTATCACTTCTAATTAATCTAAGACAAAAGGAGAACTATTTTTTTTTTAACAAACCTCTGAAACGGTTATTTTTAAGGCTGGTAAATCTATGCTAGCCAGTTATTGGTGCCATGTTCGGAAGCTCAGACAGAGCCAAATTATGCCTCAGATTAATGTATTGAGCAGTTCAGAGGTTAGACAAACAGCTGTTTCTCAAGCAGGCACACTACAAAGCTTAACTGTTCATTGGAAGGGCAAACACAGCCTCGCTAAAGTCCCAGTGGGCTCACTTTTATTTGTTTCTGATTGGGAGATATCTAAAGCCGACTCCACGCTACTGATGACCTCCCTTAGCAGGGGCAGAGAGTTGAACCTTTGGAGCCAGCGTGATTTCACCAGTCTCTGGGAAAAAAACACAACAACTCTTCGGTGACTCTGAGATAATCTGTAAAATGCTGCACTTTCAGAAATGAGCTTTAAAAATTCAGGGGGAAAAAAAAAAGTAAATGTAAATAGAGACAGACTGCAGGGGAAAACGACATAAAACCCCTGAACCAAACATTGCTTGCGACTTCTTGCAAAGCTGTTAGTTAACCATGAACAACCGTTTCTTCAACAGTGGTTATATGCAGCATGCATGCTGAATTAAGTGCATTCTAAATGCCAGATTACTCAATAGGGAAAGCACAACACAGATTGTTTAGTTACCTGATATCATTGCAAGTATTTCAGCAAACACTGAGATCCTCACGCAAAGCAGCAGTTACTCACTTCAGAACAATTCTTAAATGCTTACTCTGTGTAGAAGAACTGGCCATATTAAGCAAAATAAAACAAAACATCTTCCCTCCCCCCCCCAAAAAAAAAGAAAAATAAATAGACTGAAACATCTTTTTTAAAACCTAGAATTAATGGATTCAGTGTCAAAAGTCCTATTTGTTGCAATGAGTAATTTGATCCTAGCCTGACATAGATCAGCACCCCAGACCTCATGGGAAACATTCAGATGACATGTCTTAGAATTTTCCTTCTACTTAGTATTTAGAGGGTTGTGTATCTAGCACTGCAGCAGTGTCTCCATTCACTAATCTGTCAGAAAAAAACAGGCTAAGCTAGGTACCTGGAACTGAACTATGGAGGTTTTGGAGCTTCATGGATACTCTTTCAGAAGACTTCAGTGCAGTTTTCCTGCTACTACCTTGTCTGACCCAAATATGGCAGACATGGTTTAGTGTGAGGTGTCCCTGCCCATGGCAGGGGGGTTGGAACTGAATGATCTTAAGGTCCTTTCCAACCCTAACGATTCTATGAGTCTATGACTCTATGGAGAGATGTGACTAGAACTTCTGGACACTTTCCTTTAGGAAAACCTGTAACTTCATGAAATGATGTCTATTAATGACTAAGAAACATGGCTGGTGCAGAGAATAAGAGCATGTTGCAATCTTATGTTCTGAAGTAAAGAAAAAGAAACCTATCCCACTCTTAATACTCCATCTCTAAAACTATTTATAAGTTTAAATTGAAGTACTCTGGAGACAACCTTACTGTGTTTATTGGCCTCCTAAAGGTGTTATTGGTGAGGATTTCTTCTTTCTCACTGCTCACAGTCCACTGCCTTTCCAATGTCATGCTGCAGTTCACCATGCACTTAGAGGATGGGAGGTAAGGTACATTTGCCAGTCAGGCAGGCTAAAGGACTTTGGTTGACAAGGTGAGAGCATGAACTATACTTGTGGTGGTCAGGCTCTAACAGCTCTGTCTGCTGTAGCATGTTCAGCATATGGCTTAATGCAAACTCCCTGTGGACCTGCACTGTCTGCCTTTTATATCCTACTTCAGCAGAAGACAGTGCAGATACAGTGCTTGCAAGTCAAATTAGCTGTGCAAGCTCAAGCCCACCAAAACCAGCAAAGCTCAAAGAATGTGATGTGGTTTATGTACATCAGGATTATACCAGTTCTAAATGCAGACAGTCTCTCATCAGAGTAATGGACCATCAAGGAACACCATGCTGCAGTTGGATGTGTGTCTGCAGCCACCTTTCCATCAGGGGGTCACCAAGAGGTCTAATGGGGATTTGGTATGACTGAAAGCTGGGGTGGCTTGGAAAACTGTCTTGTAGTTTAAAAGCAAGTAACACAGAGACAATTCATACTGAGAAATCCAGGGGGAATAACTGGTTATTAGTTCACTTCTTGTGGGCAGTATGGAAGAAGTGAGTCATTGCTAAGGATAAACTCAAATTGCAACCGGCTTTACTTTTATATTGATAACATCTATTGCTAAATTATAACAATAACAGTGACGTTATCTTGAGAAAAGTGCTTCAAAGTGCCACTTCCCATCTTATTTGTGCTCTGTACAGAGAGGAATACTAGCCATTTAGGTAAAGCACAGAAGAGATGTGGGTTTGATTCCTGGTCATGCTACATGTTTCCTGTCTTGCCTTGGGCAAGTACCTAAATCTGCCTGTGTCTCATTTCCACCTCTGTGAAATGGGGATCATAGCACTGTGCGCCTTTCATCCACCTCTATTTGGAGGGTAAAACCTTTGTGTTTCGGACTGCTTTCAACATATGCACATTGATATGTGTACATGCACAGAAAGAGAGAAGAAGGCTTAAAATAAGACTCCCAGTTTTGTTGGGTCTTATTAAGTACTGAAGTAATAGAAGCACTGATAAATGACGGGATTTATTTAGAATGTATAGTGCAAGCAGAGTGGGATTCTTCCAAACAAATACTAATGTTTCTACCTGAGCTTGTAGTCTAGAATCACAGCCAACAGGGATTAGACACTTCTTCTCCTCAGCTGTCTTTGGCTGTAAAAAAGAAGTGTGACCAGCAGGTTGAGGGAAGGGATTCTTCCCCTCTACTGCACTCTGGTGACACCCGCTCTGGGGTCAACAACACAAGAGGGATGTGGACCTGTTGGAACCATCCAGAGGAGGCCATGGAGATGCTGCGAGGGCTGGAGCAGTTCTGCTCTGGAGCCAGGCTGAGAAAGCTGGGCTGGGTCAGCCTGAAGAAGAGAAGGCTCCAGGGAGCATTTCAATACTTAAAAGGGGATTCTAAGACATAAAGATAGATTTTAAAATAAGGCATGTAGTGACAGCACAAAGGGCAATAGTTTTAAACTGAAAGAGCAGAGATTTAAATTAGGTATAAGGAAGAAGTTTTTCCCTGTGAGGGTGCTGAGGCACTGGCATAGGGTACCCAGAGAAGCCGTGGCTGCCCCATCCCTGGAAGTGCTCAAGGCCAGGTTGGACACAGGGGCTAGGAGCGACCTGCTCTAGTTGAAGGTGTCCTTGTCCATGGCAGGGGGCTGGAACTGGATGAGCTTTAAGGTCCCTTCCAACCCAAACCAGTCTGGGATTCTGATTCTATGATTAAGAAGTAGATATTATGAACAGTTAAGGATAAAGTAATCTATTTCTTCTAGTACCTATAAAGGAAACCTTTCCATCAAAAAATAGGTGAAATATTTCCCTCTGTTAGCATGGTGGTTGTTTTTTTGCATATGGCAACATCACTGGAGGTCATTTCAGAGCACATTTTAGGCCCAGGGGGTAATGGATGTTTGGTGCAAGTCAGCAAAGGGAATTGTAACAGGAGAAGGTTGAAAGCTGTCTAAAGATAATATTTTCATTAGACAAAGCCTTGTTGCCATTAGTAACATGAAATGGGCAGTGAGAGCCCCTTACCTCCAGCACTGTGCCTCTGACAAAGTCAATGCTGCCACGTTGCTTAGAGGAGAGTGGGAAAACCCATAAGCAGGTAGATTCCTAAAACCTACAGCCTGCTACACCCTTGACCCTGAAAGTTGGAGAGGAGGCTAAATCCTGAAATACACAATTTATAGCTTTATTCTGAAAGCAGCAACGGTTTTTACTGTAGTAAACAGAGATATTTCCTGAAACCCTTGTATCTGATTGCTTATGAGGTTCTTGGTCCAGCCTTTCTTAAAAGCTGAGGTGTCTTGAAGTTGGCTGTTTGCTTGTCAGCATTAGTTAAAATCACAGTCAGTTCCTAAGGTCAGTGTTAAAACTATGAACAAGATTCACTACTGCCACTGATGCTTGAGCTGTCCCAGGGATAAACTTCCTTTAGCCTGTGTCCTTACGTAAGGTGGTAGATGTTTCCTCTTTCCTACCTACACCAGCTCAAGCACAAAGGCTCCTCTATGAAGTATGTAACACCTGCCTACCCTTGCAGCTGGTAATTCTCTTTGGTTGATTTAGCCATTGGCAAAGTACAGTGGCCATGCTCTCAAAAACATTTGTCAACAGGTTGGTGGAGTGTTATAGTTTGAACCCAGCCAGGCAGCACATTCACCCACTCAACCCCCCCCTTTTTCCTCCCCACTCCCAGAGGAGTGGGAGGGAAGATGGGCCGAAGAACTCCCACTGGTCAGATAACAACAGTCCAGTAACCAAGGTACAACACAAATCACTATCGCTATCACCAACAATAATAACAATGACAAAGAAAACAAGGGAAGA
>NDXB01009829.1:70425-90670 GCA_002631895.1 Agapornis roseicollis
CCCTGGGCATGCTATGGTATGGAATACCTCTTTGGTCAATTTGAGTTCTGTCCCTCCTTTCTCCCGCCCCCTCCCCCCCCCCTCCCCGGCAGAGCATGAGGCTCACAAAGTCCTTGGTCAGGACAAACATCGCTCAGCAACAACCAAAAACATCGGCCTTATCAGCCTTGTTCCTGGGCTAAGTCAAAACACCAGCTACTAAAGAGAAGAAAAACTGACTGCAACTGCTGAGCCCAGGACATGGAGCCAGTGCTTCACTGCTTGACTGCAAATAAGATTTGTACAGCAGTGCTCTTCCCCTCAATCTGGCCGATATGCAAGAAGTGTGAAATTCAGCATAGAGGCAGGTTCTACACCTTGCTTCATATGCCATCATTGCTAGGGAAATGATCCTACACCCACTGAACTCATCAGCATGCTTTTTACTGAACCTCAAAGGTTGCACATCGAGACCTAAGTGGTTAATCGTCTCTTGCCAGGAAGTGCTATTGTTTCAGGCTGCACAATCAAGCAGCTCAATTTTATTGTCT
The DNA here is from genome assembly GCA_002631895.1 of Agapornis roseicollis. Lineage (NCBI taxonomy): Eukaryota > Metazoa > Chordata > Aves > Psittaciformes > Psittacidae > Agapornis > Agapornis roseicollis. The sequence continues at coordinate 70,956 of NDXB01009829.1, forward strand.
TCTAATTTTATTTTTTTGCCTTCTATAATGGAACACTTACCTGGGAGCTGCATGAACTGCTGAAAGCTGTCACCACTTGCTGGAGTTTCCGAAGGCTAAAATGTCAGCATTCACATGGATTGGTGCACTACTGGGGGCAGAATGGAAAGAAGAAGAAGAAAAAAAGACAAATAATACTTTTTTGTGACCTTTCCCCATGGATAAGTACTGTTGTTGCATCACTTTTCTCAAATCTACTTTTTCTCAGTCTCCAGTTTCCTAATATTCACCACAGCTAAAGAAAAAAGCAACGTAATAGAAAAAACATTGAGTCCTGGTTCATCATTTGTACAATGCGATAATTCTTTATTGTTTTTCACCAAAATTAGACCAAATCCTTTCTCAGCAGGAAAAAGGTTCTGTTTTATTCCAATTCTTGAATTTACAATTGAGCTACAAACTATATACACCTGAATTGACAAGAAACATAAGTTTCGTATTCACTCTGGGTCATAAAATACTACAGTCATGAACAGCCAGCAGACTATTTATGAACATAAGTGTTCCCTTGAAGGAAACCAGTGGACCATCTGGCTTAAGAACCCTTCTCCATTAATATCAAGTCAAGATACTCTTTAGGATGAGCACAAGATCCTGGCTACTTTCTGCAGTTCCAATTACATCTCTTAAAATGCTTGGAGCCCTTTAGAGTGAATAGCCCTGAGACGTATCATTAAATGATTCGGTTAAGATCAAGAAGGGATTCCCAAGAATGTATTCCAAAGGTGGAAGCAAATTCGATACCATGCAGGTGCATTTTCCCATGTTTTCCTTCAAGCTAACGTGTCACTCAAGAAAAGGAAATTTTGTTCACTTGATATCCAAATTTCACCATGTTATGGTCTCCTGTGTTACCCACTCATGTACTTTAGTAATCCTCGTCTTTCAGCTGCAACGACAGCATAATCATGGATTGGCCTGATACTTTCCATAGAAAAAGAACACTGAGCTTATAATACTAATAAAGTCTTAAATTACCCTTCCCTGGGCCACATATTTCTTAGATTAGCCTCTGCAATCACACAGGACACCCAGCCCTGATAACTGTGGACAACAGAGTCTTCAGCAAGAATCTGACTTGCCCCTTCTTTCTCCTTGTGACCATGAGTTCCTTCCTGGATTAGAGAAGTGGACGGGGATGGAATTTGACATATCTTTCTCTCACTCTGTGAAATTATGCAAGGGGTGATGAAGCAATGTCTGACTGATTATAAGGGGGCAGAAGTTATTTTCCCATGGGAGCAGGTAGAATTTTATAAAGGAGGGAGCAAGGGAAGGTATTTTATAAGAAGAATCAGTAAAGCATAATATATTTTTATGGATGGTGCTTAAGTTGCATCAGATTTCCTTCCCTTTCCTTTTCCCTTTTCTTTCCTTTTCTTCTTCTCTTTCCCTCCCTCCCTTTCCCTTTCTCCTTCCCTTTCTCCTTCCCTTTCTCTTTCCCTCTCTTCCTTTCCCCCTTTCCCTTTCCATCTCTTTCTCCCTTTCCTCCTCTCCTCTCCTCTCCTCTCCTCTCCTCTCCTCTCCATGTGGGAGACGCATTTGTGGTTGCAACCTGTTCAGTGTTTTGTCTGAAGCTGAAAAAGAATTCATAACCAATACACAACTGGTACCCAAAAGAATCATGTTTCTGCAGGTTAATGAAAAACAAGGCATCGTTAATCCCCAACTCAATGGCTATGGAGAAATAAACAAGCAAATAAAATGAATGCATTTCTGGTTTGTTGTTGGGGGGAAAAGTTCATTGCAGGGATCACACTGGGGGGAAAAATACAAGTTGCTTATGAAAATGATGAATTCAAGCCTGGGGCAAATATGCATGACAATTCTTCATTTATCTGAGAAAAATAGATCTGAGAGATATGCACCCGAGGAAAATCCCAGTTCCTATGTATTTCCATAACTTCTTTACCATAAACCAAATATATTTAATTAAAGTTTTGGACTGAACCTGACTGTTTTTATAGGCAGCCTCCTGTCACTGATCAAAACCACTTTCCCTCTTTGAATGTTTTGTCTTATAAAAAATTAACCAGTGCAGGTTTTTCCCCTCTGTTTTGCCTAAAGCAAAACAGTGTGTTTACCTGCCAAAGGCAACCAGTTTTGAATTTGATTTCTTACGAAAAGGAGCCACCGGTGTTCAAAGCAATCAACATGAGCTCTTTTTCCCTTGATATGTTTTTCTGCGCAGCACAAACATACCCGACATCTGGGAAACTCCACCTGCTCTGTTCGCTAGCTGATAGCCATGAAACATATTGCAAATAAGTTAGTATATTGAAAGAAAGGTGAATGTAAATGTGTAGAAGGTTGGATGTGTGAGAAAAAGAAAATTGAGGGAAAACATGGTAAATAACGAGGGCCAAAACCTTATCAACCCATTAGAGTATTTGATGGTTTGATAGCATTTGTCAGCAAAACAAACAGTTGTAGAGAAGGATGCCAAAATATTCCCATCCATGTATTTCTTCATGAAATTGTTTGATTTAGAAACTGGGACATAGGCTAGAAGAGACTATGAGGTACCTGTAAATACCTAGAAAATAGCACAAAGCATTAAAACAAAACGTTGCTTTGGTTTTCTCTCTTGATTTTAACGACTGCATTGCTAAATTCACCTTACAGTGGGCACTACAGCAATTGAAAGTACTTCATTCAAAGCACCAAACCATAACTTTGGATATGGTGGTTCACCTCAGGCCATTTCAGGGTGCCCCACTTTCTTTTATGAATTCTAGCATGCATTGATAAGGACAACATAAAAAAAAATAACCTTTCGGAAAAGGGGTTTTTAGGAAGAATGTGTTGGCACCTCAAATTAATTATCAGGAATTCTTCAATGTTTTTCCTTATAACAGCTCATATTAAATTACATTTTTAGATGTCTGAGAAATTGCAATGTGTAAACTGAGAGTAGATAGCTGCTGATCCTACATCCTTCATGTTGCCAAGGCAAAGAAATAGGGTTAAGAAGGTAGTTCAGTGTCCAAATTAGAAGCATAATTTAGCACTGCATGTGTAGTCTGTAAGCCTCTGTATGCCAGTCAGTGGTCCTGCATGCACTGGTAAGGTTCTAAAACCAGTAAATATGTTCACTGCGACTTTCATCCTCCTAGAAGTAGGATTCTGAGATCTTTCTTTACCAATTTTAAGACTAGTCGACTTGCTCTGCAAAGTCTCCTTAAAATATGTTTGGAGCCACCTTGGGGAGATGTATGATGAGCAATGGTTTGATCAGTCTATGGAGAACCCTTGGGGTTTAGAACCTTCCAGAGCTATTTCACCACTCCACCATGCCTGGTGAGAGCTGGGACTTCAATGGGTACATCTGGCTGATGCTTAGTCAGGACAATATTGAGGTGATACTAGCAGTGGGGACCAGTTGAAGAACTGGCCATGTCAGGGACTCCTTTCTCAGGGTCTATTTGTTGTCAGGTAGTGTTTCTGGATTCCCAGATGTTAGATATCTGTACCTTAGAGCAATTCTGGGTTCCTAGATTTCATCTGGCAAGAATGACTATCTTGATACAGTCAGAACCATGGCTATTTCACCCCAACCTAGGTTTCTGTATCCGATGCTGAGCACAGAAGGTTTAACCAATGTAAGCTTTTTATCAGACACTGGGGAGAAGATCAAAAGTGCTTGCACTTAAGTCTCCTCTAAAAATAGGAAGTACTTTTAAAACAGGATATTTGCAAAACATTTAAATTTTCTTTGCACTCAGACAATCTCCACAAATACCAAGTCTGAAAGTAAGACAAAGATAAGTTAACCGTATGGTCATGTACTCAATACTAACTCCTCTTCTTTTTGTGCTCTTAGCCAGAGGCTTCACAAGGTGGTATGAATAACTGGTGAAGGCATGTGACTTTCTCATGGCATTTTCGTCTCTGATGCAATTGGATACTTTCTAGTTATTCTAAGTAACTCATGAAGCTTCTGGTGGTACCAACGGATGATCCAAGGTAGTTCCCACACTGCCAGCTTTAGATATGTGGTTGGGATACAAAGGGAGCAATTGAGTGTATCTTAGCGCATAGGTCCACCAAAGCTCATCTGGTGCCTTTGGAGATACACTGTTATCCTCAGCTGATATGTCAGCTATACATCTGACTCTTTCTATCACCCACTAACCACAGTGCAGTATTCCTGTCATGGCAGAGATTTCCCAAAACATAAAATGGAGCATTAAGTGTGAGAGACTGTATTCATAATAATACAGGGTTGCAAGTGGAGGGATATCTTAATAAATCATCAGGAATTACCTTTCTCAAACCAGCAACTAGGTTGGGGTGTTCAGGTCCAAGTATGGACTGGTTTCCATTTCTTTTATTCTTTTCCATTTCTTGCATCTTAATATCATATTGAAGAAATTGAATTGTGTTGAATAGTTAAACACACTGCAGCGTAGGCAGGAAAGCAGGGACTTAGTGTTTTTTCTGAATTTAAATAAAAAGCATAGTAGGTCAGTTGTGAAGAATCTATTGGTGTTTATTGAAATAATCTGGGGCTTTTTTCAGGTTCCACTGAATGATCAGATTCTCTTCAGTGTGATCTTGTAACACACCTAATGCCTCTGGGGAGAATACAAACACCTGGATCTAATGATTAGCTCAAAATTGAAACTTGACAGAGTTAAAATTAACAAAGTAATTAATCCAATCAACAGGTACAGCTGCAGGAAAATACTTTTTTAGGATTGACAACATACCAGTACCAGAGCAAATGTAGGAAATAAGTACCATAAGAAATCTGGGAAGCAAACAGTCAGCATAGACTGTCTGAGTAACTCACAACACAGTGGTGATTTGAGCTGACAAAATGTTATTGGAGGGATCACTCACTTCAACACTGTTTGCTTTGGGAAGTCAGGGAGAGATTTATTATGGCTGAAAGCCTTTACAGCTGTCAGATATAAGTGCTAGTTAAAGGGAGAGAATATAGTAGCTTGAATTAACAATGGGAGCTTGGGTCTGAATACATGTGAAAGCACCAGGTTTTATCTGACTGAGGGTATCATCAAAATCTTGCTTGGAAATGCATTACTTTTAGATCGCCTTACATACATGCAAGGTGTGTTTACTTTTCTTGTATTGTGCCTTTATTAGAATACATATTAGTGATAAAGAAGTAATGTTACCATTAGACTAAAAGCTCCTAATGAGATCCCCAAGCTCTGTCTTTCCTACAGCATAGCTGTTAGACACGTTTTTCCTCACCACTGACTTTCATAAGACTGAAGGATATGGGTAAACACACACCACTAAAACACTGTTCATGGATATTACCTGAAAGATCATTAAAATGTAGCTACTGGTGTTCAACACTGATGATGAATTTTTTGGGCCTGTCCAGAGAAGCAAATATTTTGGGATAAACATAGCATATATGAAAGTTCAGAGTTTGCCTTTATATAAACTCAACAACAAAATATATAGCTTTATATTTGCTTTGGTAAAAGCATAAATTCACACATAAGTAAGCATGGAAACTTGAAGCTATATTCTACAAGGATGTGGATGACTGATAGGGAGGAATCTCAGTTTATATTTTAATGGTGCTTTGGCTCTAAATATACTTAAACCATGGTCAGCAGCCCTTCTCAGAATATATCCAAGTTTCTCAGGAAAGTAATATCTCACATTACTCATTCTCCCTTACTCAGTTGAGTTAATCCAACATCGTTTTCAGTCAGATGATCTGAATGTAATGACCAACTCTGTCTTCATGGGTACAGACATATTATATGCTTATATCTATGCATTTCATAACAGTGAGACAGTGGGATACAGAAGGACTTCAGAGAAAGACCCAGATAATCTAATTTAGGAATAAGATTGTAATTATAACATCATGTAATTATTTAGACTGAAAATGGCTGCTGAAGGTTTGGACCTATCCTCTTCTCGAAGAAAGGTCAAATTAGAGGACATTAGTTTGTTGCATCCCCCAAAATAGCAATAATGCATCCCAACCATATAAATATTGAAGAAGTTTTTTTTAATGACTTTTATTTTTTTTTTTATTTTTTTAATGACTTTTATTTATTTTTTTAAATGACTTCTCATTTTCTGGGCCACTGTATCTCTTTCTGCCACAACTTAAATAAATGAGTATTTAGCCTGACTTGTTTCTGTTTCTGTGTGTGCCATGGGACTAAGTGGGAACTATTCTGTCTGTTAAAAAGCCTGAAATCTAATTCACAGAAACATTGATTGGCTGAGGTTGCATGGGCCTCTGGAGATCATCTTGTCCAATCCTCCTGCTCAAGCAGGGTCACCCAGGAAAGGCTTCCCAAGACCATGTCCCATGTCCAGAAGGCTTTTGAACATCTCCATGGATGAGGATTAAAACATGAGCCAAATAATAAAATAAACCCATTAAAAAGCAGGAGGAGAGAGAGAGCAACTCCCTTCTAAAAAGTGATGTGTTCTTTAGTCACCAGACAGTTCAAATGTAATTAGAAAACAGCCCAAAGTCTATCCAAGAATCAAGGTATTTCTAGGCAAACTACATTACTATCCTCTTTAAAAGAAGTCTTCATCATGCCAGATTATCCAGCGTTAGAAGTTCCCTTTAATAAAGCCTATTTTTTTCCCATTGTACTTGTTAACACTTCCAAGAAATACGAGTGCCCTGAAGTCTGCAGCAAAGCGATGCTTTAAAGCTCATGAAACGTCTGTACGTTCCTTATTATTAGAAGTGACACCATTGTGCCGTCCAAATGGAGGACTGCCAGAGCATGCTGCCAGTCACATTCAGAGCAGCACTGAGAACTCTAACAAAATGCTCTCCTCTCGCAAGTGCTCTCCCAGTTCAGCTCACAAAAATAATTCAGGTTGTCTGAATTATTAGTAAGCTGTTGAGCAGAAACAGATAGCTTATAGTCGCAGCTGGCATCACAAGCTTTTGAGGTCATGCGGCAAGCCACTCTCTTCACATAGACTTGCTTAATGTGCTGGGTTTGTTTTTATGGCAAAAGTCCATTTTTAATAATATAGATATTGTTGCAGATTTTATATGAGAGAAGGTGTGTGGTCTAATGAGTTTAAAGCTTTGGCACAGATTGACTGTGTGACCAGGCAATGTGTCTATGCCCGAAGATTGCCAGCTCTTGGGTGAGGAGGGAATAGCATCTCATTTTGCATATATATAGTGCATATCACAATGGGAGCTCTGTCCCCTGACAGCTACTAATAAAAAACCCAGTCTTCTTCTTACTCTGAGAGTTTAAGGAGATGCCAACCAGTCACATATTTGTTTTCTGTTAACATGTGATATTTATAATTACCATATTTACTTGCATAATGGCTGCTTATGTTTCCCTAGATTTCTCCCTGAAAAACCAATAGTGTGTCCATTATTTAAACTGTTGCTCACAGCCAGTCAAAAGGTGCGGTTATACAGCAAGACCATTGCATGTGTGAGGCTGTTATGCAAGCAAATACAGTTATTTTAACATGCTATTTGGCTCGAAACATGTTGGCTAGAATTAATCTGAGTTGTGGTAGATGGCAGTAGATTCAGTCTAGTTGGTGGCCTGTAGTTGCAAAAGTACTAGAAATAATAATAAAGCTAGGCTGCGAAGGGTTGGGTGCTTTTCCTGCCCACTAAGGCTAATAGTGCAAAGTCCTGATAGACAATATTATTTCTTGTTTTAATAGAAAGGAGGCTAGGAAATCCAGTGAAGAATCAGTGCCCTAGTGGACAGGGGTTGCCATAAACAAGAGACAGTCCCCGAGCTGGCAAGCTTACCATCTGTATGCCAGACAGGACACAACAGTGGATATTAACTGGACAAGCGTGGGCTGGCCTGGGAGTGTGGGGAATGAAGCAACAATAAAACCAAGTTAATTTAGTGGGATGGAAGAGGTCTGGACTTGTTGCTTGTCTCACCTGAGTACTCCCGATGTGCCTGGGAACAGCTCGTGAGCTCTATCACAGAGTAAGAAGTTACAGGCTGCAGGTTCTTCAGTCTGCTGCAAAGAGACAGACAGAGATGCTCCATATACACTCAAGATTCACAGGACAATAAGTTTAAACTTGCATACACAGAATAAAGAGCTTTTCTAAGGTATCTGCTACTTAAATGTGTCGAGTAGCTGCCTCAAATAATCCTAATGTGTGACTAGTTTAAACCTGTGTGTGACCAAATTTACATTATTTTGGTCCTAAATTTAACCAAAAAGAGAGCAAGATTAATTCTCCTACCCTCTGAAATGGATATTTAAGTTGATTTTACAGCAGTGGTAAAAATGCCGGTACTCTAGAGTCAGGTAGCTGCATTTGTATGGTAAATTTATTTTACTTTATTATGTATGTAAATATTTAGTATTTGTGTCCAGTGCACAGTCAGAAAGTCCTTGGAAAAAGTTTTATTTAAACTTAAGTAAACAAATAGCTCCTTTGTGTTGATAAGATGCTTGGCAAGGTAAGGACTGGGACAATTTTGGCCTTATGTGTGTGAAAAGGTAGGAAATAGCAGCATGAAAAGTTTGAGAGATGCGTACCCAGAAGGGCTTAGCATTAGATTTAGCAGATTTATTCTGCTTTGGTGACAAGAGATGTTGATTTCTGTGTCAACCAAAACATGGGGCAAGGATTTAGGTGCTGCTGTAGAACTCAGTCACAAGCACTTCCTAGTGAGTTTAAGTCCAAATTACCCATATTAGTTTACAAACGGAAATTGTCTCCATTTATTTCCATGTCCCTAAAGGGGTGGGCATCAGTGATTTTTTAATCTACTGTCTCACCCAAAAAGAGAGAGGACCGAGCCCAAATGCATCCCAAAACCAAGTGGCTTTGAGAACCATTTCAGTTCAAGTTCATCTCGCCTTTAACAGCAATCCTGATGTTACACAATCCTCCTTCAATTTATTATTAATTCAGTTCATTTTCATTCTGTTCTTTCTGCAATTTCTGATAAGATTGCAATAGGACTATTTTGTTTAATGAAAATAATCACATACATGCCCACGCACACACATACAATCAATCACATTTTAACTATATTAAATAGTGGTGCCATAAATACTGTGGGAAGTAAGTGGGTTTAGAAAGCATGACCTTAAACCAACTGTTAAACAATTTGTTGCTGACAACATTTCTTTATAAGGAACAAGTCTGGATTTATTGTAGTTAAATGGTCCATTGGGAAACGTTCACTATTTTTAATGTCACATACAGGAAACCCACCACATATTTTACTAAGACAAAATGTGTACTTTCAGATTGTAGATTTTGAATGAAACATGGCTTATGTGTCTCGTGAAAATAACTCTTTATTTATAGCAATGCAGATTAATTTTAACATTCATATATTAATAGATATATGCAAGAATTAGGCAGTTCACCAAAATTGTTAAAACTTTGATTTCTATCATAAGTCTGAAGTAAGAAACAATAAAAAGCTGAGCTATGCTAGGGGCAGACCTAAAAATCACAACAGAATCCAGCCTTCAAATATAAATATAGGCAGATGTAATTTTCTCTCCTTCTCTTGAGAGCTGAGCAGGTAAAAGCCAGCTCTGGTCTGGAAAAGCTATATAGTTGTGTTAGCTTGCACAGTTTTCTCAACATGAGCCTCTCTGTAAGGTTTGTATGCAACACCATGATGATGCATCCATGCTAACTCCTGGATTAGTCTGCTCATGTGCACCCAGGCGGTGCTTTGCCTCTACAGATACTTTGCACAAGAGTATAGGGGCTCTGCGAAGTTTGGATCCTATTTGCATGTTTATGTATGAAAAGGGTCTGAAGAGACCTTATCCAGATTTTGGAATAACAGTTTGGGATAAGCTGTTATAAGCTACCATTGAATGACCTGCAGCAGGATGGAGTGGAGCACGGCTGTCTGTGGTCTATACAGGCTGGGTCCTGCGGTTGAGTCACAGCAACACCACGCAATGATACGGGCTTGGGGAAGAGAAGCTGGAAAACTGCTTGATGGAAAAGGACCTGGGATTTCTGATTGGTGGCCACTGAACATGAGCCAGCTTGTGCCCAGGCAGCCAGGGAGGTCAACAGCATCCTGGCCTGTGTCAGCAATAGCATAGCCAGCAGGGCCAGGGCAGTGATTGTCCCCCCCTTACTGGGCACTGATGAGGCTGCACCTCAAATCCTGAGTTCAGCTCTTGGCCCCTCACTACAAGAGAGACATTGAGGTGCTGAAGTGGGGCCAGAGAAGGGCAGCAGAGCTGGTGCAGGACCTGGAGCACAAGTGTGATGGGGAACGGCTGAGGGATCTGGGGAGTTCAGCCCGGAGAAGAGAAGGTTCAGGGGGGACCTGATGGCTCCCTCCAAATGCCTGAGAGGAGGATGGAGCCAGGAGCGGCTGGGCTCTGCTCCCAAGGAACAAGGGATGGAACAAGAGGAACCGGCCTCAAGCTGCTCACAGGGCAGGTTTAGATGGAGCTGAGGAACAATTCCTTCCCCACAGGGTGCTCAGGCAGGGCTGCAGACACCATCCCTGTGGAGATATTTAACACTGTAGACACTGTGCTTGGTGCCGTGAGTTAGTGTTGGCCTTGGTGGTGCTGGGTTAATGTTTGGACTCGATGATCTTAAAGGCCTTTTCCAACTTAGCTGATTCTATGATTCTATACTGAGTCCAGCCATTACTATGTGTTGTGGCAGAGATATGGTTTGGGACTGCTGAAACTCTCCCAGATAATGTTCAGACATAATCTGAGGATAGCAACAGCCAAGCATCACTCTCCATAAGCTATTTGGATGCAACCACCCTGGGTTTTTTCTGTCTGGGAGGGAGGGTTAGGCATGTGGACATGAGTCAGGCTGCACCACTTGGCCTCAGGGCTGAAGCACAAGGCTTGCCTGTGCGGTTTAACGCTAGAGATTCTGAGTGCTTCCATGTCTCAGGCTTCCAGCTGCAAAATGGGGATCACGACAATTCACTACTAGAAATTAGAGCTCTTTAAATAAGTGCATTAAAAAAATAAAAGACACTGCCTTCATGGAAAAGGTATATTTTAAGGTGTACTTGTGACTTGAATCTGCAATTTCAAAAAGAGAAGCAGATAAACATTATTGTTCTCTTTACCTTACATCATTTTGCAAAAATGTTTATGTTAAGCCAAAAAAATAAAAATAATAGAATTATCATATTTGGGGGTTTATTTTATTTTCAGCATATGTGAGAAACCTGATTTTTCTGTAGTTAATCTGAATTCAAGGAAACTGATATCCTCTGCATTCAAAATCTATTACACAGGCATTCCTGCAGTCAAAGATTTGACGCATTTTCAAGCTGAAAACAAACTGCGTGAGAATTGTTAAAGCATTTTTCATTCTTATATTCAAAGTTCACACAAAAAAAATAGGGAGCAAGGGAGGCAGCAAGAAAGAAAGGGGAAAAGAATGAAAGGAAGGAGGAGAAAAAAGTAAAAAATAAAAGAAAAAGAAAGACATGGATTTGTCACACAAATAGGGGGAAGAAATAAATGTTTAATGAGATGTTCTTGGAGTATCTTATGTCCAGGCTTCAAACACTGGAGGACAGTATGTCTCACAGCCCCAGGTAGTATACTGGTGCATTTGATTGTATGTGAAAATTGGGGGGAATTAGTAACTTTGTTTATGTGCTTTTGCTCCATGTTACAAAACAAATCTCTTCATTGGGTATAAAAGGTGCAGAAGCAGAGAAAGAGAATAGAAAGCCAAGCCCACATGGCAATGAGCAGTGGAACTGGCAAGAACTATTACTTTACATTCTCCTTGCCTGAAATTACCTATTTCCATTCTATAGCATCTTTGTTTGTCATTCCCTTGCTTATGTGGTTGCACATAGACTTTCTTTGTTTCTACATCCAAAACCATTATCATGTTACCTTTAAAGTTTGGCATCCAGTGACACAGAGGTCACCAGTGCCACTCTGTGCAGGGTTATATGACTTCATTAGCTGAATAGAACTGTGGGAACAGATTCTGGGTGACCCTCAAGCCATCGGGAGCTCTGGTTTGCTCTTTTTCTTTCTTACTATGTTGTTCCAAAGACACCAAAAATGTTCTTTTAGTGGTGTTTTCAGTGACAATCATATAGAGACATGGGTTTGCTGGGAATATGGGATACATCTGCTTTGTGCACAAGGCCAAATTCTGTCTCAGCATGAGTAACTCTGAGGGTATGGACAGAGTCCTGCACTTTGCTTGTCTGCAGTGACAAGCTCCTTCAAATGCACAAATTTTATAGTGTCTTGATTATTGTTGCCATAAATCCCGTTCGTTATTTGGAGATTTAACCTATGGAACCAAACCACTTTTCCTCAAGTATCTGGAAGGAGATTTTGTACCTGGAACCTCCTTCCCTGGGGGTCTGCATGAGTCTCACACATGGTTGCACAGTTGTGAAATCAAACCTTCTTTAATGAGGAGAGGTTTGGATGCAGGAAATAAAGATGGAATGGAATGATGTTTTTTATAACCATGGAGGCTCAGATCTCAGAGGCTGACCAGGCAGCATCACCAAGGACTTTCACACTGGTTTTCAGGTGTGTTTGTACTTTGCTGCCAAATCATTTTCCTCATAACTCTTCAGCTTTTATTACACTGAGCTGCACATAAGAGAGGTAATTGCAATTTGTTGATTACTGACGTGCTGAACTGCCAGCATGAATTTCATGTGTGCCTTTGTTTAGTGAAGATACTGGAGTTTTACCAGAAACTTCAACACAGCCTTGGACTCATAAGGAAAAAGAGAACCATTTTAGAGTTTGTTTCGCATCCTTTCTATACACCTGAGTTTGTTTCACATCCTTTCTATACACCTGTTCACATCATACTTTGATGTAGTTACTTTCTTCCACAAGTAAATTTATTCACTGCATTAGGAATGGCCATCTGGATGATGATGGGTCTTCTGGTCTGTAGTTTTCAGCCCAACCCTGTGGCATGTGCTGGAAAGGACCCTATATGAATAAGACACTTGAGAGGCAGGTATGACACATTACATAACCTAAAATTATTACCCAACACACTTCAACTGCTGGGCTAAATTCTTATTCTCCCACATGCTTCTCCAACTTTGTTTTATTTAAATACATTAAAGCCCATCCGTACTGACATCATTAATGACCTACATAAAATCAAATGTGTAGGAGATCAAGTGGAAGAATCAGTGTTTATATTTAGATGTTATTGTTTAAAGCAAAGCCAGATCATTAGATCAGTAAACAGTACTTTAGCTAAAAGCTTGGTCAGATGATAAGCACATAGTTTATTATTAGATAGTACTTTATTATACTTTCAAAGACGAACTGGATTAACTGGGTGAAATGATCATTTTCCACTAGTAATTAAAGTGATGTAATATCTTAAAAGCTGAACAACGATGAATTTTGTAGGGAAATGGATTAGAATTTCAACATAGAACCGGATCCAGACTTTTATGGGAAGGCTCATCTTCGTACTGTTCACATGGAGCTTCATAGCTTACTTCAAAAGGCTGCTAATCCAAAAACTGTTTAAATGATCTTTACTTAAAAACAGTATTTAGCATTACAGTACCAAGGTCTTTCGAGGGTTAAAGAAGGCAGAAATAAGAATGAAAAGTAAACAAGGTTTCCAAAGATTCTTGATTAGATGTTCAGTGGGTTCATATCTCTCCTTAGAGCCTACACACGAATCAGGACCCAGAGAAGGATCTCAGCCTCCCACTCCAACTTTCTGATGAAAGTAGATATTGACACAAATCTTTGGGGCTGAGCCAACCTATGAGGTCTGGCTTTTGGTTCAAATCCAAAGCTGATGAAAGTTTCTCCTCTGGATTCACTTTCTATATAGTTTCACTACAGCAAAACAAATGAAGAGATTTTTAGCTTGTCACTGGCGTGAACCTAAACCCAGATCAAAACCTGTGTTTTGTCTTTATGTATTTCTGTAAGTTACCTCCTGAGCTACCTCTGTATGGCAGGAAAACCCAGAGTATCAGAGGATTTGGGATATTCTGCCACTGCAAACTCATCTATTGCATCATTTGGGCTTTTCACTGACTCCAGCTGCCTTTGAAGCATTTATTGAAAAAAAGTATGAAATCTGTACCTTGGTTTCTTGTTTGTGGTTTGTCAAGCTATGAATTAAAGTCCCAGAATTATGCATAAGTCACTGATGTGCTAATTTGGTTAAAGCTAAATGTGAGCAGCTCATCTTTGTGACTGACAGATACCATGTTACGGCCTGTGTCTGCCTTGCTTGGCTTCTCTTTCTTTCAGTTGTAACTGCATCTAAACTCTATACATGGAGAGAGTCAGAGTCACTCATCAGAGTCAGTCTCTCCTGGAGAACTGGTGACAATAGCTTTTGGCTTCCGATTTTCATTAAAAAAAATAAAAATTAGGGGTTTATCAATGTACTGATCTGTTGCTTGTGGAAGACACCAATTAAATTTAGCAATATTTACTGTTTCTCAAATGGCAGCTATTTCTTAGTTCAGCACATTGAGGTTCACTGTTGCAGGATCTGGGACAATTTCTCACTGTCTCTTTACAAAAGGATCTCATCTTGAGTTGAAACTTTGCAGCCTTGCCCTCTTGAGTGAGTGCAAGTTTAATACATGGTTCTACACAGTTCATCCATCTTCTTTTCATGCATATGGGGATGTCTTCCAGTGCAAATCAACTCCTGAATCTCACATCAATGCCACCGGATTCACTGGAAAGAGAAGGTTGATTTCAGCAGAACTGAGCCCCAACCTGCGGTTCATGATGCTAATCTGCCACTGATGATAGTTTATCTATTTTCTGCAACTAAAGTAACTCTGAATGTATTTCAGTTTACATTCTAGTGTTTAAACCTCATTGAAGGTATGCTGGAGATACAGCAAGGTGGACACAGGGGCTCATAGGAACATATGTTTGCAGTATGAAAACAAGAATACAACTCTTGTTGTTTTAGTGTTTTGTTTTCTCAAGGGGGTTGAACGCCTGCATCTCACTTCATGGCATTTTTATTTGTGTTTTTGCAGCAACTCTGATGTGTCTGTGTATAACCGAGGAGAGCTTTCACATATGTAGAGGTGTTATTCTGAATTTTACTACTCAGAATAAAAAATACAACTTGTCCTCTTTTCCAGCACTGGAAAAAAAAAAAAGTACTCAGGGAGATATTAGATACTTATCAGGAGCTTCCTTAAGCACAGAAATGTCATTCCCATCCCTTTGACCTGCTAAGGAATTAATCTTGCATCACTGTAAGTTTGAGAGGGTTTTTAAGAAGGTAAATGTACTTTTTTTCATTTTTCTCCCTTTTAATGGCAAATACTATCAAGACTGTTTGAAAACTTTTAGAATTCGCATCCAAGTTAATCCTTTTAAACCTAGCTATGCTTATTAGCTTTCTTTGAACAGATAAGGCTTAAACAGATGTGTCATTTGAAGAACTGAAGTCAATTTCATAGTGAAGAAGGATACAAAATAGTGGCTACAGAAGGTGAAATGTGGCATTTGATGAAATAGTGGTGATACATTTTTAAATCTCTTCTAAAACTATATTGTTGAAATGACAGAAATTACTAGTGAGCTGTTATGGTTTTAGGAATTATAGGCATCAACCTATTTAGTGGTGCTAAGAAGCAGCTTGAATCCCTGGCTGTCTCTCTCAAGTCATTTTTGATGGCATGGCAGCTTCTGCAGTTAGCTGTACATGCCGACAAGAAGTGCCTTGAATTTATCAGCCACTGGGTTGAAATGTAAAGATAGGAAACCTCTTTATCCATCTTTAGGAGTAGAAGGAAATTCTTAAATCATCTGAATTAAAATGGCAATTTTAATTGAGTTCTTGCCTGTATCTCATTGTATATACCCCCCCCTCCCCACCCCGAATGATGGCAGCTGAGGAATAACATCACTTCATTTGGATTGTCCTATTGTGCCAGTGGATGTGTCTGCTGTGGCTAGGCAGGGTGGTTTAACAGGGATCCATTTAGCAAGTGTCTATGGAGTTGAAAGACATTTCATTAGATGTATCTGCAGCATACATGAACAGGAAAACTTTATAGTAAGGGCACATTGTGCTGCATCGTCAAGGAAGAGTCAAAGGAAATGTTTCCAATTCACCACAGAAAGCTTATCTTGGAAGGTTATTTACAGCTAATATTCCAAACAGGAGCTTCTGAGTTTCAGAGAGGTTTCTGAAAGCACGCTTTGGGAATTTAAAGCAGAGACAGTTTTAGAAACAGGAGGTGTAGAAAGAGCTGGAGCAGAAGTTACTGGCTGAACAGCTTTTATTTTCTGCCCAAAGCTTAAAAGACACTTGAGGCTCAACTCCTTAATTCTGCAGCATCCGCACCTCTGAAGAGACCTCAGTGGGTGCCAGGATATAGCTCCACTTTGGGGTTCCTCAGCATTGTTACAGTGGGGTAAAGAAGCTTTACTCTAAACATAAAATAAGTCCTTTGGGACAGCTTCCTTACAATTACAAATCATAATGACTGCCTTAAAAATCCCTATGCTTCATGCTGGGGCACTGTAATCACACAAACATGCTTTATGTGGGTTTTTTCTATCAAAGGACAATTCATAAACCCCTAAATTTCAAGAAGTCCCTCTGCAAATCCTCCCAGTAATAACCAGGGGGTTGGGGAAGGGTTAATACCTGTGTTCAGATTGGACATTCTCCCATGAGGATCAGTCCAACAGATGAGGTAATAGGGTTTTGCTGAGGCAGAGGAAAGGGATGGCTTAACAAACGAGGAACAGGAGACAGAGCCAAATATAAATTAATTAACTTCAGCTAGACTGAAATTCTATTGTGAAAAGTCAGCAGCTGGGGCTAGCAAGCAAACTTGGAAACACCAGGCTGGGAAGGGAGTAAAATAATTAGCGTGGATCTCACAGTGATGCTGATAACAAAGACTTTGACAGTTAGCAACTAATGGTACACTGTGATTTGCCAGTACTGTTTCTGGATCCATTTCTAAGTGACCAGTGTTGCTAAGCTCTGAGTGGTATACGCACTTACCTTTGTAAATTCGGCTTCAGAACTTGGGCTATCCTTGTTTAATACAGATCCCCAGCTCCTGGAATGAATTTATCATAAGGTCATTGCAGCTGTTTCTTAGCTTTTCTATTATTTTTGTCTGTATTTCTGGAGGGGGAGATCTAAATTTATACAAAATGCTTCAGACATAAGCATGATCCCGTCATTCATTTATGTTTCCATTTAAGGTTATTTTAAGCCAACCTCCTGATTTTGAGTGCATGAAATTCACAATACTGTCATGTGACAAAAGCTAACCTGGAATAACCAAGCTCTCCATGACTGAATCTTTTAATACTAATGTTTTTGTTAACTTTCAGTCAGAAAATCCTGGGCAAGATCCTCAGCTATTGCCACCCAAAAGGAGCTTCAGAGAAGTCAGTCATCCCACTCCAATATGTGCCATGTCACAATCTTGCTCTGTAGCAGGGGTTTTTATTTTTTACTTAAGAAAACCCCTAACAATTACCTGCTCAGTGCAATTTATTTCCTCTCATTTCATTCATCACACCTTGTTGCATGTTTTGGTCCCTTGGCTATTCGATGGACATAGTATCAACCCTTCAAAGACCTCTGAAGGTACCCCTCTCTCATCAGTTTTTACGGAAGCAGCCTGAAGGATTGACCATGGAAGATCTGGGCTTAACAGAAAGAGTAGCAAAAATCCTAAGAAAAGTATGTACAAGAAAGAAAACTTCAAATTCTGAAAAGTCTCAGATCTATGATTCTCAATCAACAAATAAATCTAAATTCAATACATACATAAAGTGCTGAATATGTTCATTCTTGCGCTACAGAGCAGAAGTGGACCTAACTTTCTAGCTGAGCCAGACTTCCTGTTGTCATTTTTGGTAGTCAGGGTGCTATTTTACCATGAACACTAATTCTAAAATCTGGTAAAAACACAAGCAGAAGAGGTCACTTGTGATCAGCAAGGTGACTGGCAGCAAAGGACTGCCAATGTCAGCTCAAGATGCTAGCTCAGGCTGTAACACGGACTCAGTAATGTGGACTAGCACTCCCTGTGTGCTCCTGCTCTCCCCTTTAATAGACTAAACACATATGTCTCTTTAGCCACTTAGAAAAAGATGTTATGAAATGGCTGTAGTCACAAATGGGGTTTTAAATGGTTTTAACATAATATGACAATCTGTTCACAAATCCTGGTGTGTTTACAAAACATATCCTTGCTGCCTAATACGTTTATTTTAACACTTTATTCAGGCTTAAATGCCATTTTCACATGCTAGGTTTGTTTGGATTTTGCATAAGGTTGTACCACTTATTCAGGAATGTCTGACAATAGTGCAGCATTGGGAAAGAGTTCAACTTTTGTTTGGGTTGAATCCCATTCAACTTCTGTTATTCACCATTTAGGGCCTGAGTCATCAAATAACAAAACACATGGGTTAGCACTGTTTAGTTTCTGCTTTCAGCCAGGACAGGTGACCTTCTCTTTAGCATGACCACAGGCAGCAGAAGTTAGTCTCATTTGGACAGAGCAGGTCAGAGGTTAAGTGATTTCCAGCATAATCAAGATTTTGCTATAAAGCAGTTTCATTCTGTTGGGAGCAGATATCTGCAACTTTCTAGTTCAACATAAAGGTTTGGAACAGCTGGATTCCTCCCCAGTTCTTTCCTTTTTGCTGGTAGGGTCCATGATTCACTTTTTTGCCCTGTTTTCGGTAGGTGAAGGAATCCTGTTCCATCTAGCTAAATGATTATTTGGCATTGGTTATGTTTGTAAAATCATAGAATAGTCATCCTTTCCTAGGATCATTTTAGCATGTGCTTGAACTGCATTCCACAGCATTTACCTTTCAAATCATCCAGCCACTGTGAATGCCATAAGGTACCAGACAGCATCTCTTCAGCCACAAACCTGATCATTCTTCCATGCTACACAAGGGATTGTCATAGAGTAACAAATCAGGTCCACAGTTTTTTCCTTCACAAGGTGCTCAAGGGCCAGTGTATCTAAATTTAGGATACCAAAATTATGCAATGAAGAGCATGTGAACATTGTTTTTCCTTGATATAATGAATTTTCTTTCATATAATGAAAGGTTAAGCTAGCTTGTGCTGCAGAATGACCACCAACTATATGTCTGGTTGTCATGGGCTTTTTAATGACCAAAGCAATTAGATCTCTTCAAGAACCTCTTCTAAGGACAGAATTGACTTTTGGCCTCATTCAGGCAATTTGCATCCTACAGCATTAGAGTAAGCAATAGGTAAGTTGAGTACGTAATTTACAGGCATTCTCAGGGCAGGAAACTCTATCAACATATGATTTTGTCAACAAGGAAATGATAAGTGATATTAGTTAGAAGGAAAGAACTACCAGTCCTTACCACTTTCTAGGCCATGGGTTGATTTATATCATAGATGATATATATATCAAATATAGCATTTAACGTATCTGTTGTTATGGATCATTTAAATCACATTCATCTGTAAGTCGTCTATACTGCAGGTGAGAAGTTTAACTTTGATACTATCTACTGGTGGGGATTTAGCCTTTCTTTCATCATGTTATTATTATACATTCCAAACTTGCAGCCTATATAAAGAACACAATAATTGAAGGACATTTTTTTATTATTTTCCTTTTTTTTTTTTTTTTTGCTTTTAAGCTAAAGAAGTTCCAAAGGAATTTCATTGCATTTTTTTTTTCTTTCAGATT
>NDXB01009829.1:90705-103810 GCA_002631895.1 Agapornis roseicollis
TTATAATGTATTTTTTTAGGTTTTTTTTTTTTTTTTTTTTTTTTTTTTTTTTTTTCTGCATTTAAGCTAAGGAAGTTCCAAAGGAATTTCATTGCAGTTTTATTTTCGTTCAGATTTCACCTAACCCAAGTCAACCTGCCCATCATTCATGTTAACGTAGATTTAGTACAACAAGGCAGCAGTAGACCACACCACATATGCCACAGTATATTATTCTTTCTAATCAAAGAGTTTGCTTTGGTTTCCAAAGTGTGGGAAACCTGACACAAGATGCCCATCGCAGATAGGGAAGGATCCTCCACTCTTCAGAACAGTGTAATAATAACAACAACAATAACTTTGATTTTGTTTCAAGACTTCTCACTTGGGATCCTGCAGAGGTTCTAATATCCCGCCATGCCAGCATATTATTTTTGGATTGAATGACTGGATGAGCTTGATTTACATCTTATCTCACTTCATAGCCCATAATGTGTTTTTAAATCATGTCTAAACAATTTACCACAAAAGCAAAATTGGAGGCAGGCAGTGGGAAGTATCTTGAATAAGTTGAGCATCAAAGAGAGAAACCTCAGAGGGCGAAGAGGGGTTTATTTGCAGCTGGCTGAGTCATGTTTCATGTGGGGTATGGTCCCTTGCTAATCATAAGCAAACTGCTAAAATGCTATTCCACACTTTATTAACTTGTTGGGTAAGTTAGTACATCCTGCGCAGACATATTTGCTGGTAACTACTTTTCTTTAAGAACTTTTCCCCCGATAGCCTTTCAGATAACATTAAAAAATAGCTTTTTTCCTATGCTTCTACTACATTATGTCACACAGCCAATCCTCTGAGGAGGCTTTCATTGTTGTGCTGCAATGTAGCCAGCATGGTGTTTATACTGTGAATCTGCAGCAGAGTGTCTTCAAGGTGATAATCACATCAAGAGAGCAGCTGAGATTTTAAAACTATAACATTGGTGGGGCTAATAAAGGATTATTACTGGTTTGGATGCAAGGTGGGGATTTGAGGGAAAAATCCCCATGTTTTCAGAAAATACTTTGTTTTCTTTGGAAAGGTTTAGCTTTTCCTACAGGATATTATTGTTTCAGTTGAGTTTATAATAATAATATTATCATATATATAACATATTATGTATACAATCATAATTTTAACAAATATAGTAAATTTTATATATTATTATTGTTACAATTACATTTTAAATAGATTATATTTCCAGCAATTGGGCTTTTTTTGTCAAAGATTTAAAAAAGGAGAACCATGTTAAAGTATAGTAATTAATCTTATGACAGCTTGGCTAGTTAGTTTTCAGGAAATGTATTTCAGCCTTCAAGATAGCTCTCACTTAACTCTCAAATATCTGGGCTCATGGAATTACTAGTTACAGTTGGGAAAAACTGATTGACTCTTTAGCTATTCAGGCAAACACTTACCAGGATGGGGGAAAATGGCTGTCCAGAGTTGCATGTGGTCCAGGCCAGTCAACTGTGAAGCCCTTTCATCTGTGCTGGTTGGGTCTGCCCTGGCAATATTATAAATACATAAAAGAAAACCTTTACTCATATAATTTGAGAAAGGTTTATGGGAAGCACTACACCTTAAAATGCTCCCTAGGATGGTCTGCAGCTGTTAGGAACATAGAATTGTAGAATCAGAATCACAGAAACATATGGTTGGAAGGGACCTTAACACTCATGCAGTTCCAACCCTCTGTCACAAGCAGGGACACCTTCCATTAGACCAGGTTGCTTCGAGCCCTGTCCAACCTGGCCTTGAACAATTCCAGGGATAGGGCAGCACAGCTTCTCTAGGTACTGTTATTGTTCAAAAGATGCATTTTAAACACATGGTGCACAAAGATGAATGCTCCTTAGCATAGAAAGTTTACCCTATTTATGTGAAAACATGCTAATCTGAAATGAGTGAGGGCTGATGGGACTGACACACTTTGGTAATGATGGGAGACAGGGCAGTGTGTCTCTTGTGCTGTGATGTGAATAGACCCATCAGTTTTGCAGCTATTCAGACACATGAATAACTCGAGCATTTAGGTCAGCTATGGCTCTCAGCCTGGGTAAACAGACGTGCAGCCATAACAGTACAAGAAATGGTGACCTGGAATTTACCTGCTCTGATTGTCCCAACAGAACAGGACCAAAACTGCTACCCATTCTTCTGCCCTTGGGCTTACATCGGGCCAAGGCATCTCTTGTCACACCTAACCCACACAACATACGTCTTGTGTTGCACTCTAGAAACAACTGTATTTGTTATGTAGTGATTGTGTTGAACAGTGGCAGATTTTAAACAATAATACTACGACTCCTAAGAGACAACAGCCAGTGTCGTAAATACACTGCCTGAGAGACTGTACTTTATCTAACACAGGTCATGGTTCTCCTCAGATAACTGAATATAATTTAAAGTTTCAGGGGAGAAAAATGCAAGACCTGATGAAGGACAGAAGAAAAACAGAAAGAAAGGAAAAATTGAACTTCACTCTTAAAAGTAAGAGCTTTCCTCTTAAAATAACCAGTCATCCTGTATTTAGGACATTGTGATTGGGATGGAGGAGGTCAAAGTTCCTCTACTGAATCAGACAGAAAAATTATTTGACCCTATGGATCCTGGTGGTTTTAGGAAATGGGGTACAGGAGTTCTGAAGGATGAGGACCACTTCCATGAAAAATCACATCCTTGCTGAAGAAAACATGCCTTCTATGGTCTATACTTCTAAGTGGCATTTTCAAAGATCAGTGTGCCTCTCAGTTGAGCAATAGGACACTCAAGCATCTTTTAAGCAGACCTCAGGTGTTTCTTCCCTGGCTGCTGGGATTTCCCACACTAGAACTTCTACCCCACAGGACATATAGCATCATTTCCTAAGATGAAGTCACTCTGCTTCTCAATAGTGGACCTGAGGACCTACATCTGTTAAATTTGTCTTTAAATCTAGTAACATTAGAACTTCTCCTCTGAGGGTCAGCACTAGAGGGCAACACAGCCACACAATTTGCCACACACCAATGACTTTTAGTGGATGGTGTTTGTCAAAACCATGAGTCAAAGAGTAAACTGGTCCCACCTTAACCACACTGAAAACACCAGTCCTCTGCCATGCGGCAATTTACCTTATCAGACTACTGCAAGAAATTAACAATGGGCAAAGCTGCAAGATAAATATCATTAATTCCATTATTAGAGATAGATGATATAATACAGAGATGTTTCACAATGATCTTGGAAATTAATAACTTGCATTGCATGTATACTGTAAGCAACCAGCAAATCCAGCTTTATTCTCATTAATTAAAATAAAAATAATTAAAGAAATGGTTTCAAGACTGGCCAAAAAAGTTAAAGTCCAGGTGGTTAAACAACAGCAAATAAACCCCCTCAGACAAATAACTCATATTACTATTGCCAATCTCTGTCATTCTGAACTTGGCCTTGCCCTTTACTTTACTGAAACTCTATACGTAAAAATGAAGAGATGGCTGATACAGGACAGGCTAAAAAGTTCAATCTGTTGGGACCAGGTTTCATTTCAACCCATCAGTGTTCATTATTCCACTAAGTGGTGACATAATTACAGGGCTGAGGTCCTCAGGGACTAAGCCTGAGCTGGCTTCAATTTGCTGGCCATCCTGCAGAACAGTTCCAGCTCTGCTGTAAGC
Source organism: Agapornis roseicollis (assembly GCA_002631895.1). Lineage (NCBI taxonomy): Eukaryota > Metazoa > Chordata > Aves > Psittaciformes > Psittacidae > Agapornis > Agapornis roseicollis. The sequence continues at coordinate 94,386 of NDXB01009829.1, forward strand.
CAAGCAATGGGTTTTTAGTGGAATTGGTCAACTCCATGACACACTGAACATTAATTCTTTCCTGGAAAACTCTGTCTGCCCTATTAGACCGATTTTAAAACTCAGAGAAGACTGAAAAGAAATGGAGTTATAGTAAATACTACCCATCTTGTGTTAACATATAACACTGCTTTTTTTCCCCTCTCCAGAATGGTAGTGCTCGTTTCATCGTTATCATTCTACTTTACATGGAAAATAAACCTACCACATAACAGGCTAGGGAATTATTTTTATCTAGTTACATTTTGGTACTGTTTTCTTCTTGGTTTAGCAGGCACATATCTTCGGGTTTATATAGACATCAAGAATGGAAATTTTACACAGGGATCTGGCCAGGTTTTTTTACATAGGTTCATACTCAGGGGCTTGCTATGACCAAAAACTTTGTAAGTATTCACTAGTAAAGTAACAGGAAATGAGACCTGTAGAAATGTGGACTTTTGATATCTTTTCCATGTTTGCATAGTGGAACTATGCCAGGTTTACTGCTCATTTGACTGCATTTTTGTAACCAAGATGGGATGGGTACATGAATGTGTTTACTTTTGCACCTGGCATCAGGTGCATCAGCATGTCCTATATACACAAGGAAAATGCGAAGCAATGCTTTACTGTGATTTAAGTAATGTGGCCACTCAAATTATTTATTTAATGGTGCAATGCTTCCACAGCTCCCCACTGACTTTACATCACCTACAGCACTGCTTCAGCACAAATCTATATGGTGATTTGAAGTTAATAGAAACTCACCAAGGACCAAAATGCCATGACTTGAAAGGCGCAGCTCAGGAACAGACATCCTGAAACCCTACAGCTTAAAGGACTTATTATTAATGAGGAAATAGAGAGAAAACATTTAATCAATACAGAAGCTTTAGCAACATCTCAAAACCATTGCCAAGGGTGGTATTCAGTCATGAGTCTTTTAAACATCTTCAGATCAGTCTAGAACTTCTGAAGCAACAAACTGGCAATAGACAAATTTGTATTACTAATAAAGGAGGTTGCTTTTAGACAACATTGACTGAGCATTGACACACATTATCACAGAAAGTGGTGGATTAGTTTTTTGAATGCACATTCTGAGAGATATGTTTCATAAGATGGAAGTCCTGATTCAGTCATACAAGCTGCAACACTTCTTGCAGAGGTAGCTGAATGAAATGTAAGGGCCTGCTTTGTATAGAAGGTCAGACTAGCTGATCCAATAGTCCATTCAAAGCTTAAAGTCTCTGGGAGCCTATAGTCGGAGCTACAGACTTAAGCCTCTTAACTGAGAGTTGAAACAGTTTTGTATTGTCCATAGATCATGTATAGAGGAGAAAGCAGACCAGACAGTGAGCAGTGGGTTGCATACACCAGGGAAGATGTAATTTGAAAAGGAATCCATCCCTATACAGAGTCACGACAGAAGTTTTATTATTACTTCTCCATGTGTGGGTATAATACCTTATTTAAGGTTGGAAATACCAGGTAACTCTGAAGTAAAGATTACAAAGCAGAAAGACTTTAGAGTGGTTAACAAGATATCACACTAAGCATCACCCTATGCCAGAAGATGAAAGGATAAAATCAACAGAAATGCAAATACAGAAGAGTTATTATTGTTATTTTTAAATTTGCCCATCCTCAATGAATATATGAGCACGGGGAGGTTACCCTGTGTTTGTTAATCCCTGGTCTTTCTCAGCTCACCTACTGTTTAGATACATTAGAAGCAAATAGCACCTTTAAAAGAAAGGGGAAAAAAAATCACCTCTGATTTGCATCAAATCAAAGGAGTTTGTAGCTATCTGAAGTTTTACAAGTGGGGACTTCACTTTAGTGATGAAGCTTCAATGGCTTATTTCCTGGTACTTAGAGGAGATTTGCACTGCACCAGTAGCTTGTTAAGCTGTTACCCTGTTTTGTTAGGTACTAATTTCTTTTAATGTGAATTTACTTTGTCTTGCTTTGTTTGCTGTTATTTTTTGAGTGGGTTTCATTATCTCCTCCTTAAAAGGCGATTTCAGACTGCTAGTATTTACCTAAGCAAGTCATGGGCAGTTTCTTAACCTTAAATGTATTTGTCACTTAACAACTATTTGGAAGGAGGTACTTTCTACTGACTCCAAATAAATGCTTCTGACTTAATAGGTGAATGTAAAAAAGTTCTTTAGAATGACATGTGAACATGGTCAACATCACCATATTATATACTTCCTAACTAAAACATCAGAAATTTATGCAAAAAAGAGGAAACTGAAAATGGCAGATAGACTAACTTGTACGGTGGGTGGGGGTTTTTTGCTCCACAGCTCAGTAAAGCCAAGGAAAGATCCCCTTTCATTATGTTAATTGAGTCCCATAAAACACAAGGGTCTTGTATATTTACTACTGTATCTAAAGCACCCAAACCAAGTAATGCGTATCCAACAAAAGCAAGACAACAGCAAGTCCTAGGTGCTTTTGAGAAGCTCAAGAGCTGTACATAAGTCAAATACAGTGACTTGAATGTACAACTTAGTGAAAAACTCAGAAAAAAATGTATTTCACTCACAATTGACGTTTACAGCATATTTTCACCATATTGCTTTTTGTGGTCCCAGTTTTCTGTGACAAACAGAGGGCATGGGCAAAAGATGAAAGACACCTAGTAAGGTCTTTAGGAAACTCTTCCATGTCAGGTTTTGGTGTAAGAGTTTGGAGGGGACTATTGGCCACAGGGAGAGGGAAACTTAGGATAACAGATGCAATCCTCACAAAGCAGATTTAGACAGTCATTCTGACAAAGTCCCTAACCTTTACAATCATCTTTCTGATTGCAGTTACAGTAAATTGTTCTACTTACAGATAAATAGCAATAGCATGAATATTATGTTATTCTTAAACCTTATGCGATTTCTTCTGCTGCAGAGAAGTCAAAGGAGCTAAGACACACTCGCATAAGCAAAGCTGCAATGAACCCAAAAGTGATCAGCTGCAAGGGTTCGCCATGTCAATAGATCAGATCCAAAAGAGAACTTAGGTGCTTTGAAGTGTTAAGTGTATTTAAAATTACAAACTTACTTTACTAAGTGACTTTTTAAAGTAGAATGTAAAAATCTGGGAACAGAAATCAAAGACTAAAACTCCCTTCTAGCTGAATATCCATCTGTCATCCATTCATCATGCTGGTCTACATATGAACATCTTTTAGAGGGTTTAACACAGAATGACTTTATCAGAAGTGGAAATTGCATGGGTCAGCCAATTCAGGCCAAATAGAAAACACCAATCAACTTTATCTGGAATCTTAATTTCCATGAAGAGCTGAAAACTCCACTCACTTCTCTTTCCTTTCTTTTTTCTTGTTTTGAATTTTAGTGTAACACTTCCCCCCACCCCTGTTCCCCATGTCCATCACTTTTTGTAAGTTTGACTCTTGAAGAGTGAAACAACATGAAGAGGGTTGAATTAGGAAAATTTTGTGCAACATTTGTCTGGACATAGCACCTAAACATCTAAAATTAGATCACATCCAAAAAATTCCCTTATGTATAGCCTCAACACTTAATCTTTCTTCTGTCACTTGGAGAATTTAGGATCAAAATGGGAAAAAAATACCCCAAACATTAACAAGTAGCACATTTAATAGGAGAGAATAGAATTGCAAGGATTCAGTAGCTTGCTTCAAGTCACATTGGAAGTCCACTAGCAAGACAAAGACTCAAGCCTAGATCTCATATCAGAGCCTGGAACTCAAATTTTCAGGTTATTTATGTATTAATTTATCTTATTCACACATTTTTAGAGTGAAAATGACAATTTAAAGTCCAAAAATACTCTGGGAGAGGTTTTTTTCTGCCTCTACTGTATTTCTTTCTTTTTTTTAAATTGAAAGCTCCGCACTTTAATGAATTTGTGATTATGGTTATTTATTGCCAGAAACTGGCTTATGTGACACTGTCTGAGATTGCATTATCGCAATGAACCTGAGCAGAGCACCCACAGCCCCTCCTACACAAGGGAATTAAAGATTTCTAAGAATGCGATTTCTAAATATGATATTTGGTGAATACCAAAGAAATATGAATCATTTGTCATGAGTCACATGAAAATGTTACAAGGCATAAAACAAGAGCTGTTCACGTGAAACACTTTGCATGAGAAAAGATGGCCAGCTGACTAGGTCAGCAAAGTGTCTGCAGGACCTGTGAATTTCCATTGAGATTCTATTATTTTTATGTGTGGAAAGATACAAGATCTCCTTTGCTCAAGACAGTGATGCAGTGGGAAATCTGAATTGTGAGTAGCCACATTTAAACCAAAGGGCAGCAAAGAAAAACCCCACCCCTGTCAAGGCCAATTTACCACACCGCAAGTTTTTTAATGGATGTGAGAAGCAGGTTGATTCTGAAAACAAAACTGGTTAATAACAGGTTTTCTATTGTTCTTACCACATTAATGCCATAGATTCAGTGTCTAAAAGACAAGCTGTGTATCTGTCTTTAACCCTCTCCTTATTAAATGATTCACTGTTGTGCCTACGCTATAATTTTGATATATCTGGGCTGGCTTTACAGTAGCAGGTCTGTAGTGTGGTCTGTACTGTGCGAGTGGCTCTTGTGGGTACCTATGTGAACCAGTTTAGAGATGTCTTGAGAGTCTCCACTGAAACCACAGCCTCTTTGGGGCAGACATGCCCAGAACACTTCTCCATGGATTTATTCACACCAACGGCTTGTAAGATAGAGAATTAATATCTTCTGCCAACTCCATTTTGGTGATGATAAACTGCTGCCTGGTGAAATGGTGGGGCTTGCCCACAGTCAAACAGAAAGTCAGGGGAAGAGCAAGGAGCTGTCCCAAAATCATCTGAATCTTGCTCGAAAAGTGCTTTGTTGTTGTAGCATTGTTATCCCCAAAAACATTTCCAGTCAACTCTGGTAAAATTTTAACTATTAATTTTCTGATTGAGACTCTTTCAAAGACCAAATTTGAAAAGAAAAAGACTAATCTGATAAACTGCATTGTGGATAAAGGCTTAGTTCACCAAGGATAGCCTGATTTCACTGTTTGACAGGCTACATGAAAGCCAAATAAAAGCAATAGAAGTAGTTTTGGCTGTCTTGAAGATTAGGGAAAACTTATCAGCACTTTTGGTGCCTGCTCCGGTGTTCTGCTGGCAAATGAAACAGCAGAAATGTGCAGGGAGGACATGACAGATCTAACCATATTGGCCTGCATCTATCATGAAAAGAAAGGGGGTTGTCCGCAGAAAATGCTTAGGATAACTGACACTGCTCCAACCAAGCTGACGTAAATGGAATAATATAGTAAAAATATAAAATAACTTTTCAAGCGTCCATTTTTTATCCTCATTATAATGTTTATGTCTCCTTTAATACACTGAAAAGATTTCCGTCCCAGAGGAAAGTTCTGCGCATGCTATGTTATGCAGTAACATTATGCTCTAACGTTCCAATCATCTAAATATTGTTTTTGGGATTACTCATGGAAACCTCACATTGGAAAAGGAAAGGGGAGGGGAAGTTTCATGGAGAAGGGAGTGGGGAGAAACATCCTTTATTAAAGCTCCATTAGCTCCAGAAAGGAACTCTGTGAAGTGCATGAAAAACATTGCCGACTACTTAAAGTCATTTATAATTTGAGTGTCTGTTTTCAATGTCAAGTTTCCTCCTAACCCCATCACTGTTTTTTGGGTTTTTGTTTTTTGTTTTTTTTTTAACTCTGGTGTTTTATTTGATTTTTGTATTTCTGCAGGAGGATAATGATTACTTCAGAAATAAGTGGGGAAAAGATGTCTTTATATGAAGTCTAAGTGTTGGGTAAGGCAATTAAGCGGAACAGAAAACGACTAGGATTAAAACCCTTTTTTAGATCCTGCCAGGGCTGAAATCGTTGTCACACAGAAGATGTGTTTAAGCTCCAGCAAAGTTTGGGTGAGACAGTTGCGAAGATGTCTGTCTAATGACTGTAAAACCTTCCAAAGAGCAAAAGGAGAGGAAGTGTTACTGCGAAGGAAGAGCACCTTCTTTTTTTGTCCACTCCCCCACTTTTTAATGTCAGATGCTAACTGCACACCTGTGATAAATATAACCCTACAGCTGTCAGTTTGGACTGGGAGCTTGGGGATGAGTAGGCTGATGGGGACAACAGCTCTTAGCCCCCCCACATGGGCTCTTTTTGGCTGGGTTTTCATCTCGGAGTTCCAACGAAAGCAGGTGGTGGAGCTGGGGTGAATCACTGAGCTGGCAGCCTTTGAGTCAAGGTTGAGGAAGGAGTTGTTACACAGCTTTCACGTGTGGGGTGGGGAGCGATGGGTGCTCAGGAAAGGGAAAAACCCACACAAACGCATCGGGTGCTGAGGGCGGTAGGAGCCTTAACCCTTTGCTCTCGCTACTCACCCTCCCAAAGCTTTCAGGAAATCAACACATAAGGGGAGGTTACAGATAAAAAGAGAGCATATGAAATTACACAGTGGTTTGTGTGATGCTGATTATCAATCACCGTCGGATCAGAGCTCTTTGCTTTGGAAAGTCAGTTTTAGTACACTTCAAACCACGTGGAGTGAGAAAAAAAAGAAGCTGAAAAACAACCCCTCAGACACATGCACAGAGGGAGGAAGCAGATTTGTAAAGCCACCTCTCATCTGAAGGTGGGTGCAAGCCACTGTAACTGCAGTTTCCCCTCCAGCTGGTTCAAAACAGCTCCATCTTGCAACATCAGGTGCAAGATCCCTGGATGCTGAAGCCCTTCCTCCTCTTTTATGCCTTCCCAAGATCCAAGGCTCACCCCAGCTCCCCCCCTGCTAGGTCAGGATGACAGATCTAAATAACAGGAGTAATGACAGCTGATGGTATAATTAGAGCAGTGAATTAAGTGTGGGAGTCTTGCAATTTGAGAGGTAGCTTGTGACCTCTGGGCTGTATTCAACATTGATGTGTGCCCAGGGACACCCCTCTGCAATCAGTGGGATGGCATGGTAGAGATTGAGGGCAAGCTTCATCCCTTTCAGGGAATAACACACTATGTAGGGAAAAAAGACCATGTTCAACCCACAGTTCAGGAAAAAAGTGAATTTGATGCTGGGCTGAGATATTCTTGCTCCAGTCAAAGATAATCTGCTTTGGTATTCCAATTTAATAGTAGTACTGTGTAATATTTCTAAATTGCTTGTACTCAAGGTTGTGTGATCAGACCTCACTATGACCTTCTTATTCCCAAGCACTAGACTGAATTTATAGACTGGTTTCTGGTTGTTAACATCACCACAGCTGAAAATACATCTTTTGCTGGTGGGACCAAAACATTGTTTTTTCCTTGTGTTACACAGTGAAATTTCAGACCCAGAACTTCCTGGCATTTGCTTCTGAAGAGAAAGTGGGGAAATTAATCTGTTCTGTTTGCTCTGGTTTAAATATGGAAACATCTGTTAAGCTGTCTCCGATTGCCTCCTGGCTGCATTAAAGTGATGACAAATTTTGCCACTGATTACTGAGTATATTTAATACTTTTCTTTTGCATACAAGTTCTGTGTGATGCTCAGGACTGCTGCATCTGGTGGTTTGGCTGCCTATAGAATGAGAGGCATTAGATCTTCTGATCACCTTTGTGTGTTGTATCAATGAGCTTCCCCACAGCTGTGTGTCAGAGCAAAACTCTATCAACTTTCCAGGAAGGTTCCAAATGCTTGTATGTTTATGTTATATTAAATATATATACATTCTATATAAACTTTATACAAATCTATTTTAACATATTTAATTACACTTATACTTTTTTATATACACATATATATACAAGCATATCTATGCTTGTACTTTGCCTTTAGGTTGGCTTTCTGACCAGGAGTTGGTTTGAGAAAGAGAAAAAGATTTGAGCCCAAATTCTGTTGCTGAACACACCTAAGAAAATAGTTCAAAATGGAGGTGTGGAATCAAATAACCCTGGCAAGGACTGAGTAGGACTTTGCTGGGGAAACTGGCCAAGTTCAGCAAGAGATAGTTGCCTTTCTCCCAGGGATCAGAAGACAACCTGTAGGCTAGTTTAGTTCTGCAAGGTAAAAGAATATTTGAAGGAAATGGAAGATTTTAAGGGATCAAAAATCTTCTTGCAAGTGTTTCTGTGTTGGGGAGAAAGTTCCTGGGTGTCTGAGCAGAGCAGAGAGTAAAGCATTTAAAAATGGAGGAGGAGGAACAGGGGAACTAATGGGCTGTGAGGTTTGTGTTTGTACTCCGAAGTTTGTTTCACACCCCGTGCCCTCAGGAAAGGGCACTGACGTGCAGGACGGAGCAGCAGTAATCCTTCCTCAACTGCTGAGGCAACCCAGATTGCAGAGACTATTTAAGTGGGCTGAGTATAATTACCTGATTGCCATTAAGTAACAGTGTAATTAGCACTTTTTGGCACATCTCCCTCTGAACATATGGTATTCAATGTTTTTGTAAATAAGATATTTATATGGCACTCCCAGCAATACTTTTAATGATGACTTTAAAGGTTATTTTCCACATTTTCTAGAAGTAGCATTTAAATTAGGGGTGCTGGACAGCAGGGAATTCTACTGTATGGAGAGGTTGAGTCAATGGGCTAAATCTGCTGACTGGTGTAAACTGTGGCTAGCATCAAGAGCTTTAGTGAGACAACTTTTGAGGCTGCAGTGGTAGTAGACAATGCATTTAGGACTGATCAAGGAAATTCCTTTTCATCTGTGAAACCTGGGGAATTCCTCACTGTACAGTGAAACTGAAGCAAGATACAGGAGAATGACAGGATTATTGAGTGAAAATGCTTTCCCATAAACTATCAGACATTTAAGATGAATCAGGGAAGTAACTTCATTTTTGTTCTGTAGCTGTTTGCTTGGATCTAGCAACTTAATCAGAAGTTCCATAATTTGAACAATATAAATACATGGCTTCAGTGCATTTGCTGTCATTCTGCACTTAGTTTCTAGCAAAATAGTGTCCCAGATCGTCACTAAAGATTTCCATTTGGTGATAAGAGAATAGAAGCAACAATCTCAGAATGTTTTGATTATTCATGCTGCATTAATCCCTTATTTTTAAATGAGATGCTCTGCATAGAAAAATATCACTGCCTCTACCTATAACTTAAAAAGGTTAAGGCGAAACTTTCCCTTGGGTTGTTTAATCACAAGCTTTCTACACAGCTTCTTATATATTCCTTGGTAGCGTCTGGTTCTGATCATGTGTTGGATCAAGCTTCCTTTCTGGAGGATTAGGAAATGTGATGGTTTCCTCTTGTTCCAATAGAAATGAATTTGTTAGGCATTTGGTGGAACCCTGCTGCTAACCATGAATCGCAGCTTTTGGTCTATCTCTATTCCATACCTGCCTATAAAACACTGGGGGGGGGGGGGGGGGAGTTAATAAAACTTT
>NDXB01009829.1:103937-163155 GCA_002631895.1 Agapornis roseicollis
GGGGGGGGGATTAATAAACTCTGTTTTCTCTGCAAAATTAAATTATTGAAGTGAGCTTTGGATGACATTAGGGAAGTGACACGGTGAGAAATATAACTTTTTCCCTTTATTGCCTTGAGTCAGTCGATAATTCACAGTGGTGAACAAAAGAAAGCCAGTGGATAACACGTGTTAGCGAGGTCTCTGAAAAATTACCATCTGTATTAGACTGAGATCCGCTGCCAGTTCACATTAAAATTCAGAGTGCTGACAAATGCATTTCTCTTAACAAGATCGACATTATTTCATTCTTTTTACCAGGCGGTAGCGGGGCTGCCACTAGCAAGCAGAGCTGCTGGCACTCCTGAAGGTTGTGTTGTGAGGGGGAAGGATCTTATCATTTCAGAGCACCTACATCCAGCTTATGGGGTCTGAAAGTCATGTAACCATTAGCATGAAGAGTTTACTTGTGGTCCCCTGTGCTATCTGGGGAGTGCATCATCTGATGATCTACTCTCTTCCTTCTTCTCCTCCTTCCCATTCTCCCCCCTGGCACTGCTATGCTTTCTTGGAAGGGGATTATTATCATGGTTTTGCACCTGGGAGTCCAAGAGGAGATCAGGGCCCCACAGAGATGCAGAGTGTCCTGTCTCAGAGAGGAAGTCTGTACTTCAGCAGAAGTCCATCTCCTGAGCTCCTCTCAATGGTCACCAAAAAGGCCTAAGTCAGAGGGAAAAAAAACCACATTATTATTGTTATTATTATTACTACTACTAATTTGGAAAAGGGGTTTTAATGGCCTAACATGATGCTAAATTTCACACCTTTTGTGGATGGTTTCCTTTTGGGGAAGTTTTACAGTTTTCCTATGCTTCTATCCTGACCCTCAGCTGTTACTGAGTCACCAAGGCAATGAACTCAGATACCACATTGCAAATACCTGGCTTTTACATAAAAAATTTTGTTGTACATATCAGAAGAAAAAAAAAAAAGAAAGAAAAAAGAAAGGTAGAGAAATCTTTATCAAAATCTTTATCAATGACACATGCAGGGAATCAGCAGAGATGATCAATTTTGTATGATTAGAATCACTGAATCATAGAATAGTTAGGGTTGGAAAGGATCTTAAAATCATCCAGTTCCAACCTCCCTGCCATAGGCAGGGACACCTCACACTGAACCGTGTCACCCAAGGCTTCATCCAACCTGGCCTTGAACACTGACAGGGATGGACCATTCACAACCTCCCTGGGCAACCCATTCCAGTGCCCCACCACTGCTTCAGTAAAAAACTTCTTCCTTTCTGATTTCTTTCATTCATTCTGATGGGGTGTGTGTGTGATTCATAAATAACTTCTTCCTTATATCCAATCTAAACCAATCCAATCTCCTGTTTCAGTTTGAACCCATTACCCCTTGTCCTGCCACTACAGTCCCTAATGAAGAGCTCCTCCCCAGCATCCCTATAGGCCCCGTTCAGATACTGGAAAGCTGCTATGAGGTCTCCACGCAGCCTTCTCTTCCCCAGGCTGAACAGCCCCAACTTTCCCAGCCTGTCTTCGTATGGGAGATGCTCCAGTCCCTGAGCATCCTCGTGGCCTCCTCTGGACTTGTTCCAACAGTTCCATGTCCTTTTTATGTTGAGGACACCAGAACTGCACACAATGCTCCAGGTGAGGTCTGATGAGAGCAGGGGCAGGAACACCTCCTTATTAGAATGAGTCTCACCTTTTCATCAAAACTAACACCTTTCCTTTCAATAGTAAAAGTTACAGGAAAGTGATTTTTCCCTGATTTGGGGTAAGAAATCTTCTACCTGTTTGCAAGGACTGGAACTGTCAAACCTGACAACCTGTATGTACCTGCTGCTAAATCTGCACTGATAATCAGTGTCTTGATCTCCAAAGGTCTGAACGATTTCAGCTGATCATCTAACCTCTCTATAACAAATATCTAACCTCACATCATCTAATCAAATCCTCTAACCTCTCAAAACTTGCTAGCTATTTATGAATCACACACATTCCCTATCAGAATGAATGAAAGAAATTAGAAAGGGAGAAGTTTTTTACTGTAAGAGTGCTGAGGCACTGGAATAGGTTCCCAGGGAAGCTGTGAATGCTCCATCCCCAAGTGTTCAAGGCCAGGTTGCACAGAACCTTCAGTGACATGGTTTAGTGTGAGGTGTTTAGTGTGAGGGCAGGGGGGTTGGAACTGAATAATCTTAACATCCTTTTCAACCCTAACTATTCTATGATTCTATGGCTATGCTGATAACAAATATAATACTCAAAACCCAAATAAAGCATTGGTAAGACAACAATCTAGACAGATACTGAGGCCCAAATTGCCCTCCCTCCTCTGGTCGTCAGGAGTTGAATATAATAGACAACAATCTATGGCAGCATCTCTCACCTCCTCATACGTGGTTTAGGATTTTTTTTTTTTTCATGGCTTGCAAGCCAGTTTTCATTTTTCATTGAAAAGATCTCAAAAACCACAACCCAAACAAAATACGCACTCCCCATATAAACAGGAGAGAAAAAATACTGAATATGTGATCCCATTTTTATTCTTACTACCTATACTGTGCACCAGCAGGCTTCTGTTATTTTTGCACTGTTGTTTTTTTTCTGGCCTCAGAACAATTATTGTTCAGTTACGGAAAAGGAGAAATCCAGGCTCTTGCATACACCATATTTGGTGTATCCCACAACTAGATGTTGAATTCATGATGTTTAGCTGAGAGCTAGAATTCTTTTGAGATGCTTCTAATTTTCCAGTGGAAAAGAGATTAAATCTGAACTACTGAGTCTTTTTCAGTTTCAGTGATGGTTGGTGAGAGAAGACCTGAAACTCTTGCTTTACACTCACCGTTGGTCATACATAGTCAGGCTCCACATAGGTAATTAAGAATCATTTCAGTGTTTACTTAATATGATAACCATGGCTCTAATCTAGAGTTTTAAACTGTTTGTTGCAACGCAAGAGCATAAACACCCAAAGTTTCTTTCATGATTTCTCAGTGCACTAGATGGCACTAAAGCATGGCTTTTACATACAGGGGAAAAAAATCCCCACAAAAATTGGTATGTAGGTTCAGTAAACCTGAACTATTTTGGTCAGGTATATTTTGTGAAAGTTCTTTGATATATTATTTGTAATTTTTCATTATAATTTTCAGATCATCAGAAACAGAGAATTAATTACACCCACTTTGATATTAAAAGAAATTCAAATTGAAAATAAATACTGCTGGAAAGCTGAAAAAAAGCCCCAAACCCCTGAAGTTTACCCCAGGCTAGATGCAAAATTATTCTAATGTTCAAGGATTAGGGGGCTTGATGCAAGAAAGAAAAGTTCTGTACCAATTACATGGCTTTTTCATGAACTTTAGATATCAAAAACATTAAAGTCACAAAACATGAATAAAGTCTTCAGGTTTCCTATACAGAAAAATCGTTCTTAATATACAAGAAAATAGTTAGCTCCATATTGTCTCCCGGACATATCCCGTTCAATAAAACAGATAGAACCATCTTATACTTGCAGGGCAGTTTTGCTCTCATATAAGTAACAAGGAAACAAAATTAAGCTTTAATTTTTCTTTACTTTTTCCCCTCCCTTAAAATGAGGAGCAGTATTTAGCTTGTTCAACGTTTCTCTTAATGTAGTTTTCTGTGTTGTATACAGCACTCTTTGCTTTCTTATATGATCATAATAAACAACAACAAAGGAAATATGAAGGGTGGATCCCTTGTAAAACTAAGCCTTCTAGACTAAAGAAATATGTCTTAGGTCATCTTGGGTATTTTTTGCCTTGCTGCAATGCTGAGGGTGCTTACAGAGGCATTTCAAGTCTTTATGATGTTTAGATGATTTCAGGATTATTCACTGTGTATTTCTTTGAGAAAGGAAGCAGGAAGAAAGGAATGAGGAGTTAAAAAGAAGAAGAAAGAAAAAGCAATAAGGTGTGGACTGCATTTGAGTTTGCTCCAGCAGTGATCTTGTTGCTTCATTTATGCCGCAATCACAAAGGTGAGATGTGAAGCCCAGGATCTAAATACCAACAGCCAGGACCATATACAGAGCAGGCTGCAAATGTTACCGTTTCATGCTCACGACTGTCATTGATTTGACACCAGTTTCAAAAGCAGTCAGTTACCTGCAGGGGCTGACAGGATCAGTTCCTCCACCAAGAGATGTAGCTTCATTTAGCTGCAAAGCCAGTTAAGGGGCTGATCCACCAGACACTGACTGCCACGGGCAGTGCTGTTTTATTTCAGGAAGAGACCTGTGTATCTCTGCTGAGAATTTGCCCTCATGTTTCTAACAGAAAGCCCATATATAAACACTATTGAATTTATTATTTTTCTGTCAACTTGATCTAAGCCTGCATCTCAAGAAAAAGGCAAAGCCTAAAACACCAGCATGAAATTATTACATGTAACCCAAGAGCACAAAAGTCCTTAAATTACAGCATTTGAAGCAGTCAGCTCATGCTATTCTGAGGGCTAATATTTTTAGCACCTCTGCATAAAATAACTTCCCTGAGAATCAGAATTTGAACAGTTTCAGAAATACTTGTTCCTGGCTTCCCAAGCATTCTTTTTCCATAGTTTACATGCATCACTACAGAGGAGATGAAGAGAAATGCACCAATTCAACAATATTTTTTAAACATATAATTGTCTGATGACTTCACCAAAAATAGAAAGAAAAGAAATAGAAGATAACAGAGTTGATTCTCACTAATGTTAGTTGGTATAATTTCACAATGCAATATACAGTTTGGACTTTACTGTTTCCACTATGATAAATGGCCTTGTCTGTTTCATTGGGATACTATTGATCTAAAATGAACATCAACAAATTAATTACAGGTATTATTGATAACACCTCAGGTTATTAAAAAATGAAAGAATGCTCAACTTCCCAATTTACTTTTCAGCACGTTGCCTGCAATTTGCTCGGTCTCGACAATTTCCCTTCTTTTCTCATTTGGTTTCAGTTGTTGATCCTAGTGTGATAAGTTAAGGCTGCAGCTACTAAAGGGGACTTATTTAAAAAGAAAGTTTCTTAACAAGAAACAAAAAAGAATAAAAGCAAACTGCTCATCCTGATTCTCTGTCCTCTTTTTTGTGTGATACCTTTTGCATTCACATGCAAGGGGAATCACAGCATGTAGTTGTTATACACTCATGGCCCTTTAAGTCACTATCTAACTTCACTGTTTTGCCTGAAGGTTTGGATATATATCCTTGGAAGGGGAAGGTCCTCTTCCAGGTTTTCATTTCACTAACCTTCATATGCTTCACTGGGGAACCTTCTTAAGGAGCAACTAAATATCCGACATGAGTCCACTTTTCCTAATTTTCATACTATTTCCATACCTATTGAACACCGGTGGCAGGTTTTTTTTCCCTCCTGCAAGCTCCAAAGTCCATCTGCACACTCTTCAAACAGAGGAAAGGCACCCCCAAAATTAGCTCCAGCCCCAGGGTGCGAATTATGCCATGTAAGAGCACTGAAGACCTCTCTTTTTGAAGCTGAACTGCAGGAGCTGTGGGGTCAGTAAGACACAGGGGTTGCTGGTGGCACAAAATGTCTCTGATCATGTTACATCTTTCTATTGTTTTGGGAGCAAGACTAGAAAATCACTTTTATAACTAACTGAAATCCCACACAGATATTTGTCACAAAGTTAGAAAAACTGTGGACTCAAGAAAACAAGTAATTAAGGATGTAGTTATGATTATGTGCATGATTATTTAAGTACACAGTGTTGATTAGTGACTATATAACTGCCACATCACTTCAGCTTTTGTATAACTTCAGGCATGTACCTAGTAGATTAGTGTTTCAAAACAAGACATATATTTCTCCATCAAAAAACACTGCCAGCTTTTTTAATCAACTAGGTTTATTTTTGCAACGGTTCTTCCTAAATTCTCTCTATTGAGATTTTCCTGTTTTTCCCTTCTCCAGTAACACTTCCTTTCTTTTTTTGGGTAAGGAAGAAAACAGATGATGGAAAAGTAGAGCAAGGTATTTAACCTAAACTATTAGCAAACATGTTTCAGAGTTTGGTTTCGGGTTTTAACATTTTCCTTAGGTGATTCATACCCAAATAAATTATTTTATTCAAGCAGCCATATGTTAACACAGCCAACAGCTGAGGCCTTAAATAAATATTAAATACAGGTTTAATTTTTCATTTCAGAAAATAGGTAAAAGAGCGTCACTGAAAAAGAGCCTGAAGACTTTGAAACAAAATACTGTTCATTTCCTTATAATTTCAGTTAATGTTAAAAATGTGCATGTAGATTACACTGCAGGATAGAGACATCTTTTCTTTGCATTTCCATTATGCATTGAAGGAATTCAATTCTGAAGCACCAGATGCTACAAACAACTGATGAACACCTTCAGAGAACTAAGTTAACTGAAACCACATCACATCAATGTCATATTCTGATACCTTTTCTTTTGCCTGTGTCTGTTGTATTCTTACTATTTCTCTCACTACCTAGAGAGAAATGTTATTAAAAGAGAAAACACCTTTAGATCACTGATGCTAATCAAGCTTAACCATGTGAAGGTAGGGAGGAAAACGAATAAAATTTAGAGTAAAAGCAGTGCACCATAGGAGGCTGTTTTATTTAAATATTTTCAGTATTAAGTATAATTTTCAGTAATATTTCAGTCCAACCTCAACTAACAGGATATAGGGTAGGAATTACTGTCTGGTGTTCTAAGTCCTGTCTTTACAGAACACCTTGCTCTATTACAAACATCCCCTCCGACCTTAGAACCTATGAATCAGTGAGGGGAAGAGTGGTGAGCTCCAGGGAAAGAAATAGGTAGCTTGAAAATGTCAGGTTAAGAAGATTCTGCTGCGTGTGTGAGATTTTTATAGACATACAAAATGTGTTCATGTGGGTCTGTATGTGTCAGAGTATATCTATCTATAAAATAAAAGTTAGTTACAATAGATGTTCTTATCTGACCTACTTAAAATTGTACATGAAAGTACAGTTAATTTCATCTCCTATCTGTCAGATTGATACAAATCTCCTGTTCAGTATTAATTATTGTAGTCATGAATATTCCTCATTCTGGGGGGAGACCTGATGATTAAGACTGCTGCAGACAGAAATCCCTAACTCATTAAGATTCCCTCCCACACCCCCTCACTGAATGTGGGTGCAACTTTTCAGACAGGATTCATCACAGTTCTGGCTGTCATGCAGGCTTTTGCACCCTGAGATAAGGAGTGTAAAATGCTACCTGTGTGAAACATTCATGTTTCCAAGCCCAGTTTAAGTTCATTGTGCTGTGAATTAAGTGGGAGCAAAGTGGTCTCAATTTTCATCTGAGCCTCATGTAAACGCTCAGAGCTCATTTTCCTTCTGTTTCTTTATGCCTTTGAATCCTATGAGGTAGCTTGACCTCAACAGCTCATGAGTTGATGCAGGGTGTTAGTGACATTTTTGTTCTCTTTTAATAAAATTGTATGTTCCTATCCAAAATGTTGTCAGTGATAAGTGTAGGAATCAGGAATTCAAAGGTAAGGTTAATCAGCCACAGTACTGTTTGAAAAACAAATACAGAACAAAAACCTGTTTTATATCTGGGTCTGTGTTTATGGATGAAATCTAATCAAATGGGGATTCCTCTACCTGGACATGTCTTCTTCTACTATAAAGGCCCTGATGCCTCCCAGGCTGATGCTTCTAAGCATGGGTAGGATCCTCACAGACTTCTGTCCCCCACTGAACAAGAGCAGCTGCCTTTCATAGGATCTGGTATCTGAACCAGATCAACAGTTAATGCTTTCAAATCAGGGTGTTTGGGGAAAGTGGTAATGAATTGTGCTTTAGTAGTCAAGAGTGTTGAAAGATTTTAGTTCTGCCTTTTGCCCATTATTTTCATAGGGGGAAGTGTGTTTGGGTGAAGAGCAAGCCTAGAGAAATAGGGAGGCTGCAGAAAAAAAGAGAATACAGTTTCAATCAGAAATGCTGAGCTATAAATGAGCTGTTTTCAGTAGATGTTTTAAATCAGTATCATAAAAAAACCCAAAGCCTGATAAGACAAAAACCACCTCCCAAACCAAGAAAAACACATTTCAGAATGGTCAATAGACTCATAATTACATGTTCAACCAAGATGCCTGAAAATGAGGTTTAGCTCTCTGCTCTGTCAGAGATGAAACCAGAACTGTTTCTTACTTGTTATGTGACTCCTACAATTGCTGGACTGCTCTGGCTATGAGAGGTATCCTGAAAACAGCACTGTGAACATAGAGTTTTTATTCTTTTTTTCGTTTTTTGTGGAATTGTGGTGATTATGACTTGATTGTTATTTCTCAGAAATTTAAACTAAGAAGTGCCTGTGCGTGTCTTGCTCTGAATTCATAGAGCCTCATTTCTCAATGTTGCCTTAAAAGTTTCTTTCCCAGGTACAAGAAGCCTTCCCATCGTGCAAATAAAGAATATCACTCCTGAGCCCTTTAGAAGATGCTGCCCAGCGGGGTTAATGTAGCCTCTAAAATGAGAAAGGCTACAGAAGCAGCACTGAACAGAAGTCTTTGTATCTGCAATTTTTGTCTGTAGTACACTTTACAATACTAAAAAATAAAAAACATTTAAAAAGAGAAAAGAATCGGGCAGGACCTTTGCCTGTTCTGCTAAAATTAAAGATAAAATGTGAATTTTAGATTAGGTCATTCTAGGTACCTTTGAGTGGCTTCTCTATTCTCACAGCCAGGCATCTCTGAGAAATATTTAGTAAATAGCCTCTTACGCTGCAGTCAACAACCCTCATGCCACCATTTCCAGTGGGTAAAGTACCTTTGCAGTGGCCAGCTCATAATGTTTGTTCTAAGAAGTACTTGGTCAGCACAAAGCATCTTTACTGCGTTAGGCATGCTTGTCAGGGTCAGATTTGAAGGTGAGATTTTGAAGGAAAAAAACAGAACAGCAGATGAAGGACAACATAAACTGGTTTAATCTAGATATTCACTCCCTAATCTCACAACCATCTATGGTTTTCTTTAACTCTACGTGAACCTTTGCACAGTGTGTTTAGTTGCGTAGTGCACAGTTATTTTCAGAGTCCTTTGGTTTAAGGGGGAAAGAGAAAGAAAAAAACCCCTCTTGTCTCAGAGTCGTTCTACAAGCCATTTAGTCATCAGAAATAATTGTGGTCAGACATTTAGCTGAGAATGTTGGTATTTGTCCTAATGTTCTGTAAATGTTTATACCAAGCCTAAATGAATGTAAATACACCATCTCTGAGCTCTGTGGTAAATCATTTGTTCTGCACAGAGAGCATTTGGTGGGGAAATTATACTACAGCCCATTCCTACTGAAATAGTTGAGACTGATGGCAACTGGCCATCTAATCCCTGAGCATAAATGTAAACACTTTGCTCTACAAGCAAAACTGGAGAGAAAAACCTAAGCCACATTTTGGTCACTTTTGTTCCAGAGAGAAACTAATCTGCACCAGCCCTTTTCCTGACACAACTTATTTATTTCTGCATGCTGCTGAGCTCTGCAACCTGATGTATTAAAAGTCAAGTCTAGGCTCTTCCTCTTCTCCCTCCATCTCAGAGCTCTGGTATTTGCTTGTCTCCCCATGTTTCAGCTCATGAGTCGAAGGGATGAGTAGACAGCAAAAGTTTCAGTTTGCTTTGGGTGAAACCTTGAACATTTGTTTTCACTGCAGGGAAAACTCCCATTGACTTCACAAGGAAGGAGGACTGCAGGCATTCATTTCCCACTTCTGAACATTAGAGCTCCCAAATGCAAATTTAAGACTTGCAATAGACAGGTATCAGTTCCGCTAATTAAGACTCATTTATCTTAACCATTTCGCTACTTAATCAGATAGCACAGTGATAAGACACTATAAAAATATATGACAGATAGTCAAGGTCTAGACTTCTCTAATGTGGCAATTTTTTATATTATGATCTTTCTTTGTATATGCAGATGAACCCTCTCTTCTATTAACTTCCCCTTGGAAGCATTTCACACGCAAAAAATCAGATAGGGCTTTGAGAAAAAAAAGCTTTCCGAAGTGATGAGAATGAATTAGCCTGTAATTGGACTGATTGGTAAAAGTTCTGTGCAATTCAATGGAAGTGCACCGTTATCAGGATTTAAACTTACTTAGGGGAATTTTTATTACTTCTCATTTAAGAAATATCATCTTTGGCTGCACTCTGCAGGGACTTGCCAGTGTTTTGAGCAGGTAAAGAAATCTGTAGAACAAAAGGTCCCTCTACAAATGCAGATATAGTAAACATTTAGCTGTTAATATTTATTGTTTGAATTACATTTGTTTTCATGGGCTGTCATCTGAGACTGAGAATTTGTATACCGGATGCTTTCCATAGAACTGCACAGTATTTGGTGGACAGAAGAGTATCTTTGCTACAAACCTAAGCAACAGTCTACGAACATCAGCATGTTTCCCCTGTTAAAAGCATGGAAGGGCATTGCAAAAGAGATCTACTCAATATGGCAAAGAAAAAGATCACAAGGTTTAATGCCTAGAAACCAAAGCCAGGCACTACCCTGGCAAGAAAACCATCACACATTTTTGGGTTGGAGGCAGATCAAGTATACAGATTATGTGCCTGGACTTCTCTTGAACTTTTTAGCTTGAAATGAGAAGTGTTTCTCACCCTGTTGTTTTGTCTCATTCAAACACTTACAGGGTAAGTGTATGGCTTCTGCTTTGTAGGTAATCAGATTCCTTGTGTTTATCATGATTCTGTGATTTTCAAACTTCTGGAAATTTCCAAATGGAGAAACATCCTACAGTGAAGGTTCCTGACAGGAAATTTCCCAAAGAAAGTTATTTCCCTTGGCTCTTCTTGGGGGATCTTACAACACCCTTATGATTTCAATGAATGTCAAGGGCCCTTCATCATCTCCCAATGCATTGAGGAAAATGTGCCATTTCTCAGTATCCTATTTCCCTCCTGCACACTAGCAGAAAGGGATGCTCACTAGGACCTGAAAACTATTTAATTGAAAATATTTCAGAGCAGAAAAGTAAATTCAAAGTGCACACAATGGATATATCAAATGTCTCTTTTTAATGCTAACAGAGCCCCGGTTAGATCATTGTTGTACCAAAAAAAAAAAAAGGGAATATTCAGAGTAAACAAGCAGAACATAGGGGAGCTACCAGGACGAAAATGAGCATCTCAATCTTAACTTAGAAATTTTCAAGTTCGCATGGAAAGGTCTAGTCATAGATTAAATAAAACCAAAAAAACAGTGCACCTCAGCAAAAAAAAAACGGAATGCCAATCATAATATGCTTAGTAGGGAAGGAAATACGCAGAATAGCTTAAAATTTTAAGGTCCCTTTTGGTAAGCAGGAACTCCCACAAGCAGCCAAGCTATGTGATCCACCTATCAGAACTGCATCTTTTGTTCAAGGCAAATTTCCACAGCTTGTCCATATCTCTCAGGCTGCTGAGCATGACCTTTTGCCTAGCAGAAGGTAAAAAAAGAAGGTTGCAAGGATTACAAATATTCTTGCCATAGAAAAGCACCTATGTCTTACACATGTCATGTCTGACTCAACTCAAGATTTCTGCGTTCCTACAGGGTTATCATTGACAGCACAAATAGGTCTTCAGTCTAATATTGTGACATTTTATTTTTTACAAAATGGGAAAAAGATTTGCAAAAAATACTTGCTACAAAGAACAGATTTACTGTTAGTGCAAGAATTGCCAGGCTGCTTACCAGCTTATTTCATCATGAGCCTCGCTACTCTGCTGGTAAATAAAATGTCATATAGGAGATGGAATAACAAGGTGAAGTATCATATCCTTTCGCAAAATTAATTGTTAGGTAGGACAACTTGAAGGTTGCTATCTGAGACTTAAAGCAAAAATCTAAATGATTTAATTAATGTTCATATTGGGGTTTTTTTTGGAGTTCTTTAATCACTAATTGAGATTTGACTACTGAGCGGACTATTACAGTTGCTATCATAACTTTTATTAACAATAATCCATTAAAGAGGTTGAAACTGTTTTCTAATAACAATCAGGGACTAATGGCTAATAATTCCCTTTTGAGGTTTGGAATGGGTCAAAAGTTTTTATATTGAGATCATGTAGTTCCATAAGACTTTCAGGTTTTATGACAGTAAGAATCTAGAGATTAGGACTGCAGAGAGAGAAATTTTTATTGCAAATATTCAAATACAGGAAAATAAAGAAAATGTTTTTACATTATATTTTATTTTTACATTTAATATTTACATTTTACAATACAGGAAAACACCCTAACTTTACTATCTTTCCCATTTCTAAATCTCATGATTGTGTAGCTTGCCCCAAGATTTAAAGAATGAGGTGACTTATGAATATTGAAAGATTGAATAATTAAAATTTTAACAGCAAAGAAAGGACCTCTTAGATCCCGGTGAACTGTCATGCTTTTTAACCATGCTTTGTAGACTATTTTTATTAAAATTATGATGATTTATGATTAATAGACCCAAACCAGAAAAATACAATTAAAATAATCAGAATTTCTCACACTTTTTCTTCCCCTTCTTATTTCTTGACATTTATGTCTTTAACTGTGAAGCTATTTTTTTCTTTGTCTGACAATCTCTGGCTTATATTGGAAATATTTTTGAATAGCCTATGCCTGTTTCTTTGAGATTGCATTAGGCTATTGGTGACAGTAAAATCAGAATGTATTTTTAAACTGAAATTCAGAGCATGTCCGAACAGAAACTAAGTCTCTCAGGTGATTGAATAGATTATCAAGATGATATTTTATCAGCATTAGGGATATTAGGAATGTATTTATATTGCTGGAAAATAGGCATTTAAAGGCATTTAATACAAAACATACATTGTATTGATTTCTACCAATCCCTCAGAAACTCCATTCAGGAATATTTCTTGTCCTTTGACTCTAAAACAATATAAAATGTAAAGAGATAAGAGTACTGCAGTTTTAATTGCCCTCTCTGAAAAGGAAATTGCTCTGCAAAGCCCTTTACCTATTTGTTGCCTGAATGCTTCCAAAGGAAAAACCTGTACTGAAATAATAAAGCATCCTGAAATTATGTTATCTGTGTCTTGCTGGAGAAGAGCTAGGCACATGTGGTGCAGACACCACTGCCCCATGCTTCATTCTTAACAGGCCGCAGTGAGACATTTAGGGGAATTTTAGCTTGTTTATATTAATCTCCACCTTGTTCTTCCTCTGCCACCAGTTGCTCTCCCCAAAACCAAATTTTCTACCTGGGTTTTCAACAGAGTTGGGCATTGGTGGGACCTGGGAACCAGAATCCATCGGGTAGATTTATATCGTTGTACAACATAGAACATCATTTCCTTCCTGGTGTCTTCAGTGTTCATATTTCATGACAGTTATTCTGCTCTTTGTTTCTCTTTGGGAGTCAGTCCTCTGCAGGGTTAAACACAGCTGCAGTTCCAGGGACAGCAAGCAGAACACTGCAAGGATGAAACTGCTCCATATGTGGGTTGTTTTGCTTTATGTAATCCTCCAACATTATTCAAGTGAGCTTTCAACCTTCACACACCTAACTCAGACTCTTAGCACTGGCCAGCAATAAAACACATATTTTCAGGTTCTGTTATAGAAATAATGCTTTGGTAGACTTCAGCATAGTCCTTGTATTATTTCAGAGACTTTAAAAATAAACCAACAGAAAAAAACAATCATTATGTTTTAAGACTGAAGGACACCCATTGTGAACCAAGTCTTTAAAGATGGAAACGTGGCATGGCACCATGCTACCGTGGCTGTGCAGTGAGCTCCAAGCTCTGTGTAACTGCACCATTTAAGAAGGGCTACAGAGACTACTCTCTGATGCACATGTTTAACAACACAAATGCAGACAAAGCCTCTTCCATTTACATTTGCATCTTTCATAACCTGACCTTGTTATGACCGTGTCCTGGAGGGGAAAGGAGGAGATGAGGGTTGGTGGCAAGAGTGACACTGAGCGTGCCTTTTATGCTTAGCTGAAAGTGACAGGTTCCACCAATGGAGGCATTGACTGCAGTAATTTTGCCATGAGCAGCAAAACTCTGTGTAGGCTGTTAGAAGAAAGAATTGCACAGTCCCTTCTCTTGGAGGACAGCAGAATGACTCATAATAACCTTGGTATTGCTCAGCCTGAGATCGAGGAGTGGGAAGGGAAGAGTCCTCCCAAATACTGAGTTTACAAATAACAGTGAATTACTGATTCCGATACTTACTGTTGTGAACTCAGAGAATGTCACTTTTTCTCTGTGTACAGTTCTGTTCCTCCCCCTGGAAATCCCTTACAGGCCAATGCAAACTTGTCTGGACGATGGCATCTTCTTAAGATAGGTGCTCTTAATGCATTCTGCTGTAGCTTGCTTCTTTACTAGGTACCTAACTTTAACTAATTAAGTACCTGAATGTAGACTGCATGGACAATCTCTCTCCTATTTCCTTAAGTTATGCAGAAGAAAGATTCTGTCAAATTCAAAAGGTTAGTCATTTTCAAAGGAAAAATAAAAGAGTTCTAAGAAATTTCAGAAAAATATTACTTCTGTTTTACAGGTGAGTAAACAGAAACCTAAAAAGATTTAGAAGAATAAGGCTCAGTAAGGTTTGGATAGGAAGGGAACCTGGTTTTTCTAATGCAACCCTGCTGTCTCTCACTGTCACGCCACTCTCACTAGCAAAGCTGTCAGAGAACCACTCTTCCTTCCTCTCTCATGCTTTGTATGTTCTTTGAAAAGTCAAAATGTCTTCTTGATAGAGATTTCAGACAAATAAATCTGTCTAAACGTTTCTGTAGGCATCTTTCAAAATAAGGTGCACCATTCAGATTGGAGTATTCAGGTCCTGTCACCTTATGCACACATACAAATATTCCAGGCATTGGAGGGGCCAGTTAAAAAGAATTTCCCAAGTGTGGATTTTAACACAAAATTGAATGAGCAAGCCTTTCATTGGCTTTTTGTCTGCTACATCTGCATGTAGAGTTATTCTATGAGCTGACAGGAATGAATCAAAGACCAAAAAGATGGTAAGGAGCTAATCTGTGCATTTAAAACATTTGATAATTAAACTTTGTTATACCAGCAAGGATGATTCTGACCTTAATTTAAGCAAGGAATCCTGCACCTTACTCTTAGTGTCTAATAGAAGCACTAGGACCATGCTGCTCTGTAGAGGATGCTCTATAGAATGGGAGAGCATGCACAAACCTCTTAGGGTGTCTGAGGAGAACTTGGGAGTTTCCAGGGCTGGAAAGTATGCACAAATAGGACAAAAGACCGTGTTCACTCTTGGTGGTCTTAACAATATAGGTATTCGCAGTGAGTGGGTCTCTTTGCAAGGAATGGACAAGGTAAGATATTACAAACACTGTGGCTTCAGGAGTGGTGATATTTGTATAGCACCTGCAAGCCTTGCAAGATGGGGTTAGGTGAATTGGCCTCCTGCCTCAGTTTCCCTTTCAGTGTGGCACAATAGAAATGCTGACCTCTGTTTACTGCTACTGATATAGATTTGTTTTACAAAGAAACATTATATAACATTTTATGAATATAAAGACTCATTTAAGGATGCAGTCGGTTGATACAGCTACAGTGCATCAAATGGAAGGTCCCAGACTTCACTGGGTTGCTGAACACTCTCCTGGTCATATTACATCTAGACTAAGGATTTGACCCTGTGGGCTGCTGGAGGGCAAGTACCCACTGTTCACTTGTAGCAGATATGGCAATGTTTTCTAGTTCTCCTCTCCCTCCTGCTATGAATGCTGCAGAGAGATAAAGCGCAAAGGAAACCAAGATGAGCTGATGGGCTTCCTCCTTCTCTATCACAAAACACTAAGTTTAATTTATCAGAAGGAACTGCAGCAGCTTTCATGAGATACATAAAGCTTTAAGCCCACATAATCGTCATTGCCAAACTAGTCTGTTCAATGGGATAAAATGTCTTCCCTGTGCCTACTGGGTGGGAAATCTGTTGATTAGAGGTATTTGCAGAACCAAAAAGCTTTTTTGCACACTGCTTCCAGGTGACCTTTCATAAATCCCACCAAATCCAGGCTTGCTTCCCACCATGTTGCTAATAGTTTGATCTGTGGCCTGCTAATGAGGTGCATATTGTTTTACCTCCAGTAAAGGTATTAGTGCTTCTACTCCTTTCTGAAGCACGATGGAGATTATAGTTGTTTGTGCCAGGAGGAAAAAGAATTTCCAGGGCATAAGTCATCATTTAGAGTTATTAACAAAAGGATTTATTATGTTGCTCTGTTTCAAACGGCGGTATCCATGATGCCTAGAGCACACTAGAGTGCAACTACCTACCACATAATGTCCTAATGAATCACTGCTTGCTGAAGGAGCTGCAGAACTTCAACATACAATAACACACTTCTCCCCCACACACTAAATAGACAAATAAGGCCATAATGGCTCTGCAGTTTTATCAAGTAAAACTGATCTCAGGAAGATGAGTACATTGAAACCGCATCAAGACCTATGTGGGGTGGGGGGAAATCCACTTTTTGGACAAAAAAATAAAGAGGAAAAAAGTATTGGTGCAGCAAACCAGCTCTATCAATCACAAAGTTAAAGTGCTAACTTCTAGCCCCATAGGCATCTGGAGTCTGTTTCTGTGCCCAGGAAGTCAATGGGATCCTTAACCATGACTTCAGGGCTTGCAGAGTCAAGTCCTACTGTAAAAAGAACCTTGCTTTCCAGAGCTGTGAAGATGAGGCTGACTAAAGGCTATTGAATCCTGCTTGTCCGTGCTTGCCCTCTTTGTAATTTATAGTAATTGAAGGCCAAAGGCTCTCTCCTTTAAAGCAAGCAGTTAAGAAATAATTCACTTTTCACTGAATCAGGGTCTGGTGAGGTTTAATTAAACAATATTTAGAGTACGTTTGATTTCCCCAGGTTGCAGGAGAGACAAATTATTATTTATTTGCTTTTGCTGTTTTTATTTGCATTTTTAGGCTTAAAGGCTAAAATGGCTTTGTTTTGCTCTGATTTTGCTTCCAGTAACAGTGCTATAAAATTTATATTTACATCATCTGGAAGCAGACTCAATTAATATTCATTTGTCCATGGTTAATAGCTAAAATAACCTCAGAAACACCACAGCCCTCTTTGATATCTGCTAGATAACTTGGAGAAATTATGGCATTTTTCAAAATTCTCTTCAAATTTCAAATTCTTATTAATGCTTTGTTAGGGACAAATCTTCCCCATGCAAAGCCTTCTTTCACTCCCATGAAAGTAAGCTGTTTTACCTTGGAATGCTATGAATGCTATGGAAGCAAGCCAGCCTTTAAATGTGCTAAGAAGCAAGTCCATCTCCTTCCCTGTAGTCCCTCATACTCTTCCTCCATTTTTCCTCCCTTTCCTCCTTTTAACATATAACCATGTTATATGTTAAGAAGTGATGTTGAAACAAACCTTGGCAACAACCCCCTTGACAAAACCCAGCATATATCCTGCTTCCATTTATTTATCCTTCCAGCTGATGAGCCTTAGAGTGTGGACTTCTACCTTTTTGCTATATTACTGATTCCTTTTGATAGCTTATGGGGGAAAAGGCTGATGGCATCACAAGCAAGGATTTTTAGGACCATTAACGTCTCAAAAGAAAGAGTTTCCAAGAGGGGAGATCAATGAGAGAGGTAGCAGTCTATTTTTAAAGCAAAGCATGGGTCAAATTCTGCTTCCACTGAACTCTGTGGCACAGCTCCCAAAGCTTGTGCTGAGAGGAAGCTTGGGCCCAGGGGATGACGAAGCCACTGATTATACAGCACATTATGCTAAAGAAAAAATTAAATCAAATGCAGCTGCTTTTATATAATTCAAAGACAGAACTCACTGTTTTCTTAAATTATTTTTGGTTCCTTTTCCTCTCTCGCCTCTCTGCACATTGATTCTTTGCCTACAAAGAAAACCTTCAAAGGACATAAGTAAATCCAACCCTTTTATTTTAAGTTTTGCTTTTTTACCCCCTCTCTTTTCCATTTAATGAAACAAAAAAAAAAATAAAAGACATTTCTTTTACATGACTGTTGTAAAGAAATCCTGCTTTTTAGTTGCTTCAGAGATGCCTTTGTGATGTTAGGGACTCAAAAATACTTTAATGGGGGACAAGGTGTTGCTTTGGAAAACCACCACCATCTACTGCAGTCAAATGAGGCTTGCACTAAGTCATATCCATTCAGAAAGACTTGTTTTCAAACCAGAATCTACATGCTACTGGTTACTGAAGGCTAACCTGGCTAACAGGTAGATCAGAAACTCACAGTGGCTTTGATAAAGAGTACATAAAATGAGCTAAAAATTCACGTCATTACAAAGTAGGAAAAAATCATCATTATGATGAGGAAAAGAGCTTTAATGAAGACAGATGCACTGCAAAGTGTGGAGTATTTTATCTCCTCCTAGAGGAATGTCTTTAGCTGAAAATATCTGAGTTTTTATTGAGTCCTTAACATGATTCCACAGTTAAGGGCATTTTCTTCTTGCTGCTCAGGTGCTGATTCAGCAAACCTCTTAAGCCTGCATGAAACCTGAGCATGCTTGTGGTTCCACTGAGTTCAACTGGCGCACAAACACATGAATAAAGTGAGATATACAAGTGCCTTTCTGAATCAGTGCCTGACGCCAATGACAAATGCAGTTGTAAGATGCACCATCTGAAAATTTCCACTAGAAGCTTAATTTTTGCCTGATTCAGTTGATATTTGGTTCTGCAATTGTATATAAGCAGACATTTTTACTAAATTCTTGACAACCAGTGTTTCTGGAAATAAATAACATCGATGTTGTAATCCTGATGACTTTTAAGGTTCATAAACCTCTTTGCCTTACTCTACACCTCTTAAAAAAGAGCAAGAGCAGTCACATAAGCAAATTCACTAAAGATCTGGAAGAAAAATATCTCTGATGTAACTGTGCTATTTTTATTTGTGGGACGTTTAGAGCAATTCGGAGAGCATCTGAACTCATGACCAAGTAGATAATTTTACCCATACTGAGATCCAAAATTTAGCACATGTATTTTTAAGAATCCAATTCTTTTATTTTGGTCTGGAGAGAGAAAACAGCCAAGGGGAAAAAAAAAGAAAGAAAAGAGAGCAGAAAGAAAGAGTAAGAATCAACTTTTTCTGTGGAACTGTTAGAGAAATCACACACTGTCAGGTTGTATACATTTATTTTTCACATGCAAAGTACTTTGTCCTAGAAGAGATGTTCATGAAAGTTTCTCAATTCAGTAATTTAACAGATGAGATCTTTTCTTGATGGCAGTCACTGAATTACAGGTCTCTTCCTCTATTCTGCCACTGTGCTTCTTATTCTGTTTATCTTTGTACCCACACAGTATATCAGTATAAATTTATATGTGTGTATGAATATTCTATACATACAGCCTATCTTTATTATGCAGATGATAGCAGTGTTAAGCTTGCTGCACAGGGCATCTTTTTCATGTTTCAAAAGAATGCTAGGCAAGGAAATCTATTCTTGAAGCCCACATTATTAGAATAAGAATGAACCATTTTCATAGCAATGCAGTAGGGAAAAAACAATAAAACTCAGAACAATAAACTCAGGGCCCTTTTTATGAGATGTGGCAAAACAAAACATGATGCTGAAAATATTTAGAACAACGTCAGCTCTCAGGAATGGAGTTACTGGGATTGATTCTAGTGGACGTTGTCCCTGCCTGGCAGGGGGTTAGAATTGAATGAGCTTTAAGGTCCCTTCCAACCCAAACCATTCTGTGTTTCTATGATTCACCACTGTCCTGTGCTTCACACAGTCAGAGAGTGAAGTGGGCAGAAATCGTAAACATCCTCCACCCCTGCACAGGCTTATGCTCCCACCTTGCTTGGTGCAAATGGGCACAAAGACAAGGCAGTGGAAACGAACAGCTATGGTTCTGTGCAAACCAGCAGATTACTTTTTTTTGCTTTCTATATGTCTTTTTACTGTTCTTCTGTGTTTTTAAATGGATGCAAGTGCTGCTATAATTAATGAATTAGAACCAACACATTCATACTATGGGTTGAGTTTTCTGTTTTCTACTCCACATGGAAAAGCCAAACTTATTAAACAAGTTCTGATATTTGTGAAACTACTGAAATCTGTTTCTGAAGACTTTCAGTGCCAATTTTCCACGTGTGGACATTCAATAACACCTATGTCTTCCATGACCTCCTTGGCACCAAGGACTGAGGCATTCTCCTCAATCCAGACTAATCAGGATTTTCCTATTACCCAGCTGTCTATTTTTAATGAATTCCTCAGGATTCAATATATTCTGAACTTTTACTCTTCAATGAATTCTGTTCAAATCCATCAATCAGTAACTTTAAAAACCAACAGGTAGCCAAAACCTCTACGGGAGCAAGGGACATCAAACAGACAATCAGACACTCAGTCTGATTGCCTCAGATTTGTTTTTTTGACAAAACCAGTGTTTCAATAATTTTTTGACACAAAAACCAATTTTTGACCTTTTCATTATATTTCTCAAAGGTGGGGGTTCATTTGACTTGGCCCTAGTTGCCTAATAGTCAACTATTTGGAGGCTGTCATCTAGGATGCAGATGCATGGAGAGAAGGTATAAGTGCCGCCTAGTCCTGAAATAGATAACTCAAGCAGACACAACGACTTGACACTCTGGAGTAGTTCTGTTCCCTTCCATTTCCTACTAAGGAGACACTTAAGAAGTCTGGTTTACAGAAAATGTCTAAGTTTTAGATGAGAGTGGTTAGGTGGGGTTTTTCTGGGTCCTGAAGAATACTGTAGGAAATCACCATGAGTCACAGCAAGGATATTCTGTATCTCCTGCAGCATAGATCTGATGACTCTTTTGAGCTGACTTTTCAAGAATTTGGTGGTGCCTTGCACTTTGGCTAGCATAAACAGTGGTACTTGGAGACCCCAAAACCAAATCTGCTAGCAGCTTTGACACCCCTACTATATGCCAAGCTCTTTACTAAGCTGAACTATTTCATAACTTCCCTATGACTTGACTTAAACTATGATGCACAGTACAGCCCCAAGATACAACACAAAGCAAAGTGCCTTGAATCAACTATCAACTACCAGCTGCTGGGTTTGCTCATTTAGTCTGCAACTATGCACGAGCACAAGGTGTTTCATTAGAGCTTTGAAGTGGCTACTATGTCCCTTAGTGTCTTGCTTTTGAGGTCTTGGTACCTGTGACATTGGAAAAGTTAGGATTATGATAAGTTCTTTTGGGTGAAATGAAATAGAAATTACAGCAGAGGTCCCTAGACCTAGATTTTGAGGACATTCAACCAAGTGCTACTTACACACATTTCAGAGTGGGACAGTTAGTGGGTCTAAGATAGGGTTACTTTTGGAAGGAGGTTGTTGCTGGGTTTTTTCCTCTGAAACAAACCAAAAGATTAGCAACATAATAAATGGATCTCTAAGTAATTTCTAAGATAGAGAGGAGTAGATAGAGAGGGGTCCTGCAATGCCTGGTATTTTCTGAGGGCTGGGTCCTAAACTTACCATAAAGCATGTCAACCCACACCTATTGAAACATATGTAGCTTTGGATTAGACTCACCAATGTGCACAGAAAATGCTGCACAAAATTTTCCTTTGGTTCTCATGAACTATGCACAATCAAAACTCAGAAAATCCAAAAATCAAGGGATTGCAAACTGTGGTGATGAAGAGAACAGGCTTTGATTTTGATTGCGCTTACCAAAGCAAAAAGAGAGCTCGAAAACTGTCCTCCTTATTTTTTGTGGTGAGGGGTTTTTTTCTCATTAAAAGTAAAGTATTTCTGTAATTAATTAAGAATGCAATTCCAGTTTGTGAATGATAATGTGCAGAAAAGAGCTGCTGAAAAAGGATTTTAAAAGCTTCACTACTGTAAATCATTGCAATGTAAGGCTTACTTCTACATAGATAATATATCCCCAAATGCCTTTGAAATTCTGCAGTAAGTGAGAGGAATATAAAATGAAGGGTATGAGATACTGTAAGCAAACTGCTTCTTAACATCTCTATCAAGGCATCTCTACATCTTTATCATTTTAACTTGGAGAGTTAAAAATGCAAACAAACCGTTTAACTCTAAGATCAATTTCAAGCACAGACAGACTTGGTTTAGGAAGAGCATTCTGTCTTGTCAAGCTCACCTTATCATCATGGAAGAATAAACAGCGTAATTATTCTCACCTTTTTGTTTGTTTTCTAATTGGATCATTTATTACTTTCAGGAAATTCAAATCAACATCAGATTTATAGCACAAGGCTTCTGAAATACTGCTTTGGTTATAGAAATGTCAAAGCTGGCAGGTAAGCTGTCTTATTGCCTCAGGAGTCTTTTGCATTAGCAGAAATTATGGAAAAGGCCTTTAGAACTGAGTAAGTTAAACAATTTGTTTCTGTGTTATGCATGGTTAAAACCTCTGCTCTTTTGCTGATATTTTAGCTCCATTTATCAGCCTATGGTTTGTAATGTGTGTGCTTGAATCAAATATACAAAGGGTGGGATTGTAACTGTTCTGTTTTGCAGAATGTATTCTACTTCTAGGTTGGCCACTACAGGTTTTTGAGTGACTGTTAACATGATCTTTTCTGGTTAGTTACCAAATATGTACTGATGTTAAGCAGGAACAATTCTGAAATGGCTTCTATGTAAGCTTTTTGACTGCTCAGAGTGTATCTATCTTACTTACCAGTGAATAAAGGCTGTATTCTCTGCTGCTCAGCAATGTATGTTTCTGCTCTTCCTTTCACCACAAATAAAAAGCAAGGCCTAAAACATAATTATCTCAAACATGTGTGTTCAGAAATTCTATTTAACTTGCCTATCTTATGTTTGTGAAATTTGCTCACAGATTCATAACTTTATGAGTCAAATCGATGCTATTGGTTAGCATGTAGTATTTCTTCCAGCCATACTTGTACTGCTGCTATGCATTCTGTGTGTGTTAAAGGGACTGATTTTCTATGTTCAGCAAAAAACTTGGACAACAAGAAGTTTGGCAATTGATCTAAATCTCACTGAAGTCACTGGAAAAAACAGAGTTGAAATCAACCATCACCCTAATAACCTATCATAACACAAAAAAAAAGAGCTTGACACAACTCATGATGTTCTTACACATAAGAAAGTCCCATTGACACAAAGTGTGACAGTGCATGGAAGTGGCTTTCCATTTGACAAGCTTTATCTCTACCTGTTGTGGGGGATGATGACTGTATATGCATGCATACACTGCACTATTCTCCTGGATGCCCTTTACAACCACCAATGGGAAATGGGTGCTTTTAGGATTAGGTTCATCTGACTTCATTTGGAAGTTCATTTTTAAAAACCAAGCTTTGGAAGAACTCATTTATCTTCATAGTCCATATTAGAAGAGTAATTTGGAAGTTGGTACCCACAGGGGGATGGCCAGAAGATACTCCCATTAGTTTTCAAATATCCTCTGAAACAAAGTAGTGTTGCATAACAGGGACACAGAAGAACTGCAGCAAGAGGATGGGAAGATAGAAAAGAAAGATAGATCAGGAAGATCAGAACTTATCCTTTCTCTTCTTTTCTTCATGTATATATATGTAGTTCTTAAAGGGTGTGAAGGTTTGCAAGATAACAAGCAGAGGAACTAAAAATGAAAGTGGCAGTTCATGTATGTGCTTCTCCTTAGAACCTCTACTGCAACTATGTATTTTTAAATAGTGAATGAAAATGTAATACAATCCTTGCATATAAAGATTATTCAAGCTTGCAATTTTTTGCCATTCTCAAAACAAGACCAAGTATTGTTCAAAAAACCATTCAGAGGGGAATATGTTTATGAGAAATCTTACAGTTTCATTGAACTTCAGAAAAAACATTTGTTTGATCCAAATCACTTATTATGTATGAAAACTTTCAGAAATAAGTTATAATTCTGTATTTTTTGTGTGAAAATATTTTATGTAGGGTAATGTGAAAATATTTCTCAGGCAAAATATTTTAACAGCCCAAGGTAAACAGGGACATTTGTAGCTGTGGTATTTTAAAGGTCATTAGGCATTAGGAATGGGAAGGTTATCAGTGTGTTTCACTCAAAAAAAACCCCTCACCAAAGCATCAATGATAATAATAATAAAAAGAAAACAACAGCAAACAACTGTAGAAAAGGACATAAAAAGTAGGTTAAAATGAAGCAAATGAATTAAGATTAGCCATGGGGGGCAGGGTGTTTAGAGGAAGTTAAAACAAAAATGGAGAGTTTGTCATATATTTACACATATAGTAATGAAAGACAAGCTGATTAGAGAAGGCATAGAATAAACCATGGGACAGCATCCCAAAAGCCAGTACTTTCATGTGCCAAGATAAAATGCTTCAATACTGTCTGTAATTACATAAATGATTTTGAAACAAAGCATGGAAACAGAGCTATCCGTGAGTATCTGGACATCATTGCAAGAGTATTATAAACCATTTCTGAAGCCCCAAACCTCTGTTGCTGCAAACACAAATACATGCAACAGTAAATGTATATTAACAAATTGTCTCTTTAAATAACAAGATTTGTGAGTTTATGGTTTTCCTGTGTTTCTTTGACAGATCGAGGCCAGAGTTTTCAGCCTTGGTCAGGAAATAACATCTAGGATACATCCTAGCACTGGTGTGATTCATTGAGGCTTTATGTCACATTTAGATCCATGATAAGAAATCCCCCTAAATGTAACAAGAATGAGGATTGCTTCTTTTCTTCAGCTTTTATTCAATTACTTGTCTAAATGACTACTAAGAACCCTGAGCACAGGTGGGACCTGCTGCAGTTTAGTTATTTAAAGCCAAAGATTAGTAGTCACCATGATTTTAATCCTCTTTTTTTTTTTTTTGGTTCACACTAACCTCAGGCAAAATGCATTCTCTCTCCTTTATTCACCTGCAAAACAACAGGTTGTAATAATTCTGAGCAGCCTCCAGGTTGCAGCCTCGTAATTTCTTTTTCTTTCTTTTTTTTTTTAAGTGTAATAAATACCTCAGAAATGCTTTCAGATGATAACTGAAAAGCACAACAGTACCGAGTATGATCACCATAATGACCTGCTGAGCTTTGCCTATCAACTGAACAAGCCCTTGATGACAAAGAAGGCTTATATAATACAATCTCTGACTTGGTGTAAGCTGGTGTCATTCACTGATAGCTACTCTTGGAAATCAGTTTATCCCAAGTGAGGATGTGGCCCAAATCTTTTTCTTCTTGGTAATTTCAGCCTATGGTGAGTCTTTAATAGCCCGTGTGGCTGTTCTGTTTGTTTAACAGCTGCATACAACAGAGCACAAAAATCAGCATCACTGGGCTGAGCTGCAATCACTCTCCGTTCCAGCACAACCCAAAGGGTGGGTATCTCATTAAGGTAGGATTACATTTTGCTGGGTCACGTCAGGGTGTAGACATGGACTTTTCTGAGCCCACACAGTGATCAATTCATGCTCTGCAAGGCTAAAATAACCAAGTATGGTTTAAAACCAGAATAAGATCTGTGGCTTACATCTGGCAGCCACGTTCTTTCCCAATGCAAATCAAACCACTCAAAGTGTAAAGGCCCTTCTGGTCCACCTCATTAGAGGAAGGAAAAACCCACTTTTTTGCCCACATTGGTTGGAAAACAATGAAATATTCAAATTTCATTTTAAAAAATGGCACAGTTTTTCACAGAATTTCTTTTCAGCCTTTTCAAAGTTTTCCTTTAAATAGATCTTCCCTTTTCTGCAGACTTTTTCCCTGCATAATACTTTTATTCACTATCTCTTTCCATATACATCTTTTGTCCTAAGCAAAGAGAAAGCTCTTATTAAACAAAGCACACTTGGTCTTAATTCACCTAAGGTCTTGCTCTCTTTCCTCATTAAAAGCTAAGTTAAACAATATTATTAAAGCGTTTTCTTAATGTTTTTGAACTTACCTTAATTTTTCTTTTTCCCTCCACTAATGGGAAATGCTGTTACTCATTCACAGTCCATCTGCCTAATAGAAACTAGCTTCTGAAAATTAAAGTGCTAGCATGTAAATTCTTGTATGACATGCCCCTATCTGAAGATTAATTTGTGCAATTCATGACAGATGAGATGCATTATTATCTGCAAACTTATCACCTCTCTTACCCAAGTTTCAACTCAATCTGATCTTTGTTAAGACTTAATGAGAACAAATGCAGTTCTTAAGAACAATGGAAAAAAGGTGCAAAATGCAATACATTATGTATAAATCCTTTTCAGACATCTCATCTGTAGGTGTTAGTATAGTTATGAATCATTTTACAACCAAACTTGAAACAAAACAAAACAAATAAAAAAATCATAAAAGACACTTGTTCTTAGAAAACCAGCAGTGTGTCAAAATGTTTCCTACCTTATCACTAAAGAGGGGAAAAATGGAGCTTCAAAGGATTTGAAATTGTAATCTTATAATTAGGGAACAGAGAGTGAAGCAAATGATCATTGACATTTGGAGGGGGGTTATTTTCAATTTAGAGAAAATAGATCTCTTTTGGGATTGTTATGAAAGCCTTCTACAGAAAACGCCTTCTCTTTGAGAGTGTCTTGTAAGAAAACTAAATGTGATGCTTTATTAGCAAGACTGATACCTTATAGGACCTTGGGGTTTGCTTGAATGACTTGCGATGGCTGCTGCATTTCAGGAGTATGGATGATCACAAGGAGGTGACATGAAGGCTGGTCCTAAGCTACTGTTGTAACACAAGAGGAGATTTGACCATCATGCAGGAAGGTAGAACCAAGACCAGCAGTCCAGCCCTGGGTGTCCATGGCCAATCTTACAGTCCAACCAACACATGGGGCATGATTTAGTATTTTGTTCTTTATGTCCCAGCCCTGCATTTTGCAGTGGAGGAATCAGTTTGCAGCTGGGGAGTGTTGCATGAGCATGTTGGGAGGTCAGAATTACAAAGTCCATGTCTTCTACCTAGCAGATTAGTTATTTCATCTCTTTCTGCCTCTATTTCCTCTCCCATCTCTCATGTGCTTTGTCAATTTAAGCTGCAATCTCTCTGAGCTGCTCTGTTTTTCAATGTGAAGTGTTTATTCTTAGAGACCTTCTCAGTCTTATCACAATAAAACCAAATCCCTGCATCCAGGAGACACCAAGGACTGAAATCTGGCTTCACATGCATTGATAAATGCCAACATAGTCATCTTTATCACAGTGGTATATCAAACTAGGCTTGAGCTTCTCTTACTAAGCACTGTAGTAGGGTGATACTTTCTTCTGCCAAAGTACTGCTCTGATTTGGGATTCAGCAAAACCTCTAGTTTTTATAGCTCTTTAACCCAACTGTCTTGACCATAGAAGTGAAGGATAGCTAAAATGAGCCAAAGTTTAAAGCAAAGAGCAGAAGGAATCTGCACACTGCTCAGTGGGGGTGTTGAGGACAGATAGAGGGCTCACTGGAAAAAAAAAACCCAAAAAAACAAACACTAAAACTGGAGTCTTTACATAGGCTGGTTTCAGGGAGCTTTAGAGAAAGCCCTCAAACAACTCTGCTACTTAGTTCTGCTTTAATTCTTGTCTTAATGTGAAGAATCCCTCTGTAGCTTACAAACAGCACTGCCAAGGGCAACAGTTGTTTAATATTACAAGAGAGTGAGAGGGCTGGGTGAGGAAGAGAAGGCTAAAGTTCTCAAAGGCTCTTGCAATGTCTTTTCCTTCCTGTGCTGTGTATTGACTAGCTTTGCTTAGATTAAAACCTCCAGCTTCTGAAAGACACCCACAACTGACACCTATCCCGCTAGGCTGAAAACCATTTGAAAATCATGCTGCACTGTGGGTTTTTTAGAGTCACACAGTGATCGGAGCGGAGTAGATTTAAGACAAGGTTATTTACATGAAAAAAATTTGATTGCTTGTCTAACAGCAAAACGCTGTTATATGCCATTAAATGATAAGGACTGAATACGGCACAAGGATATCTGTTCATTTCCTAACACTGAACACATTTTTTATCCTTCTGACATTACAGTAATTTAACTTTGCAAAGTTATACTCAGACCACACTAGTTTCAAAAGCTTTTGTACATGCTTATAGAATTTATACTATGTTATCCTTTCTCAAAATAACTGTCAAGCCCTCCTGCTTTAAAGAAGACACAGTATATTTCCTTGAAATGCTGTATATGAAACACTAAAGCAAGGAGACTGGTAAAGAATTTAAAAACAATAATGTGCAACATTATTGTCTTTCATGGTAGAATCATCATTTATCAAAATCTCATTCAGCAAATTGCATTTCAAAAGAGATCCTGCACAGCACAGAATTGAGGCTTTAGCTTCTTTGGGAAGGGGGGAGTTTGAAGCCTTTTCGTCCTTCTTTTCTTTATGTTTAATGTCTAGGGACATGAGTAATGTCCCTGGATATCAGAAAAATGAACACTGCATTCAATCCTGATTCGGCCTGGTTGAGTAAGAAAATGTGATGCTGAATCCTAAAAGGCAGTGTTGTGTTCATAATCTACTTAGTAACCCTCAGGCTGCGATTCAGTTTGCTTGGGTCTCAGCAGTCACTGAGTCACCTTGATCAGGATCCTGGTTGCTGATGGCTCCCCCTGTAGTCAATGAGGGAAGATAAGCTCTCAGAGACTGGCTCTGAAGGGGTGCCACCAGTGATATGGAAGAACCAGTGCCCAAGAGGCATGTTGCTGCGAACCAACCCTTGCACACAAAATTTATTGAGTGAAATGAATTTTCGTAGAAAAATCCTTCCTTCTACCTCCTTTTTTTAATGAGGAAATATGTTTGTTTTCAAAGGGCAAAACAGAGAAATAGTTGTTGTGCAGTGAGTAAAGACTGAGGAAACGAAGCAGATGCACTTCAGAGAGCTCTTTCATGGCAGGAAAGGGAAATGGGTTTAAGACCATACAGCAGTACAGAAGGTTTGCTTACCTTGCACTTCAAAGGTTCAGCCATGTAATCTTCTGTTCCTTGTAGGATAGATCCTTGTAGGATGGATCATTGGGTTATGCTTGACTGTGTTTGTTTGATGATGCCTTCCTTACATGAGACTATGTTGTCTAACACCAGCCATGGTCTGCAACCCACTTTCTGTACTACTCTGTGCCAAGTTTTCTTAAGATGGCACAACTATAACCCACAGTACAAAGCACAGGAAACTTCTAAGACAGCCTGAGCTAAAACCAAATAAAAATAAAACAAGTACATTAATATCAAACCCTTTGCTTTGGCTGTAAAATGCTATTGCAAGATTGCCATAGGTCAATGAAAATTTGAATATAGCCTTCAAATACCACCTTTATTAATAGCAGTTATTCCCTGAAACTCGGAGGGTTTGGTGATCCTGGACAGCAGACCACCCTGGGGACAATTTTTGTTTTCTAGTCCTTTTTTTTGATGTACACTGACCCAAAAATTTATTTGAATTGTTACATTCTGGAATAAATTAGAACTGGGTTCATTTATGTGTGGAATCTAGGAATATCAGTTTCTGGACTGTTTTCAGCCTCATTCACAAAACATCATGAAATGTATGAAAAAGTGGTGTCGTACTATTGAGGTCAACTAGCCCTGAAGATTTTTCTTAGTATCTCTCAAGCATGCGAGTGTTCAATCATGGATGAAATCCACATGGAAAACTGAGAAATTTAACAAGAGTGGCCACTGTTTATCCTGGTTTGGTGAAGAAGTCTGGTATGAGATAATAAACACTTCACAGCTGCGGGTGATCCCTGCAAAAGATCATCAACTGGTCACATCCTCCAATGAACCCATCTGCAAAATGCATCTGTCTTAGATGTCGATGTGAGATTGCAACTTAGTACAGCAGCAGGCTCATGAAATGCAGAAGTTTGGGTGCAGGTGTCCCTGAAAACCTCTGTGCTTTTGTCACCTCAGGATTAGGACACTCCACACACCTTTGGGTTTATTTTAGAAAAACTGATCTAATATTAAGAACTTGTGATATTTTGGGTTTTCAGCAAACATGGGTTGAACTCTGGAAGGCAATGTGTGGATGTCACTTCTTAGCTGAAGAGAAAAATAACGGGAAACTGCCTCAGAAAAATGGACTCAGTCAGAGATCAATGTGATCAGACCAAAGCCATTTATTACAAAGCATCTACCCTTTTTATACTGTTGTCTGCATCTGCTTACTATAGCTTGCTGTATTATAATCGGATACATATACAATAGCTAGCTGTATTAATTCAATAGTTTGCTGTATTATAATTGGATACTTGGTGTATTATACTTGGATGCATGTACTATAACTTGCTGCATTAGTGGATATATGGCTTGCAGTATTAAGATTGGATACATACACGATGTAGAGCACAGCAGCTAGCATACAATTGTTAAATTAAGCACATGGGAACTTAGCCTTTAAAACTTGACAACGGTTCACTATTGTGTCTTAGCACATTCCAGTTTCTTCTCATCTTGCTTGCCCTGTTACCTTTGCTTCTTTACCCACGGCTTTCTTCATTCTCGATTCATGTCGAACTCCACTTAGGCACTTGCTGACTTGTTCTTTTCTAAAAATCCATCCACAGGAAACAACAATATTGTTGATGAGAAATCATATATTCCTGTGCAGGCCTTAAAGGTTTGATTTCCCTGGACATATGCTGAACATAAACCATAATAAATAACAGACCATTGATACATCATGGAGAGATTTCTGTGTTCTGCCAGGGTTGGGACATACACGCATGCTTGGTTAACAATATAAAATCACAGAAAAGTTAGGGTTGAAAAGCTTCATTTTTAAAGTTCTTCCATTTTGAGAAGTTCTAAGATACTTTTCCCACTGTTTATTAAGATGAGTGAGGAAAGAAAGTGATTAAATAATCTGGAAGACTATTTTGAGCCTTACTGGATGTGTCAACTATACTGACTAATCTAAGAACCAAGAAGAGCCTCATAGGATCAGGTGGGGGAAAAAAGGGGGCAATTATCTTTTTTTTTCATGTACAGATGCTGATAAAGAGAGAAGGTTTTGTCAACTGCAGCTTTATATGGTTTACTGAAATCTAGAACACCATTAATTTTGCCATCCTCTATTTTTCCTGTGCAATGACTACATTGCATTTGAGGAAGGAAAAAAGAGAAAGAGAGATAAATAGATAAAATAGGTCTTTTCCATCTCTCTAAATACTCTGTTCTTTGAAGTCATGCACAGACACATGTAATGTCGTTTCAATAATGGCAGCTTTTCTGTCAGAATCACTACCTTCATCGCTGTTGACCACAAGTGTAGCAGTATGTGGTAGCCTTGTGTTAAATACTGATAATCTACTAGGTTGCCTTCTCATTTCCAGGGTGCATCCTCTGTTAGGCAAACAAGGCAACATCAAAACGGTTAACATGAAAACATTTTGCAGGGACCTTAACAAGGAGATGGTTTGCATATTGGTTAGAAATGTTCATGGAAGAATCATGCTGAGCACAAGTCACTATCCATGGTTAAGGAGCAGCACACTGGGTTCTGCCAGCGAGCAGTGCCAGGGTAGTGGAGTGTGCACAGTAAATTGTTAAAGACATTTTGGGAAATGTAAAAGAAAAAGACTTGATTCTGCCCCATGTGCAACCAGGCCAATTAACCAGAGATTGCTTGACAAGGCATGAAAAACAGATTCTGTGACATGGAGAGGGGAAAAAAATATAAAATAATCACAATCTGTCACTGTGCCAAGTGAATCAGAATTTGTAGGCTGGATCCTGAAAATTGCTTGCTTATATATTAAATTGAAAAAAGGGATAAAACTTTGGACTCTGCCAGTATGCAAATTCACTGGTCGAAAATGATAAAAATAGGTAAATCATATGACTATAAGTTGTGACATTCAAATATATGACTTACTTAAGGCTGAAATATGATAGTCTGTAAATCATAAACATTGACATGTATTAAGGTACATAAGGATTTCTTTCATGTTTGTCAAACAGCAAAAGAATGAATTGCAATGAGCAGCTGTTATTGGACCTGTGGCTTCTGGAAATTGCTGATGTTAAGAATTTTGATCAGCATATCTGCCTCCTGTGCAAAATAAATGTA
Source organism: Agapornis roseicollis (assembly GCA_002631895.1). Classification (NCBI taxonomy): domain Eukaryota; kingdom Metazoa; phylum Chordata; class Aves; order Psittaciformes; family Psittacidae; genus Agapornis; species Agapornis roseicollis. Next base: position 136,039 of record NDXB01009829.1, read on the forward strand.
TTCCTCTCCTAGTTTTGCACAAAATCATAAAAGATGGTAGTTTTATACTGATTTACTAGATATAGAAAAGCTTATTAGTAATCTGTATCTATTCTAAAAAAACCCAAAAGTTGAAATAACAAGCACTGAGAAGCTAGAAATTCTAGCATTTCAGGTTGAATTTTCAGAATTAACTCCATCTCAAAATTCAGTTTCCCTTTTCAACTCTTGTTACTGTTTGTCAGTTAATACAAGAATAATATGACCAATAATGCCTTTTGAAATTCCTGTCATGCTTCCTATTCAAATTGCTGTCATCTTAAGGTTTCTCAGACTATGGGAAATATTGAAATGTTTGGGATGCAGTTGTTAGGTTTCTCCTAAATTGGATGCAAATGCAAAGTTCAGGCATATATGACTTTAGACCTAGTTGACTGGTTTCCTGCCGACTCTATTTCCTTTGTAGATCTCACTGAGACTCAAGGAAAATTGTTTCAGCAATTCCAGTCTTCCATCTGCTTAAATTTGTCAAGATAGAGATTAAACTGAGATTAAGTTAATAAAAGAACCTCTGGGGAAAATGAAAATAATAAAAAAAGGAAATAAAAATTCTTTTTCATAAATTTGAATAAAATTGTCTAGGAAAAATACCTATGTTTTTCATATTTCTTTAGTGTTTTCCTACACATTTTGCTAAATTATTAGGTTAATAGCTGAAAAGCAAATAATTCTCCCCAATTTCAAAACAGCTGAACACATTCTCAACTTTCTGCATACTCTTCATCCACTTGAAGCCTTCAAAAGAAACAGGACTGCTCCCTAATATAAATGCGTCTATGCACCTAGGCATGTGCACAGGTCTGTGTTTCAAGTTTTGATTGTTATTCATTTTTATTTGTCCTAATTACATTTTTAATTGAAACATAATAGAAAAAGATGTGTTAGGTTCACTCTTGAATAATTTACACTCAATCATCTTAACTTAAAAAAAAGGGAAAAAGAAAACCCCAAACATTCACCTTTCAGTTCAATCCAAGCATGGATAGTTCCAGCCCCTCAAATTTATTTTGAGGAAGTTACGAGTGTCTGAAAAGAAAGGGGAGGGAACCAGCTGGAACTGACTCATGAATGTCATGTTGTGTAGCTAAATCCTGTTTCCCTATGTTATTACAGAATGTTGCTCCTTCTCTGCAGATTAACAAATAAAGAAAAATCTATGCTAGAAAGATTCCAGTCTTTCCAAACTATGTATTATGCACACTGCTTATGATTGCTTTGATCTTTTCAATTTCAATATTGTAAGTCTATTAAAGGTTTAGTATACTAAGAATCAGAAGCTAATCTTACATTAAAGTGATTTGACTCACAATAGTATAAAGTGTTGATACAACCATATACGTAATTTATTTAGATGCCATGCAAAGTCCTCTGAAATGGTGATCTGATTTTCAATAGCTAGACAGAACATACCTGAGTCTGATAGATTCCTTCTGTAAGGTAGCCAGAAAGGTTTTGACCTGGGACATGGGCAACTTCAGATAACTGAACTTCACTGAAATGTCCATGTCCATCACTGTCATTACAGTTAGCTTGGCCTTTTACCTAGGCACAGAAAAAAAACCAAACCAAGTAAACAAAATAATCCAAACACACACACACAACCATCAAACCCACCTCCCAAAATGACAAACAAAAAAAACCCAACAAAACAAAACAAACCTCAAAAAACAAACAAGCAAACAAAAAACCAAAACACACAAACAAAGCTAACCTACCTTTGGAGTGGCTAATGTTATGCTCTTTCTGAAACAAACCTGGTTTTTTTGTAGTCAAGAGGTATGCTATCGTATGAATAATGATAACTCTTCAGTGCTCTTTCTACAGTTCTTGCAAGGGATAAATTGACTCTTTTGTAATATGCAAGATGAAAACATCTCAGTCCAGGGACTGCCAGCATGTGCCTGAGATGTACTAAAATGAGTGAAGAAGTCACAAAGCTATATAATTCACTGGAAGGTAGTTCTGCTGCTCAAGTCCTGATGTCGATCATTCATGTTAATTAGACAGTGAATAATTCCTTGGAGAGTGTGTGGATTGCTTTCCTCTATTGAATGGGCAACCTGAGTGTTTTATGACTTCTAGTCCCAAGATGTAGGACTTAATCCCACAGAATGTTGAGCAGTCTAGTTTGGATCCTATATTGACTTAAAATGCACATGTATGTGCCTTGGTCATTGCCAGATTAGCCAGCCTCTTCCAGGACCAAACCTTCAGTGTAATCTGAAGAAGAGGTAAAAACTTGCTCGTTTGCTTTTGTATGTATCAGATTCTAAACTAAACAGCTAACATGCAAATTGTTAATTACACCAGCTAAATTTCTCCTTCTTTCCTCTGGTGAGTGGTATTTATTGCTGTGATAAAAAAGCCATTACAGTGATAAAAAACACGGAGAGGTTTCAGGCTTCCTTGTGCAACTACAAACATCTGTATAGATGCAGAAGTCAAAGCCATCATAAAGGGCAATTGGCAAAAGGTGTAACTGTAAATATTTTGTCTTTGTGTATTATATTCTAATGTATCTATCTGATAAAGATTCCATTTTCCAAGACTGCTTTCTTTTAACTTTTGATATTTAATACGTTAATAAAGTCTTAGCTGTTGGGTTTTTTTTTTCTGTTTGGTTTGGGTTTTTTTAGTTTTAAATATATCGTACATGCTATGATCCTTAGTAAAACTCTATGATAGCCTGCTATGCGAGAAACCCATGGTACATCATCATTGTATATAAGGAAGCAAGTTTCACCATTATCAGTTTCATGTGTTTATAAGACTAATAATCTGTATGCAAGATACAGGGTCTGAATATTTCTGAAATTCAGGTACTACAGTTTTTGATTGAAAAAATAACATCATTACTAATTGAACATGACTTTTGTTTTAGATTTTCAGTTCCAAATCATGCAGGATGAAAAACTCCTTTGCATTTTGCCAGACTAAATAGGACCCTTATCCATTACTTGGCTTTGTTGGTACACTTTCAGTGTCATAAATAAATAAATAGCAATTTAATGAACTTCTAAAGGGTAGAAATGGTATGCAAGGAGTTGGTTTTCAGCTATGAAAATGATGATGAATAAAGTATTGCTTTGAACCCAAACCTGAAATCCTCAGTCAAAACAAATATTGATCAATGTGATGTTGTTGTGCTGAAGCAACTTATTCATTTATTTTATGCTAAGTGCTGCATAATTTTGTTGTTGCTCAAATTAAATACATGAAACTCACTTTATCAATATGTATTATTCACTTGATTCTAAAAACCAGTGTCTGAGCATCACACACAAAGAAAAAGCTTAAAAGAAATCATGCAGAGACAGAGCTATGTAATGCACATTAGTTTCAGACTGGGAGTGTATCTGTATAGATTTTAAAATTATCCTTTCCAAAGAACTAAAAAAAAGGCAGAGATTATGTATTTAGGTGGTCAGGAAGGTTCTGGCTAGAGAGAATGTGAGCGTACTAGATTCACGCAGAAGGTGCTGAAGGAATGACTTGATAGGAAGGAGGAAACTAGTAGAGGGACTACTTTAGTGTTCTCATGAAATAACAGAGGCGTTTATGTAGCAGTAAGATCTCCTTCCTCCAGCTGCTGCATATGTAAACTGCAGGTCCTTCAAAGGTGTCAATGAGACAAAGGCATGGTACCCTGTTGCAGCTAATTCCATAAACTAATATAATTTTATGGAAAATTATTGGCAAATAAAGAGCTGGTTTTGAGAACAGAAGTATTTCATTGTTATGTGTTTCTAATCTACAAAGTTTTGGAAAGGTCAATTTTCCACTTTCTGCTTGGTATTTACAGTTGGTGATATATTCATATCTTTTCTCAACATTCTACATTATTTAATGATTATCTTCAACCAAACCTTTTTAGATGCCTTCCTTATTACCAAAAACATATTTTATGTTTAACACAACATAAGCTGAAAAGTTGAAATCCAATTTAAAAATATGTAAGAAAAGAATCCTTAGTTAAAATCTGATTAAAATTTGTCAGAGTTTAAAAAGAAAGCAGTAACTATGTAGACACATCAAGAAAAAACCTTGTGATTAATCTGTTCTTACACCTGGGGCTGTCGCAGAGCTGATACGGTCATACACCACGCATGAAGATGCCAGTACTCTGTTGTGGAGTGATTGTGGAGTGTTGTGGGTGATGTGGAGCCTTTGAAGATTTGTCTGTGAGTAGAGAAATTTTTCAGCTTTTTTTTCTTCAGAGGGAATAAACCCCAAAGTTCAACCCATTCTGGTGAGAGCACACCTTGAATACTGTGTTGAGTTTCGGGGCCCTCGCTCAAAGACATTGAGGTGTTGTAGTGTGTCCAAAGAAAAGCAACAATGTGGGTAAAGGGCCTGCAGCACAAGTCCTGTGAGGAGCCTCTGAGCAAGCTGGAGTTGTTTAGCCTAGAGAAAAGGAGGATCGGGGGAGACTGCATTGCTCTCCACAGCTACCAGAAATGAGGTTGTAGGGAGGCAGGGGTCAGTCTTTTCTCCCAAATAGCAAGTGATAGGACAAGAGGAAATGGCCTTAAACTGCACCACCGGAGGTTTAGGTTGGATATTAGGAAAAATTTTTTCCCTGAAGGGGCTGTCATGCATTGTACAGGCTGCCCAGAGAAGTGGTTGAATCTCTGAAGGTATTTAAAAGACATGTAGATATGGTACTTAGGGACATGGTTTAGTGGTGGACTCAGCAGTGCTAGGTTAATTGTTGGACTCAATGATCTTACAGGTCTTTTCCAAATGACCTTTCTATGGTACTATGATTCTGTTCCTCTGTGCTATCAAATAGTGGCCCCCCCAGAATCACATAATTTTGTGCCTTGTTCACCTATTGGCATCATTAGCCACTGGGGTAATAATTGATTAAGGGAGACTTTCAAGGCTCATCTATCCTAAGGTTGTCCCACAAGATTAGCCTATTCTGCAAAACAGCTAAGGAAGAAGTGACTTTTATCTTGCCTGAGACCTTTGCAATGTGTTGAAACAGCTAAGGAAAAATTACAGAGCAAATAAAATTCAGTGAGGAAATTATTTCTATGAAAATGTCCATAAGCAAAAAATTGACATTTCATCAGCTTCTGGCTTCTGATTTGAAAAGTGTTTTAATTTGAACAGTGACCGGAAAGGGGATGGTGTTTTTTGTTTGTTTCAGAGACATTCTGTTTTACTGAGCATCCCTGCAGAATTAGAAGGAATCGTTGGGATTCTTTGAGTTAGGATTCAAGGTAGAAAACTGATTCTTCATGGCCAGAAAGCACAGCAGGGTGTAATGGAACTGGTGTTTAATTAAAGAGTTTGCTTTGGTCTTCTTAATTCTAATTCTTAAGTCTAATAAAAATTAGAATTCTGGGAAAGAAAAAAAAAAGAAAGAAAGAGACAGAAGCGGAACATACCTTTGGCTCTGTAAAATCAACCTCTTCTCTGCAGAGAGCGTGTTGCAAAGATGCTTACCTTTTCTTACTGAGCTTGTCTAGAACTGGAGTGGTAAAACCACTATTGAGCAGGGTCAAGTTTCTGCTCAGTTTTTCCATATCTGCCTCTGTGCCTGAGACAGTAAATCTCACAGAAACTTAAAGCTTATTTTTCTCTACAATGCACCCTATTTACCTACTATAGCTACTTAAACAGATTCTGGCCTCCATATTGGATTTACCTGTTGACTGTCACTAGTTTGCAGGCTTCTGTATGTGGTTCCTAGTCCCATGCTAGATATATCATATTATTTTTTCTTCTTTTAAAGAAAAGGAACAGTTATGGCTCTTCCTCTCAGGAGGCAAACATTCAGTGCTTTGTTTATCTCTTGGATGACTTAGGTAAACTGTAGATGACCAGTGAAATATGTTGCAGATGACATACATTGAAATACATTTAAATGCAGAATTCACAATATCCTGGAGAAGATGGAAACATGGTCTTAAGAAGAACATAATTTTGCAGCACTGGCTGAGGTCTGAAGGCCATCTTAGTTCACTTTTCTACTCCTGACAAGAGATAGACCTGGTATGTCAGAAGAAGAAATAAGATCCCTTCCTTTGTGGCTAATTAATTCCCACATCAAAATCAAGTAAAGCTTCAGCTCCTCAAGATTACTTCTGAACTCTTAGAGTACAATGGCCTACTGCAAAAATAGGTGCACATACACAAACTAAGATGGTAAATAAGTGAAGAGGATACATATTTAATAACAATTTCTGCAAGCACAGCACAGATTCAAAACATTCTCTACTTCATCTAGTATGTCTGATGAATCATTTGTGTTTAGCTTTTGGAGACAGATATAGTTGGCATTGGAGCTGGCATTTCTGCAGTCAAGCTCAGCATGTGTCTGGTGTTCTTTTCAAAAACAATGGTCCTTATAATACTGGAGGATCAGGCATCACTCCAATGAACTGTATGCAATAACAGCAGAAATGGGTTCTCTTCCAAATTTATGCTTCAGTACAGGCCTACCTATACATTCAAACAAATCTTTCTGAAATGATTGCTAAAAACAACAGGTTATGACCTAAAGATTCCTCTTATAAAATTAAAAAGGAATAAAGCAACCCAGAAACAGCTGTTGTTAACAAGTTTCAGATGCCCAGTTTGCAACTCTGCAGGACACAGGATCTTATTTACATTAATGGAAGCATGTTTCCTAACAAAACAACATCAACAAAACTCTTCTCTGAGTCATGATGGGTTTGCACAGTGACATCGTTGATTCTGTGACTCTTTTTTCTTGTTTGTTTGTTAGTTTTTCCCCCAAAAAGTTTAACTAGAGTTAAGATTTATCAAAGAACAGATACAACCCCAAAGAATCCATCCTAGGTTATATATGAAATAAATACTGTTATTTCAGCAGTATTTCAGTACTTACTGAATAATGTGAGTGTCGTGAAACTCACCCTAGAGGCAGTTTATAAATCAGATACCAACTTCTTGTTGATGTGGATGTTGCTTGTGGATGTTGCTTTTGAATGTTGCCCGGAAAAGACAAAAACCAAAATCCAAAACAGAATTCATCATGGGAAAAACAAAAGAAGTTATACTGGTGAGGAATAAAATTATCTTTGAGGAATAAAATTATCTTTGGTTTCCATCTGGTTAGAAGAATACCTCTAGAAGAAGTTGACCTGGATTTGCAAGTAATTTTAAATAAACTTCCTTGCATTTTTTAATGAAAAACTGGTGGTTGAGGTATTTCTTCTTTGTTTCTTACATACTCTATTTCTCAAGTAATCAGGTGCATTATTATTGCAGTGGTTTGTGGTTTTTTTTTTCATATATATATATTTGGATTTGGAATAATGCGTTATGACAGTAACATGGTATATTACTTCATAGCAAACCTCTGTGTCCCCACTACACAACACATTTTTCCCACATTGAAATAGAAAAAATTATACTGTCCATCCAAAAGAGTATTATACTCTTTTGGTAGCAATTATACATATTCTTCCTAATTCTTCTCTAGGACAAGCACTGATGAGTTTCATCCCAGTGATGTTGAATTCCTTAGGCATTTATACACATGCACTATATCCAACTAGGTTACCCTATTGATTACGAATTGGAGCATTATCAAGCACTCCTGTTTTTATAGGTCACATCTCAATGGGGTTTAGACTCACAGACATGTTTGGGAGCAAGGTATAGATTGTAGAATAACAACAGAAAATAAGTATTTCTGTGAAAAACAGAGTCAGTAGTATTTTTCAGTACCCAGACTTAAGCTACACAGCAAACAGTGTTCTGCATACCCACTGCTTTGGTGAATGAAGAGATTTCTGATGTCTGAGTCACTTTCATGCTGTGTAATGTCTGGGGGTGGCTCACAGGCCACCGCTTCACGCATATTGCTTGGTTCAGATCAGCACTGCTGAACTCGTTCCAGTTAGTTTCAAAATCATTCAGAATCCCAAACCTTCAAAGCCTGAACACTGTATGAAAGTTGAACTCATTCAACTACATGGGTGAAAGGGAAAGTTTCATGAAAATTTAGCATTTATTATATTTCCAAGGAAAGGATGAAGCTTTCTTCTCTCCTCCCCACCTAAGAATAACACCTTAAAAGACTAAATTCATTCTCTGTGCATATGTGTGCTTAACTGAACTCCCCTTTTGATCTTCACCCTTTCTCTTGAGCACTTGTTCTCCCAAACATGCAATACACTCTCAATATTTTAACATTATTTATTCTTATTTAAAGCACCTTCTTGCATCTAACACAGATTTTATTAATACCAGCTCTGTTAATGGGTCACTGGTGTTTACATTCTTCCCTCTAAACATTACCTGCTTAAAAGCAGCCTAAGTCACCTATCCATGATCCCTATAGGCACAAGACAACCCCTACACACTATGATTCCTCCCAGCCTGAGAAAAATTGTCCAAAAGAGATGGTCTGACATGTCTTTGGAAAGCCCCGTGCTTATGCAACAGCATTCAAATGTCTTTTCCCCAGTTAAGACATTTTAACTCTGGAATTATTGTGCTGCTTTGCTTCACAAGACCATCACTCAGATTTTCACAAACTGCTTTGAAGGTGAAAATGTTGTTATGACTCAGAATGTGTAATTGTGGCCTTCCTCTAATGACAATGGATACCGGTTTTGGTTGATGTGCTAAATAGAAAGCAAAGACATAAGTAAAAAACACAGAGTCTGTTAGGCTGTGAAAGTGTCCTCTGTTAGATGGGTAAATGCTTCTTTACTTCTGTGTAAAAGAACAACTATTTGTACCTGGAAATAATAGAACAGTGAACTCATATGACATAGCTACAATGAGCAATTTGTATCATCTTTAAGATTCAAGAATAAAAAGAAAATTACACCTTTATCAAAAATGGATTTATAATCTTGGCCTTTGCAATCTAGGGCAACACTTTCCTGTTGAGAATCCAGACTGTTTGTCCCTAGAATTACTTCTCCTTTTCAGTTGTTAAAACCTATTTTAAGCTCAAATTTAGAATTATGTTAAAGAAAGAAAAATTATTGGGAAAAGAAGTTGTAATGAAATCAGGTGATTTAGGGACAGCTGTATCCAGAGCCAGTAACAAAGTACAAGGGATGTAAGTATCTCATCTTATATAGAACCAGAGGGAAAGAATGGACTTCATATGAGAAGACTAGAGAGAGAGAGAGAGTAAGGGAGAAAGAAACACAGTGCTATCTTATTTTAGAAGGACAACAAGAAGATAAAAAAATACACCAAAGGTAAGTTATTTTTTCCTAATTTCTCATTTTCTTGTTAAAAGAGGGGGACTTTAAAAAAAAAACAAACACCCAAAACCAAACAAAAAAACCCCAAACACACCCCTCCTCCCTCCCAGGAAATAAAACAAAACAAACAAGCCAAAACCCCAAAGCAAAAGAACCAGAGAAATCTAAGAACCTTGAGCCATAGAATCCCAGACTGGCTTGGGTTGGAAAGGACCTTAAGGCTTATCCAGCTCCAACCCCTGCCACAGGCAGGGACCCCTTCCACTGGAGCAGCTTGCTCCAAGCCCCTGTGTCCAACCTGGTCTTGAACACTGCCAAGGATGGGGCAGCCACAGCTTCTCTGGGCACCCTGTGCCAGCGCCTCAGCACCCTCACAGGGAACAGCTTCTGCCCTTTGTCTAACTTAAATCTGCCTTCTTATATTTTAAAATTGCTGCCTCTTGCCCTGTCATTACAGGCCTTGGTAGAATGTCTCTCTCCATCATTCTTATAAGCTCCTTTTAGATACTGAAAGGCTACAATATGATCTCCCCTGAGCAGCCTTTTCTTCAGGCTGAACAATTGATAACAATCACAACTAACTTGGTTTTGATCAAAAAATAATGAAAACCTGAAGAGCAAAGGAAATTTAATTTAGTATTTTTGAGAGTTTCTTCACCCTTTAGGAAAATTTAAATGTCACACACATACACATACCCTCCTCCTCATTTTTATTTAAAGAAAGGTTAAGGTGCCAATATTTGCCTGTCTTTATTTCTGTATAAATGGTTCATAATAATGTGTATACATAGCAAATTCAGATTATGTGGGAATGAAAATGCATGTTCTTACACAAAGGAGTGAGAAAATCAATTGTATTTGGTATCAGTGCTTGTAGACAGGAGTACAGTTAGAAACAGGTGGGTGGCTTTGTGGTAACAGCAGGGAGAAAAATAAATTCTAAGAAATAAGAGGGGGTTAGCAGCTATCTGGAAAAAAGTGGGTTATTTTTAGACCTAAGCAATGTGTTGTGCTAATATGGATGTTGAAGACTTGAACATTGCTGTGGTTCAAAAGTTCTTACATCCCATTTTTTTAGGCTGACTTTTAACATGCACAAAAAATGGTAAAAAAAATAAAAAAAGACAGTATTAATTCAGGTGCAACAATTTAATTTGCTGTGTAGGATTAAGTTGAACCTTATTTATTATTCTAACCATTATCTTCATATTCATGGAAAATATTGATTAAGGTTTGTGATGAACAGCGGGTAGAACAAAAAAATCTATTCATCACTATCCATTATTGACAGGGATGACATTCAGGTGTCCCTAGAATTGTGTATCCCTCCACACCACCTACCCCTGTTTTCCTGTCTAGCTGACTGGGCTGTGCTATCTGTTCATTGCACACAGTAGAAATGCCACATGGACAATCATCTGCTACAACAGAAACCTAAATGCAATGCTCACAACATTTATAAATGCCTTGGAAGGAGAGAGAGGGGGACACAGGAAAAAAAGAACATGAAGAAGAAATACAAGAATGTAAAGAACTTGAAGAACATGAAAGGGAAAAGGAGAAGGAGAAAGAGAGAAGAAGAAGGAGGAGAGGGAGAAGGAGAAGGAGAAGGGAAGAGAGGAGAAAGAAAAAGAATCTCACTAGGTCCCATTTATAACTCTTTCTTCTTTTAGGACAGATGACTGATTCCCGAAGTGCCCATGTGCAGATAGACAGTTGTTGGCTCAGTTTAACCACAAATATTATCCAACTGAAGGACTATGTCATATTTACAGTATGACATATTTACATATGTCATATGAAGGACTATGTCATATTTACAGTATGGACACAATGTGACAGCCACTCTGGCAGACATAGAGAGGAACTAAGGACCCTCAGTGCTGGGGAAAAACTCTTTAAAAACATCCCCACAAACAGGTATAGTTTGGGTTATTGATCCTACTCCAGACATATGCCTGCTCTAAAAGCACCCATAGTTGGTGCCTCCATTGCAAGTAGGGATTTATATTCTACAGGTAATTACAACACTAACATGTGCCGAGATGCCTATTTTTTGCTGACCCCAAGTTCTGCACAAAATACTGCGCAGTCTGTATGAACCTGATTGTAAGACCCAGGCTGCATTGACCAGTTGAGATCAAGGTAACCGGTGCATTGTATAAAACAAGGAATTAAAAGTCTTTGATTATAGCTCCTTCAGTCATTGGTAATATCAGTAAGAACTAGATGAAGGTGTTTCTGTCACCTTGCCTGAGTTCTTACCACAAGACTGCAGTGTTTCTGTTTCGTGTGTGGGGACACATGAACAACTTTTTCCTGTGAAATGATATTGAGAGAGGTGTGGGTGATCTAAGTGACCAAGGACACTTGATTTCTTCCATTTAACCTAAGTCATATTTGGTGTTGAAAGTAAATGAGTCTTATAGAGAACAACACTGTGCGTTACAGTAGATGCCTAGTTTTTGGCTGTCAAAGGAAAATTAAATCTTTCCCAACTGAAGTGTAGATGAGCTAATAAAGTGATTTGGCCATGAAAAAAAGAGCAATTATCAATTTAAGGATGTCACATCTGTGGTTTCTCACAGAGGCAAGGAAGACACTACTGTTTATAAGCACACCTCAACATTTGTCTGGAGTAATATGGAAAAAGATGTTTATAAATTTGCAAGAAAATTAATTTAAAATAGGAGAGGAAAGCTGGAAGGGGGAATAAGCCAAGGAATAAATACACCAGTCTACAAATATGTTTGGTAGGTGAATGCAAAAGAGAGACAATCTAATCCACATTTTATCATGAATAAGGATGATATAAATTGTCCATTAGTACATTTAGGTTAGAAATAGGGATATGATCATACATTGTAGCAAGAGGCTGACCTATATAAAGCAGGATTCACCATCCAATTCCATATGCTTATGATGCAGGCTATGCAATCTCTTTAGCTATTCATGTCTCATTATACATGACACATCCTTCTTGATTCACATTAGCCACAGAAGGCTGGTTTTTGCTGACTGCATCTTTCTCTTAAAAGACATTAAAAGGGGTGAGGAAAGTGAGAAGAAAACCCTTAACTGTAAAAGTAGGAAAGAAAAAAAAGAAGCTTAGTGCAATGTGTGCACGTGTATGTTCATTTGCAGATGTCCCTGACACTAAACACAGTGTAAAAGGTATAGTCAGAAATGGATTAAGACATCAGGCTGGAACTGAAATTCAATTTTTTATCTGTCTCACAGTTCTTAATGGATTTGAGATTTCTGAGCTTATAAAGTACCTCAGAAAATACACTGAACACCAAGACAAAACTTGTAGTCAACCACCTCACCTTCTGATAACTTCATCTAAGAAGTTCATGTCCTCAGGCATATGAGAGAATTTTCTTGTTTTAAAAACAGAACAGGTAGATGTTGGGCAAAGTGTTAGAAAGAGCTCATTTGTCAGGCTCAGTGGCTCCAGCTTGGGACAAGGTATTGAATTTCTAGGCCACAAAGACAGAGCACTTAGTCTTTGACCTAGTGACTAATCCAGTTACTCCTTGGAAGAACATCCCACCCAGAGGCATATCTTGAAAAGCAGAGTCCGTGCTAATCAGTGCAGTAGCATGACCTACATCCTACTGCAAAAATCCATGTATGTGAAATATCCCAGTGAGGCCTGGGGCACTCCAGAGGTTAAAATAAGAAACATATTTACTTAATAGTTAGCTAAAGCCCTAAGAAAAGCTCTTATAATTATAAAAGCTCCCAACCTCTTTTCCACCCCCCTTTCTTCCTCCTTCCTCTGAAACTACAAAGAGAAAGAACACCAAAATACTGATTTAGGGCACGGAAAGACATCCAGTAATATCTTTTGGGCTTACCTGATGAGATGCCTTTTACTGTCTGAAAGGCCAGCAAATGTGGTGAAAAACTAATCAGGATGCCAAAAAAGAAACCAAACTTTCAGCAGCAGAGAACAGCAGAGCAGAGACTCCTGCAGGTAAGGTAGGTAAGGTAAGGTAGATAGGTAAAGGTACTTTTACAGAGCAGGAAAGGAGTCTAAAGCCTGTCCAAAGCCTGTTCAATTCACCCGGTGACAATGCCGAGGTGTATGTCTGAGCAAGGGTCAAACAAACAAGTATTTTTTGTAGGCAAGATGCCTTTCTTTAGAGATACAACCAGCTCTGGTTCTGTTGACTGCCTTTGAACTGCATTATTTTGCTAAGACATGAGCAAGAAACAACAGAAAACATCAAAAGAGAGCTAAGACATTATTCACCTCTGTTGCCCTCGTCTTCAACCATTTGTATCCCTCATTTTTCCCTTACTCCTGAAATATCCCACACCTTTACCAGGTTTGCTATGAAAGTCATCCTCTTCAGTGGACATTTAAATTAAAAAGCATCAACTTTTTAAGTGACTTTCCTGATTGTACCTTACAATGTAAGCAGCTCATTTTTTACCACCAGAAGACAGTAGAGAAAAGTTAGAGGGAAAAAAAAGTGCAGAAAACATAAAAGAGACATATAATGGGCAGGCAGATGGACATTTCCTGGCAAAACCCTCTTATACTGGAGTAGAACCGCTTATATGCTAAGCAGATGCTGAAGCATTTATCTGGACCAAGACCTTAAAGAAGTCAGGCTGTGATGAAAAACTCATTGGAGTGAGCAGAAAGTCTTCCATTGACTTCAATGGCTATTGGTAGGGCCTAAATTTGACATACTACAGAGCAAGTATAGACAGACATAGGTACCTATACATATTTGCAGACTCTGTGTCCATCCTACAGCTCAAATGTAGAAACCTTAAGGGTTTATTGGTCCCTTTTGCATGATACAGTATGAAAGACATCTGAACCTTTCCTCCTTCCTGAGGACAAACACATTATCCTGTGATGCTAATACATCTTCTGTCATTTGACATTATTTTAGGTGACTTCTTTGCTATTCAATCATGTGAGATAGCCAGAAGATGAATGCATTTGGGGATAGCAAAGAACAATACAGCAGTATTTTAACCTGGGTCCTGGGTTTCTCCCTTTCTTTTTTTTTTTTACTTTTAATTCCCCCCTTTAAAGTTTACTTGACAACTGCATTTATTTCATGTTGCAGTTTTTGCAGGTTAACAATATTGTTTTATCGGGAAACATTTATCTTCAGGATGAAAGTTATCCTAATACAGGACATATCTTATCCAAGGACAAATAGAAAGGGGAATATTGCCAGAGGGTAATGTTAATGTCCCTAATGCTATAAAAATAAATGAAATCTGATTAACACCTGCTAAACCCAGGACAAGTAGGAAGAAGTAAGTCATAGCATGTTCATAAAATATAGTTGCCTTGATTGGAAGCATTATTTTTTGGCAGTTTAAGGCATTGTATTGAAAGATGAGATGGCATTAAAACTACGAAAAATACCTTAGTGTTTTGGCATTGTAAATAGAGCTTGCAATCTAGGAACCTGGAGAGCTTCTAAAGTCAGTTTTTATGCAGTGAGAAGGAAGTAACACACTGCACATCCCCATGCCCTCAGTTTTCTGGGAGTGACATGGAAAATGACATTTGAACTGTGGGGAAACTTGTATGGCAACGGGAACATTGGGCACCTCTTTTTCCTGGATGTTGATTCATCAGAGGTGTCGTAGTTTAAACCCAGCCAGGCAGCACGTTCACTCACTCAACCTCCCCCCTTCTTGCCCTCCCCTCTTTCCTCCTCACTCCCGGAGGGGTTCGGGGGGAGGAGAACCGAAGGGATGCGACTCCCACAGGTTCAGATAACAACAATCCAGTCACTAAGGTATAACACAAATCACTATTGCTATCACCAATAATAATAATGACAAGGAAAACAAGGGAAGAGGGTACGATACCACCCGCCGAAAACGAGCCCAACCAGAAAGTTCCCTCTCCTTCTGGCTAACTCCCAGTTACCCCCCAGGCATGACGTGCTATGGTATGGAATACCTCTTTGGTCAGTTTGGGTCCTTTCCTTCCTTCCTCCCGGCCCCCCCTCCGCTCCGGCAGAGCATGAGGCTCACAAAGTCCTTGGTCAGGGCAAACATCGCTCAGCAACAACCAAAAACATCGGCCTTATCAGCCTTGCTCCCGGGTTAAGTCAAAACACAGCTACTAAAGAGGAGAAAAACTGACTGCAACTGCTGAACCCAGGACAAGAGGGCTCCTCCAAATGCCATTAGATGCTAGAGCAGTCTCTGACAAGCTCCAAGATGTGTCTTTAAAAACCTTATCTTACACAACTTCAGAGTAGAGTCCAAAGAAGTGAGCAGTTTTGCATGTACCCTTCAGCCTCCTCATCTCTGCAGTGTGGAATGGCCAAAGGTGAACACTCAGACCTGCTTATGATATGCTTATCATTAAATCAGGATGATCTTCTAACCAGAGTCAATCATCTAAGATGTGAAGCCTGCCAGGGGCAGCAGGTTTGTCAGGAGAGGTGCCATCTTGGCAGCAGAGCCCAAAGGCTGTTATCATCCTGCTGATCATGGGACAAAGGCAGCTGAAAGTCACAGAGGAGATGATGCTGATCATACTCAAGCAGCCAATTTTCAAGCACTTGAAGCAAAGAGGGTTGCATGAGGACATTGGTGAAGCAGTGTACTGTGAGCAGGTGCTGTTTCTCTCTGAGCACAGAATGACCTTCCCTGTGAGTCTTAAGGCTGTGACAAGTAACAGCAAAAGACTTGATTCAGTCTCTCCACTATTTATTTTTTCCTGTTTCCTGGTAAATGCGTGGAAATTCACCTATGCCATGTGTGTGAATCCAGGAGATGTTACACTATAGGGCATATGCTTTGGAGGCATTGAGGAATTCTGTGAAGACCCCTAAGGAATATGAGGAGGAAATAGTGAGGACAAGGTGAAAGAGCATTACTACATGGAGACCAGCTCTTTCAAGGAGCACTTGAAAGGAAGTCTGTATCCATCCCATGAGTGTGCCTGGAGTCTTCAGACAGGAGACTACACAAAAGTAATGACCACAGGATGACAGCCAACTGTATCTGCTGATAAGTCTTTTACAGTTTCATTCACCAGGATAAAAATTTCAGGAAGGAAAAAAAATGGTATCCAAAACACTGAATAACAGCCATCACCAAGCAGGAACGCAAACAGACTTTCAAACAGCAATTCTTCATGGCACTGAGATCATCTGTTTCTTCCTTTCTTCCCTTGCGCTTCTGTTTTATAACAAGTTCGGAGGTGTATGGAAACTAAATCACCATTAAAGATTCTGGGCATCAACAACTTCCAGGGGTATTTGAAAGAAATTTCATCAGACATAAAACTGAAATCTTAGTGTTAGATCCAGATGCAGTTAGTTCCAGACAAAGTGAGATGACTCCACTTCTAAGCTGGCAGAATTAATGCAATCTTGTCCTTATATTGCATCTTGCTGCTAACTGATAATCATTGGTATGAAACCTGAGTGGAATCAAGCAGTAATGGATACCACATTCCTGTTGTATCCAGTTATACCAGTTTCAGGATATATTCTGAGAGGAAATGGAAAGGACCCCAAAGTTCCCTGCTAAGAAGATTTGTATTGTGTCTGATTTGAATGGTGTAGATGATGCAAACACAAAATATCCTTTCCTTCCTCCTCCCCTGCAACAAATAAATCAATGGGCCAGATTCAGCTCTGGTTTTCAATTTCCATGAACATTGCTGTGGTTCCTCTTAGAAGTAAATGCAGAGTTAGCCAGGTGCAAATATTTTGCACTGGCTGTTATCATAATGCCAAAACAGTAACGCAAAGAGAAGATGGGCATGGCTGCAGAGATCTGGTCAACAAGTTAGACATCTGCTTTGGATCTACTTTGTAGGTGTTAAGTAAAGGAAGCTTTCTTAAATACCTAAATTTCCTATATGGTCAGTGGAAAGAAATAGAGGTTTTAAAAGCCTTCAGAGACTATCAGCCTTCAAGAGACAAGTCTCTTAAGGATTTTAGGGAACTAATTTAGATAAACAGGATCCCACTCTGGATAGCTTCTGAGCACACAGGGATATTGTAGTAGGTGCCAAAACTGTGGATACACATAAAACATATAATGAGAAAGATTATGTCCCACACTGTATGAGCATTTGCAGAAGAGAAATCAAGAGCTCCATTTTAAAACTAGAATTACAGCTGCAGGAGATTCTGGTGTTCTGCAAAAGTGTTAAAGTTCTCTGAAATTCACACCATCATTAGAACTGGAAAACAAGAATTTTCACTGGAAAGTGTCACTTAATGGAAACTGAAAATTTCCATGGAAATAAGGGCCTGATCTTAGAAAATATTGGAATTTAAGATAAAGATTTTCCTTCTCTGGTAGCCTGGTGTACAGAAAACATTTGCAGTGAAATAAATTTGAGATCTAACTCCCTGCTCTATGTATCTGGACCAGAACACAGGTATTCTAGGTGCCCTACCCAGTAGGTCACTGGGTTTTTTTTGAACAACTGCCATGAACTTCCAATGAAAATTCTCTGTATGTGAATTTATTTATTTTATTTTTTTTTTTTTTTGGTCATCTTAAAATAAAATTTCATCCATGATTATTATCAGATATTGGATATTGGATTATTGTTGGACACCCATCTGAGTTAATCTGGAAAGCAAAAAATTTCAGGTCATCCTTCTGTTTCATCTGAACTCCCGTATCTTAGTTATGCTGATAGAGTGACACAGTGCTCTCTTTATAAACACACCTTGAGTGCAAAATAAAATCTTTGTATCAAACATTTTAAACTGTGGACAGAAATGATAACAATTCTTATATAGAAAGGGAATAATTATAGCAATGTAAGGTCCTTTTATTCACACAGCAGCCCTTTGCTTTAAGGAATGGCAGCCTAACTGATGTTAATTGAGAAATAGTTATTCCCAAGTGGAAAAAGGAAAACCTGCCTGCCTTCTAAGTAAGATATATTGCTTCATCTTTATTTATTGCATTCATATGCTTTAGGCATATCTTGGGGCTGCAGAATGAAGCTGAACTAAACTTACAAGACTGTGGGGTCACCATTTATGTCCTTGGCTTCACCTAGATTTTCACTGTGCTATGAGCCAGTGACAGACAGAACCTTAATCTTAACAGGTCAGGTCTACTACTGCAAGTCTGCAGTTGGACTAGTCTGAAGCATATACCACATGGAGGAGATTTGCACTGCTGAAAGAAGGCTAGTGTTTCCCAAGTAAATCCACACCTGCATTCAGCAGGAAAGATATGAACGGAGCCAAGAAGGAACTTTCAAGACAAGCTATATGCTGAGATCCTGGAACAGTTTGAGGAGAGAAGGCTGGCTCTTGTTTCACATTCATTCCTATTGCCACAAAATACTCAAGCAAAACTGTTTCCAGGAACAGGAGAGATCCAGGGCCATATCACTTTCCACCACTGAATTAAATTAATCATTAAGAATTAGAATCTTCATATTTAAAATATTTAAAATTTCCAAGCTAGTAAAGCTTGTAAGCTTTTGCTATTGAGCTTGGCCATATTTCAATATTTACATTTGCATCTCTTTTTCTGGTACATTATTCATTACCTTATTTATCTATCTTTTTAATTTTTTGCCATCTGCCTCATTATCTTCTTAGAGAGATTATCAGTGCTTTCCATTTCCTTTGATGTCAATTTGAAAAGGGACAATGAATTTACAGACAGCTATAATTCCAGCCATTTTGATGACATGCCTTGCCTTTTGACCAGCTTGGCAATCATCTGACCCTCCCTCCTGACCTTTGCATAATTACCTATCCAATTTCCTTATCACCATTCTCCCTTTCAGTTCCTAAAAGCAATATAGCTGTGGTCACTGCCAAAGTCGTAGTGACCTTGTTAGTAGGACTCCTTCTGTAGCTCTTACAAGATAACCAATTAATGACTTATTCTTTTATCTCAATGTCAAGTAATTTCTAAAACTTCTGTTATGTCTTCTTTTTTTCTTTGAATAAGTGTTAATTAACTTGACCAACTTTTCCTCTTTTCCATTCACCCATTATCTAAAACACAATAAAATATGTCTGAATAGTTTCATTCCTACATTTCTTCCAAGTATTCAGAAAGTGCAGCTACTTTCCAGACTCTTTGAATAAAGTCTAAGGAAGCTTTGAGGAAATAAAATCTGTGATGTTCTTCCACAAATCATTCTCAAGAATAAATATCAGGTCTTTTTCTAGATGGAATAGGTGGAAAAAGCATCAGCTTCAGCTTGCTTTCACACCAGTCTTGTTCAACATTGTCATTGACACGGACAGTTGGATTGAGTGCACCCTCAGCAAGTTTGCCGATGACACCAAGCTGTGTGGTTGGGTGGATCCACTGGAGGGAAGGAATGGCATCCAGAGGGACCTTGACACACTTGTGAGGTGGGCTGATGCCAACCTCATGAGGTTTAACCATGCCAAGTGCAAGGTCCTACAGCTGGGTGGGAGCAATCCCAGGCACAGCTACAGGTTGGGCAAAGGAGATTCAGAGCAGCCCTGCCGAGAAGGGCTTGGGGGTGGTGGTCGATAAGAAAATGAAC
The DNA here is from genome assembly GCA_002631895.1 of Agapornis roseicollis. Taxonomy (NCBI): domain Eukaryota; kingdom Metazoa; phylum Chordata; class Aves; order Psittaciformes; family Psittacidae; genus Agapornis; species Agapornis roseicollis. The sequence continues at coordinate 155,800 of NDXB01009829.1, forward strand.
ATGAGCTGACTGCAGTGTGCGCTTGCAGCCCTGAAAGCAACCGTATCCTGGGCTGCATCAAAAGGAGCGGGACCAGCAGGTGAAAGGTGATCCTGCCCCTCTGCTCTGCTCTCATGAGACCTCACCTGGAGCATTGTGTGCAGTTCTGGTGTCCTCAACATCAAAAGGACATGGAGCTGTTGGAACAAGTCCAGAGGAGGGCCTGGAGCATCTCCCATATGAAGACAGGCTGAGAAAGTTGGGGCTGTTCAGCCTGGGGAAGAGAGGACTGCGTGGAGACCTCATAGCAGACTTCCAGTATCTGAAGGGGGCCTATAGAGATGCTAGGGAGGGACTCTTCATTAGGGACTGTAGTGACAGGACAAGGGGTAATGGGTTCAGACTTAAACAGGGGAGGTTTAGATTGGATCTAAGGAAGAAATTCTTTCCTGTGAGGGTGGTGAAGCACTGGAATGGGTTGCCCAGGGAGGATGTGAGTGCTCCAGGCTCGGCAGTGTTCAAGGCCAGGTTGGATGAAGCCTTGGGTGACATGGTTTAGTGTGAGGTGTCCCTTCTTATGGGGGTTGGAACTAGATGATCTTAAGGTCCTTTCCAACCCTAACTATTCTATGATTCTATGAGGTTGGTAGTCTGTGTGCCTTCCCTGCTCCCCTGATTTCCTAAGTCTGTCAAAAATTCCAAGAGAAACATATGGACCACTCCTTCTGACCATTAGAGGAAACTCTAACTGGAAAAAAAAGATTATTCTGCTTACAGATTTGCTCATTTACCATCCCCAACCTCTTCTCTTGCTTCTAAAACTTGTAGATACCACTATGTTGCCTCCATATAAAAGTTGCCCCAATATAAATTTATCAAAGACAAAGGCAAGACGGAGGCAGGAAAGAAACAGTGGACTAAAAAAATGTGTCTGTCAAGTCCATTTAAGTGCTAGAGAGTGGGTTCAGGAGATCACCATGCCAAGACAATGCAAGCTGTTGCTGCATAGTGTCTGTCCAGATATATCTATAGCCACAGTTATGTTTACTCTGTTTCCAGCTTAAGTTAACAAGCTTCACATGTGCATGAACTGGCTCAGTTAAAGGCAGCTCAGATGTCTCTGGCCTGTATCTTCTCTCAGGTCTGATTCCTTGGGAAACTTTAAGAAGCCTGCTCAGGTGTATGCAGCTACAGGATACGCACGCCTCAGGAGAAGTTGAATCAAGGCTGAGAGTACAGGATCTGGCATGTTGTTTGGGATATCAGGCAAGTTGGCTTTCAGAGAAAAGACAGCCATGGAAAGAATATCTTCCAGAGGCTGTCAGGCGAGACAGGCATTCTGCAGTCCTTTCATCTGAGTCCCAGACAAGCCATTACAATGAAAAATTGAAGAGAAACCTTTTGATAGATATATATAATTCAAGGTCAAAAAGGACTATTCTGATTATCTGCTCTGATCAATGAATAGCAGTGCTGTGGGCTTTTACTACTCCCCCATTAGACTATTTACCATCCATGAACATTTACCTTGAAAGAGGTAAGGTCTCATCAGTAAAATTTCTCTGCAGCAAGTGCTCTTAAGTTTGCCATGAATCCCTCCAAAACTGCACATAAACAAAGATGTTAAATGCATGATCAATAGGCAAAGGCTGTAACTAAGCAATATTCATCTTTCCTTCAGAACTGACATATTCGTGGAGGGAATCAGTGCCAAAACAAATACAAGCAAAGCAACAGCCTGGAAATACTTTAAACATATTATTTGAATTCTCAGAAGTATCATTTTTAACTTAAAGTAAACATTGGCATGCGAACCTAACAGTCTGCGTAATCCAGTCTTGAAGTGTAACTTTATTTGTTATGGGGATTTGCTCAAGGAAAGGGGGAGGGAGAACGAGGTGGAAAAGTGAAACAAAAACACCCCTCCTTCCAAAAAAAACCTTCTCTTCTCCTACTACAAAGAGGAACTGGTTGTTTCTGCAACACTGCAGACATCTTACAAGGTCATGGAAGTGACTATCTCAACCTGCTTTAGCAATCTGGGAGGAAGGAGGGATTGAATTGTGATGCACTCAGATGTTCATTTGGCATACCTGGGTGGGTAGCTTTTGATGCTGTTTTAATAAGAGTTGGAGGCTAAGGGCATGCCAGCCAGATTTCCACCCTCCCAAGCACAAGCACTGGGAGCCGTGGGATTGCTCTTATGTGAGGAAGAAAGGGCCATAGCTTCCTTCTTTGGGAGTCTCTTGTGTCATGCTGCTGCCCACCAGCTCCTTCTGAATTACTGCTGGCTTCTGGCAATCTCCAAATAAAGTCTACAATTAACATGGAAACAAAAGCTCTGAGGAGTCTAGCCAGGATGTGCTATTAAATGGGAGATGTTGTGAGCACCTTTTCCAGCTGTGAGAGAAATGAGGAGAAACATACCAATAATATCTTAACAAGAGGCCCTCCCTTGCTGGCAATCTGGTTTTATGCACTAGGGAAGAGACAGAAGACATTACGATTTGCCTCATCTAAATACTAGCCAATAACCTGAATTAACTAAAAGTAGATGAGTCTTCTTGGCTTTATATGCATCAAGCCTCCACCTCAACAGTTATTTGACTTTCAGGGCTCAATATCTCTTGACCAGGCTTCCCTTTGGTTGTGTTATCTTCCTTGCAAAACTAAAACTACCTGATCTAATATCATGCCCATTGGTATATCATGCTACACCGTAGCTACTTACTACCTGAAAAATAAAGGTTGGCACTCTCAAAGTCTAGTGATTTTATAAGGAAAAACAAGTTTAGTCTCCCTCAACTTTATATACCTAAAAATTGAAATGCTTTTAGTTGAAGCTTACTATCTAGATTTTCTCTCTGGACAGAGAACTAGGAACAATCTAAGAATAGATTCATTCTGTCCTTTTAGTAAATTTGGTAACAGAAGACACCCTCAAGAAGTATCCAGCTCTCTTAAGTGGAAGAAAGTGGAAGCAGATCAGCTTAAACTATTATATTGACTTCTAGTTGATCAATGGTGAGGTGGTAAACTTGACCAATACTGGTCCCTTTTACACACAAGGTCATGTTTTCATGTACCAGTGGGAAAGCAACCAGAACTGACAGCATATATGACAGGTTGCACAGACATCCTACAACAGATTTCTGCTTTCATATACTGCTTGCCCTGGTATCAACCAGAATAGTTAATTTTCTTCCTAGTAGCTGGGACAGTGCTACGCGTTGGATCTGGGATGAGAATAATGTTGATAACACAGGGATGTTCCAGGTTTTGCTAAGCAGTGCTCACACTAAATGTTTTCTGCTCCTCATCCCATCACACCAGTGAGTAGGCTGGGGCTACACAAAGAATTGTGAGGGTTACAACAGCCAGGACAGTTGAAACCAACTGACCCAAGGGATGTTCCAAACCATATATCTTCATCCTGAACAATAAAACTGAGGGCAGTTGGCTGGGGAGCAGTGACTCACTGCTTGAGGACTTGCTGGGCATAGGTCAACAGGTGGTGAGCAACTGCATTTTACATCACTTGTTTTGTATATTCCCTTATCATTACCATTATTTTCTCTTCCTATTCTTCTTATTAAACTGCCTTTATCTCAACCCATGAGTTTTACCTTTTTCCCCCCAACCCAACAGAGGGGAGAAAGTGAATGACTGCTTGGTGTTTAGCTGTCTGCCAGGTTAAACCACAGCACTGTTTTGAATAGAAAACTGAGGGGAATTTGTCTCCACTTAATATTAAATAATTAAGTATCCATTGGAGCAAAGAGACAACCTGGTTAAGTAGTTAATGCTTTTGTATAGATCATATAAAATACCATATTTTAAGTCTCTGCCTTAATGTCTGTTCAATTATTTATAGAAAATAGAAGCAGTTCAATAGGAAGTTCTGAGAGACACCTACCTCCATATTGACACCATCACAGGAACTCAAACTATACCCTATTTTGTGGCTTTTATCTGGACTGTGAAAATATGAGGCTGAATCCTGGACCTAACAGAAGAACCTGAAGTTAGGTTTCATTCTTGATGAGTCCCAGAAGCCATTGTACGTGTCAAGATGAACATCTACAACTTTTCCCTCCAAATTCAAAGCAATTGTCACAATGTAGAATAGAGGGCAGGGAGGAATCAAAGCAAGAATTAAAAGTTGTATTCGATGTTTGGACTTCCTGGATGCTCCTGATTTCAACTGAAAAAGCCTGCAAAGGAGGTTTTAACCTCAGATTTTCAGTGCTAATTTCAAACTGTAACATTTTCAGCCTCACGAAGTACTGAATGACCAGACACATTTGCTACGGTTAAAAGGAAAATTACAGACTTTGTTGTTTAAGGAAAAGAAAAAAAAAATAAATAAATCCCAACTCTTCTCCTCTTCCCTACTTTCTTAAAAAAGAGATTAAAAATCAAAAGCTCAGCATAACTGAAAGCCAACTCACCTCAGGAAAATAATTTGGCATCAGCCTTTATCGACAGCTGCACTTCACTTCAGCACCTGTGCGTATTATTTCAAGTGATGAATGATTGGGGAGGCTGTTTTGTATTAATGAAACACGTTGTGGCAAAGCATGTATTTATATTTACAGGATGAGTTTGAGTTGAACCTGTCTTATGAGACTCAGATCTTGGTAGTAAAGGTGGGATGTATTGGCTGTTTGCTGTATTATTAAACTTAGGTGTGCCTCCAAATTCTAAGGTCTGACTAGATATGTTGTCTATGTCCCAACTTGCTGTTAAAGTAAGACCATCTCTGCCCTATCCCAAAGTCCTGCTTCTCATTCAAAGGTTACACAATTTCATTAGAGAGAAGCAGTGCTGCTCATCAGCTGCCCTGCGTTCATGGTGATCATTTAGCTCAAATTTCATGGGTGTTTCATTTTGCCATCAAACTGTGGAAGCCCAAAAGAAGAAAACCAAGATTTAGCTGTAAGAACCCACAAATAGAAGTTATATTCCTTTGTGCAAGGGGAGGCAGAAACATAACCTTAATGCAGAGGGAACTGAAACTTGTAACTTGTGTGAGACAGCAAGTCAGCCCCAGTACTCAGGAGACCTTAAGGAAGTGCATTGAACACAACGATTTCAATAAATGCACAAGTGCAGTGTCTATGTGAAGCATGGAAAAAAAAAGCATATAACAAGTAATAACTTCATTGACAAACTTGTTCAGAATTCAAAGTTATTCATGATGTTTGATGCCAATTTAGAAAGAATTTCAGCTGGGATAAAGGTGGGGTGTGGAAAGAGAACTGAAAGAAAAAGTAGTCAAAGTCAATTATCTGTCTATTGTATTTCAAAATGCCACAAAGAGATTAACTTGCATCAAGGAAGAATCTTAAAGAGAGGATAAATAATAAACTAGCCAAACATTTCATAAAGCACTGGACAAAACACTTGTCCACTAAAACTGGAGAATTGCTTAACACAAAAAAAGAAAAGAAATTGTATTGGATTAATCCAAGCTAAAATTGCTTTTTCTGGAGATTTTTGTTTTTCTCATTACATTGAAAGCTCTTCTTATTTGTACTGCTTTACGATGGGTATTTCCAAAAGGTTACTCCAAATCCCAGTGAGATCAGCAAAACAGTATTTGGTGACATTATGAAGTGTTCATTTGAAGCCCACAAGAGTAAACTTTCCTTTTTTCTTTTGTTTATTATTTTTCTACTTTGAAAGCCCTGTGATAGTTCTTTGAAGAAATGGTGTTGTAAAAATCAAGCAATGTTCTTCCTCTTGCTTTTCTGTTTCTTTATTGCATTTTGAAGAGGTTATGTTTGTTAATTGTTTAAAGTGCCTTGCAAACAGACAAAACAAACCAAAGCTTTCTTCTCTTCTGTCAACAGTAGTTATTTTTGGATATATTTGACATAACATTTTCATAATGCTAGAATTATGGATTCTTGGCTGGTGAAAATGGCAACAATCTAATTGGTGGATCAACATCAGTTTATACCTCTTAAGTCTGCCCCACTGCTTCTTCCAAGTCAGATGGTCATAGCACACAAAAGCAGGTAGCAACAGAATGGAGTAGGGTTTTGTTAATCTAACATGCACTCATTTTAGGATGCAGAAATACATTTGCTATGGATCGGTTTTGTTTCCCAAGCAATTTGCCTAGATATCAATGTTTAGGTAATACAATATTTATGGTGGATCAATGTGAATGTTGATTAAGAGGTATTTATTTTAAATCTTCTATTACTGAGGTTTTAGGTTGTAAAATATACATTTGTTCATTTGTACAGGACCAGTACTACTTTTCCCAATTCTTACTCCTAAAATGTTTATATATTGGTTATCAAATACTAATTAAGAGAGTTAAAATCTAAAGTTCAGAGGCCATTGCAGTCTTTGACATGCACTACGCTGTCTCAAACACATCTCGACCTCCACTTATTCTCTAATTTTCTCAGCTCAGTCAAATGTATAAAACCTGGCTTGCCTGAATGAGAGTTTTCCAATGTGTTCCTTGGGATTTGAAAACCGAAAAAATCTAGCACAGCAGTTTTAACCTCAACAAAACAAGCTTTAGGTGCATTTCGTCTTGCAGCAAAATGCTTTAAACATGTAGCATTTTGAGTGATTGATGACAAGAAGGATCACAGGTTCCACAATGTCCATGGTCTAGCAGTGTAGCTTTAGGGTTGTATCTCTGCCAGGGCACAGTGCAATTCTACCTGTGGTAAAATAGTTGATATATCAGAATTGTTTTGCCCCAAAGAAGAGTAAATTAATTTGACCTAGAAGAGTTAATTTCACAGTTAATATCTTATGCCTATAAGGACATATTTTTCTATCTTTAAACTTGTTTCTCCATCCCTTTATACCCCTCAAGCATGCATACACCCACACACAGGTATTTTAACTTGAAATGGTGAAGATTGATGTTTTTTTTTTTTTTAAAAAAAAGGGAAGAATTTGCTTTTTCTGAACAGGAAACAAGAACCATCTGGAAAAATTCATTTTAAGATGATCAAAATTTAATTCTTTAAACTCTATATTATACTGAATACTTACAGTGCACATAATAACAAGAAATTGAAAATTATAATAATTTCCATTTAAAAAAAAGGAAAAAAAAAACCTTTTAATTCAAGAATGTTAAAATTCAACTGTTTATATTGTCAGAAAAAGTATTTATTTTAAAAATTAATTTTATGTGAACTTCACTTTATGAATCTATTTTCAGTTTGAAGAACTACTTAAAGTGGAGTTACTTGTATCAAATGCAGTTGTTTCCATTGATATAAAGTTTTTCTTCCTGAATAATACAGTCTAATCATGATTTTTGTCATTGAACCTTAAGCTTATATTTAAAAAAAAAAAAAAAAACACAAATTCTAGCAAATATAAAAAAATAAAACA
>NDXB01009829.1:163236-202858 GCA_002631895.1 Agapornis roseicollis
ACCTTAAGCTTATATTTAAAAAAAAAAAAAAAGTCACTAATTCTAGCAAATATAGAATCATAGAACAATTAGGCTGGAAAGGACCTTAAGATCATCAAGCTTCAACCCCCCCTGCCATGGGGAGGGACAGCTCTATCATACCTGGCCTTAAACACTGCCAGGGGTGGAGGATTCACAACTTCTTTGGGCAACTCATTCCAGTGCCTCACCACCCTAAGAGGAAAGAATATACTATTATTTTTACAAATGGTCTTCAATTTTGTCCATTTTTCAAGGTAATTCCATGTGTTACCCAAATAAATCCCTAGGAGAATGAGATGTATTTTTCTAATTACTATAGGTGTGATATTCCCAAATGAAATTATTGCTTTGAAATGAGTCTGATGTGTGCCCTTGGTGTCAAGGGGATTATCTATTTGCTTAGATCTAATTATGTAGAAGGGAATCTCAAATGCAATTAGCTGCTTCTCCCTGTTTCATGCAGCAAGAGAAAATTAGCTGCTTAATTAATAATGAAAACTTCTTGATTTTACCAATGGAAATTAAAAGTGTGTGTTGATACTTTAAATAATGATGATATTTGAAGTTTGGTTGAAGTTTACTTGATTGCAGAACACTGCGCTTGTTTTTATTATAAATCCACACAGAATATTTAAATGGAAGATCATCTTTCCTAACCATTAACATTGTGGTTCAGTATACTCATCAAACATAATTCTTTTGGAACCAAGGAAGATAGGCAGGGGTGCATGATGTCAGTGGCTTCTTTGCTCTGTTGACAGGACATGCATGGAATAATACTTTCCTATGAATTAAATAGATTTGAGAATGATTTAGAAATATCGTCACAGGTTTAAACTGAAGTTATAGAAAATTAGGGTAGCTCTGCACAGTCAAATCTCATGATTCCCCAAACAATGCAGTATCTAAGCATCTTCTGGCCACCAAACAGCATGAGAGCAGAGTTGTGATTTCCACTTTATTGCAGGTAAGCTGGAAAACTGAGATTCATATGACATAACTCATGTCAAACCTTCTCTGAAAAGACAGTGAAATGTGATAACACTCATCTACAACATGGGAGAGCAGTACAGATACAGATTTAACATATTTTCCTCTGACTGAAGTCATGTCTCACTCACTGATGCCAGGAATTAATTATTTTAAAAAAACACATAGCAATAACACAATTACCAGATCTTTTAATGAAATCATTCCTATGTGACAGCAATAGAATTATCAGGTGCAAAATAAAGTCTTGATACCTGCATCTGGTATATCTAGTGCATATTTCTGTGCTTCCATTTTTTCTTTTCTGCTTTCTCTGCTTCATCCTCCCTCCAATCTCTTTTGTAAAAATTTTTGTTTGCTTTGCTCTGCATTCCCTTAGGAATTTTTCTCTGTGCAATTTTGTTTATTCCTTTCTTAATAGTTTAAATATGTTCAACTTCAAGGTTTATATCCATATCTGGTCCTTTAATGGTTCACCAAATTTTGAAGAAGATGAAACATAATTTTTACTGTTATTACCATACCCTTATTTTACTGCTTATTTTGAGAAAGTTTTTACTATGCCATGTAAAATATTAATATTTTAATTCAAGATCAAAAATGCTCTCAAAGCTCTTTTCTTGTCCAAGAGGGCAGGTGAGATGCAGATAGGTATTGACTCAAGATGGTTAAACCAGGCAATGTTCTTTGGGACGCTGTAGCTGGTTAAAGAAAACTTCTAAAAAATCCTCCATACCCTGAAGGTAGAATTTGTCAAGATGCTCACGTAATTGAAATTTTCTATGGCTGTTAAGGACCAAGAGAATAGTAGTTCTTCCCTTCAAACAAAATCTCACTGCCAGATTTGTATGACATTTCATGATCCAAGCTCAATTTGTTATACATTGTTCCCAGAAGGTGAGATGAGATTACATGGAGCCATACATTAGTTAGAAGATTTATTTTACACTTACACACTCAAAGTTCCTTTCTAGTTATTCAAATAGAATAGAACAATCTTGATTAGTTAATCTCTCTACATCAGCGTTTTTTCCACAGAGCACTTCACAGAAATGTTTTAAAATTTCACCACAATTAAAAAAGCAATTAAAAAGGATTATCAAAATCAAAGTAGATCTTTAATTACTGCTTATATCTAGATCTTTATTCCATGATATACCAGATAAAATACTCTTAAAAAATGCTTTGTTAATAGCTTTTATTATTGAGAACATAAGAAATTTAAGTCTTTTGAGGCGCTTCCCTTTTTAGATGAACTGTATTTTCAGGTTGTCATCTCAAACTTTATTTCTATCAATCTTGTCTTGCTATAGCTGAGTAAGCCATTCCTTTATCTTCTGCCTACTGTAAGAATCGGCCACCTTGCAATGACTTGGGTAGCATAGTTAAAATACTGCTGTAAATTCTCCAGTGGGAAATTACATTCTATCTCCATCTTAGTGAGCAAATCTCTTCTGGTATCTGTTTGATCAAGTCTGCCTATGTGAATGCCTAGAATCAGTTTTTGGTCATTTGGACTTCTAGAAATACCCTGGGCTACCATTACTCTTTTTCCTCGGACCAATACTGGCCTAATGATGTGTTAAAAGTCTGCTGTTTTATAGTTCTAGCTGGAAAATAGCTGTTATTGAGCAGAAGTAATAGCAGAATAGCAGAAAGCTCTCCAAGGATGACTTCAACCTGAGTAGCTGTAGTATTTGGATGAACAGTAGAGAAGGAAAATGCTGGTACTCAGGACTGTTTTGTGTTTGAACATATTCACATGTAAGATTGTATCAACAGTAAAAAATTCTTCAGCTTTTCACTGCCTCTCTTCTGATGCAGGATTAATAAGAGATGTGTCTTTTAATCCACGTTGACTAATCATAGAAAGTTCATTTTTATCCATATGTCATTAAAACAGTATGAGAAGACATTGGTAAAGATATCCAGTACATACATTACAGGGTTTGTCTTTGGGCTTGGCAGTGGTATCGCATCATCACAGAAAAATTTATGCACATGTCCATTTTATATTTAAACCACAAACATCTGCCTGGCTGTGGGTGGTATCAGTGTCTTATTCTTTGAGGTATTTGGGGATAGGCTGTCCTAAGCAAACCTTCAAAAAGCCTTAAAAGAGACTCATGTCAACCTTAGGGAAAAAAACCCTGTTCTTTCTTTCTAAAACCCTTCAGTGGTTTGACCTCATAAGTCAGTACTGAATGTTTTCATTGAAGTAGACTATTCATGTAGACAAAAGCATTGTAGCCTGTATTTCACTGCTCATATTTTGATCATGAGCAGGGACAGAGAGTACCAGTATCTGAAATGAAACACAAACTGAATTTTGAATATTTGAAGTATTCTCCATGAACTTGCAGGAGGTACTTAGGCACATGAAAAGTAAAGAAGGTATTTTGCCTATTAGGTTTTTTTTTCCATTGAGCCTTTTTTAGAACAAAAGAGAAAACTGACAACAAAGAAGGATTTTCCATCAGATTACCCAGACCTCCCAGTTAAGCAGAATTCAAACAAAAATGATCTAGATTTCCTATTTTAACACATTTCTGCTGACTAGCATCATTACAGGACAGGGGATATCTAGGAATAAAGTAGAAAAAAGAAGCAAAATACTAGTTACCATATTATTTATAGTTCATTAGAAGCTAGAGGTCCCAAGTAATATCCTCTGATCCTCAGCAAGAAGAAGAACTCTAGAAAGTTTAGTTTCTACATAAGAAGTAAACAAATGAAATACAAGAGGATAAAAGCCAAGAGGATAAGCAGATACAGAGATATGAGGCCACTTTTTGGGGGAGGCTAAGTGACAAAACAAGATAAAAATCTCTTTGACAAGCAACTAATCTAGGACCCCACCATTACATCTTACCTAAAACTTTTCAGTGTCATTAGCTCTATTATAATTTAAATAATTTATCACTTAAAATCAAACAATACCCTCCTTCTTTTCTCATTGAGTGATCATGCTTTTAAAAAAACAAATATGGAAAAACCCTTGAGGCACAGTTTTAAAACCAACAAATTTCTTGTTATATTGATGAAGCTTTCATGTTGTACAACTACTTTAAGTTACTCCATATTGTATAAGAATTGAAGATATGCTAGTGAATTCTAGCAAAGTTGGGACCTTTGATATTGATCTACATTATAATGTTGATATTGAAATTGATTCTGGACACCTAGGTAGGGTGGAATACAGCTAAACATTTAAAGCTCTTGAACTTAGATTTGAGATTGTTAGAACTTCATCACTGAAAAGATACTTGGGCTCATATCAGCTCCTATATGTTGATGCATAGTGCTATTTGAGGTGTCTTAGGTTATCCCACCAGGCCCACTTGTACTGCTCTAGAAAGATACCTGTCCACTGTAGGTCCTGTATTGTATCTGCCATCTCCACATTAAAGTCTTGAATACTCCAGAGCATTTCAAATGACACTAGATAATTCAGTTTACAGAACTTAATGAAACTTTCTTATGTCTGAACTTGTAGCTAAGGTTCTTCCTATAACAACACTAACTTTTTTTTACTGTGCCAGGTGTATTGAGGACAGTTTGAAATGGTGAACTTTGAAATTCATTCTCTTGTCAAAGTCACTACGTATTCAATCACAGAAGTGAGAGAAACCTCAGCTGCTCCTAATGAAAGCCTGTGAGAAACAGCAAGTAATTCAAACCACTCGAATGTTAAATAGAGGAATTTTATTATGGCCTTAAGGGTAAAACTTTATGTAATCTGTATGTGATGGGGTAGCAGGGGGCAAACTGAAGCTTTCAAATGCGGAAAAAGTAGTTGTGGCTCCTGGTTTGGGAGGAGTTATGTTTGACATTTAGAATGAGTTAAATATTTGCTTATGTATAAAAAAATGTAGCACTCTCTCCACAAAAAATCACTGCACTTATTTCTCAGATGTAAAAGAAACTTTTGGATTTTGTGAACTTCAAAACAAGCCCCCTAAAAAGTTTCATCTATCATTAAGATTTTTTTATGCCAAATGATCTCGGTCATAAAATAACAAAGTCTTCAAATATCATATGCTGTTGAAATTCACTAGGATCTCAACCAGTGAGGATCTCAAACACAGTGGAGGTTTGTTTTTATTATTTTAGGACAGGTTATTTTATTTTTTCTTCCACTCTAAGTTTGCTCTTCAGCAGAGATAAAGAAAATTGTCTTCTCTAAACAATTCTGTATAGGATTTCTGCAATGGTTTGGAGCCCCACGATGATGGGTGCAATTGTTGTTTCAAGAAAGGATGCAATCGTTTTCTCACAGTGCATCTTCTGACTGTCTGACAGGACAGCTCTCCTCCATATCGTCTGAGTGGATGTTGGCTTAACTCCTATAAGGAATAAAAACAAGACAGTCATTTTCAAAGAAGCCTGTCTACAGACTTAAGAGCATGTCAAGTGTGTAATAAAAATGCAGAACTGTGTTACTGGATCCTGATTCTTGAGTTAGCATCTCCATGAATATTCTTTTTAATAAAAAACAATCTTGTCTTTCTAAGTTTGTAATACTTTATTTTCTGAATGCTTGCCTGCAAGACCTTTTATCCTAGTATTGTTTAAGCTATTTTAAAGCCATGTTTTCACTTTAGTGTTCTGGTTTACATAATACATAACTATAACCATAGCATATGTACTACGTACACATGTACAAGCATGCATCTACCTAGACACAAACTTAAGTTTACAAATTTAATAATATGCAAACATATTAAATACTCCAAGAGCACATATATATTATACTCAGTAATTTATTTTCTTTACTTTCTGGAAAGTGAAAGAAGGATTTTATGTAAAACTGGAAAACAAAATATTAAAACCAAAGAACATATAGATAGATATCAATATCACTGGATTGAAGATATCAATGTAGTGAAATTCCAGCTTTGTTCAATTAATGATTATCATAGTCTGCTAATCTCAGATTGTCAGTGAAGTATGATTTCTTAAAAGAACCCCACATCACACACCCCTTATGTGGAAGACAGTGAGGGTGAGGCTCAGCTCACCAAATTTTGGCAATCTAAGAACTGTGCATTTGGTCTAATCTAGTCATCTATGGTTTGCCTTACACACCTCAAAGTGTCAGATACAATATGAGGTTGCACTTAGTGTCTACCTGGCCTCCAATTAACTCTCCAAAGGGGATGTCTTTTGCAGGTCATGTATCCCACCTACCAGGCTTATGTGAATATCTCAGATATAAGGGGGAAGCTTTCAAATGGCACTAGACACTTACTTTGAGGAACCTTAATGCAGACTTTTTTTCTGAAATGTTCTAGGAAGGTTGCAGCAAGGATGTAAAGTTGTGAGTTGGTTTATCTATTTCAAGTACCTTAATTTACACAACAGACCCCCTAAATTTCAGATGCCTTTACATAGGAGAGTGAATGTGAGATGAGTATCTAGGGTCAGAAAATAGACAAATGGCAGTGGAAAAAGCAGAAAGCAGGTCAGCGTGTAATGGTAACAGTTATTATGCAATTGAATTTCTGCTAAGTTTTTCAGAGTGGAAAAGACAAAGTGAACAATTATTCTCAAATCTCCTCCACCCCATTTTGAGACACTAGAGAATCCCCATAATCATTGCATTATACTACATCTAGTTCTGTAGAAGATCAAAAGCTCAACTTTTGCCCTGCAACCCTTGGAGTTTGTGGGACCCTGAACTAAACTCGTTTGGACTAGTGCAAATTGATATATCCAAATCAATAAATCCGTTGTTGGCCTTTTTAACTCCATCTGAACTTGTTCAGATCCCAACCGCACTGAACCCCTACCATGGCAGTACAAGGCAAGTAACAAACCTCAGGGCCAGGTGAAGCTTTTCTGAAGAGACAGCTGAGCAAGGATCTTGTCAAAGAGCTTTATTAAAGTCACTCCTCTCCAGCAAAAGTGTTAGGCCATTGGGCAGTGTTGTCAGACTCTCATATGAGAATATTATGCTACAGTTAAGACGTGAAATCCTGATGTTCTCAAAATCTTTCCTTTTAATATCTGGATTCTGTTCTAATTATTTTCAGATTAATTCCCAGCTAATACATAAGGATAAAATTTGGTGAGTGACCTCTAACCCTAAGCATGTTGTAATTCTGTTACCAATCTCCTGATTTCATGGAAGGCTTAACAAACACCATATGTGGAGCACTGTGTTCCTCTGCATTAACACAGCCTAATGATCTGGGGAATCTCTCTGTCACTATGCTGCTTTGCCACACCATCAGCAGCTTAACAATGGCAATACTGAGATCTACTGGCATGTTTTTTTCTATGTCTGTGTCCTTGATGCTGCAAAGGACCCTTAGGCACCACACAGCCATGCATGAATGGGTCCAGAGCATGCTTAAAATGAACTGTGTTGTGCAATACAGTAGAAGGAGCAGAAGAGAGCTCTATCTCTATGACTTGGTGTCCTGCTAACTGCCACCTTTTAACCAAGGCTCTGGATTCACAAGTCTTCTGTGTTAGTATTCAACTGGTTTCATCCTTCACTACATTTTCTCTTTCTCACTTGTGCCATGCTCCCACCTCTGGGACACCATAAGGCCACATATTGAGGCTGATCACATTTAAAACTGATCTGGTTTGAAGAGGAAAAGTGAAATGCCTGTGTTTTATTTAAGTCGGAGGCATAGAGTCACAGAAATGTTAAGGTTGGAAAGGACTTTAAGAGCATCAGATTCCAACTCCCCTGTCATCTCTAGGCCCACTTCACATTGTGGCTGTGTTAACAGTTATGCCAGTGTGGGGTATGGGCCTTTTTTTCCTGTAGTTGGTACCTCTTCACATGGTGCACAAGGTATATTCCATTTTCCCCTAATGCATGTGATCACTATGTTCATGCTGTTCAACTCACACACATCTAAGTGATGGTGTAAGAGCAACAAAATTACCCTTAACTGGGTTAAAATGGCTCATACTATAGGGGACTATGTGCAGTCATAGGGGCAATTCAGAGGCAAGAATTTCTCAGTTTTCCACTGCTGGCTCTGACCTAAAGAGAAGAATCATTAACAGTATTAATGAAGAGGAACATGTGATATCATATCACTTCAGAGAAGCATTTGTTCCCCCTCTCCTCCTTCCCAGTTTGCAAGATCTTAACCTTCTCCTAATTGCCTGTCCCTGACACCAACCACAAATCTTTGCCACCCTGGCTCCACCATCAATACTTTCTTAAACCCACTTATGCAACAGCTCTTACAAACTCCCATGAGTCTAGAGTATTGTCTGAAAATGAGCTTCAAATCTAAAGGTTTGCAGGCGTGTTGGGGAGAAAAATGGTTATATTTGACAGCTCTCTGAAAATGTGGGCAATTACAGATAGAAAAATCCTCCTTAGCACTGCTGAAACTCTCTGTGATCAGCTGCATTCATGGCTTCAACCTATAGACTGTAGGACTGAAAAGGCTTTACTAATGATTTCTACATTGGACCAAATGATATCCTTGACAATAATGTAATCCTGAGAGCCCTAACTCACTTCCAGTTGTTACCACTGGGGCTATAGGCTTGCACAGAGGAGCCAACGTACTCCTCCAGACCTGCACTTATGTTTCAATAATATAAGCCCAAATGCAGAACGTTTTTTTCTTCCTCTCCTCCCTCCCAAATGCTACTGATCGTCCTATTACCATGGCAACCAACTCCTGCTGGCATGATCAAGAAAAAACCTGATTTGGGATTTTAATTAATTGCTTGGAAATGGAAATGTAACAGTGACTGGCAGTTCAACTAAGCACGTTTGCAAAGTGAATAAAAATAGAGTTTCTGAAATACTTGAAATTGTTTCACTGGATGTAACCCACATTTTTTACGAGGCACCTTAATTTATTCCGCTTCATAAAATAAATCTGCCAAATGTACTAAGCCATTTTGTCAACACAAATCATTTTGGCAAATACTTTAATCCTTCTTCTTAACAAAATGTATTGTATTTAAAAAAAAATAAATCTAACCCATCAGTATAAACCCATAGGTTTCGTCTGAATGTATGCCTTTTTCACCAGTGGGTCATAGTTATAAAAGGCTTTCATCTTGTCTTCACAAAAGAGGATGTGCTTCTTTCGATGCACGTGATCTGTCTTTAATATCTATGGCAGCTACACCCCCATATTCAGCAAAGAATGGAACAGAAATGACTTTCAGTTAATTTTTATAGCCTCCAATCTCCCAGTTTTTGAAGGAAATGAAGTGGTCATTGTTTGCACATACGACCGCCCTCTTCTGGGTGCTGCCAGTGCTGCTGAGGTGGGTGTCCTCATAAGCTCTGTTTCTCTCCTGATTTTTGGGAACAAGACCTCCTTATTCACAAGCAAGGGCCAGGCTGCCTGGCTGTAATGAGAAGCCCTCACCACCAACAGCTGCCTTACCTTCCCCTTCTGATATTTTAGCTTTCCACATCCTTTTATTCCTTTACAGACCAATGAACTCTGACAGTCTAAGGTAAGTGTAAGCAATTCTACATTAACTCTTTTATTTTCACATATTTATAAGTTTTACTCCAAACCTTTTGTCAGGTTTACAGATTCAAAATACCCCTGCAGCTCCCGCCGCCAGCTCAGCAATTCACATCACAGGATCATATTGCTGACCCAGAAGATACTAAGCTTCCTTACTCACTGTCTTAATTACTTTTGAGAGGTGACTGTTCTTGGCACTTTTCACACATTCACGTTGTTGCTCTTTAGTGAACATCACTGCTCATTCATTCCTGAACTGTACTTGGATTCATGGTAGACGAGCTCAGTGAGCAGAGCTGTGCTGGATGAACTGAATTGAGGTTAATGAATTATCTTTAAAGATTACACATCACAGGGTTGGAAGAGGCCCTGGAGAGGTCATCTTCTGTTCACTTCTGGGCAGTATTTATTCACCATACGTCACTGCTTTTTCTTTCTCCTGTGACATCTTTAAAACGCGGGTAATAATTTCTATTACTCAAACATATTTTAGAAGCTAAACATCATTAAGCCAGTAAAAATTGTGATGCAAAATAAAAACACAAGAAATCTGGTGGTTATCTATCCCTCCAGCTCTCTACTGGCTATTGGTATTTCTAAGGCAACTATCTGTGTGTTATCTAAGCACTGTAATATAATACAATTACTTGCAAGTTGTATCTAAGTGCAGTGGGTTTTACTTACTAATAACGTAGCACTTCTCTTCAAAGTGCTTCACAAACTAATTAATTCTCACTGCACCTTCTCCCTGTCAGGCAGGTGAGACAACTATTATTCGCATTATACATATCGTTATTATTACTACTTGAGGAAACAAAGTTAAGTTACTCATTCTGTCTCGCAAAAGAGACAGGAAGTGTTAGAAGAGCACCTGAGCTCAGATATTAGGGAGCAGGATTTTCTGACCTGCTTTGAGATCACCTCATCATGGCTCATGCCTAGGCAATATCACTGCTAACATTGTTAGTTGTGTGCTTCATTAAACATTATCATGGCAAAGACTGATGGGATACTTTGTCTGAGATGATTGACTATTCTTTGGGGTTCTTTTTAATTGAAAAAGACCCTAACCAACCAGCCTGCTCCATGTTGTTGCATGAATCATCCAGATTTGCTGGGCTTGTGAAATTACTTACTGCCTTGGCTGTTTCAGTTTCACGTGCTTCATTATGTTGACATTATTTCTTAGCCAAGCAATTGCTGCACTCAAGTTTCTGCATCTTCAAGGCAAGGAAGACACATGGGAAGGGTATTTAACCACTATGGAAAAGAAAGAAATTACACAAATAGAACTTACTTGTTGACCCATTCTGATTTCTTGATAGTGCAAATGCATTTTTGCTTCATCAGACCATTTACAGCTCTATCTCTCAAGTTTATCTGAAGGTATTGACATCTGATGCCATGTGAATATGCATTTAAGAACTGATTCCAATCCTTCCAGCTTCAGTTAGTTAGCTGGGATTTAGGACCATACCCAGCAATATTACATAAGCATTGGCAATAGCTAATGACATTCATCATATGAGGTAGCTGGAGAAGGTAAATGGAGATAAAGGCATAACAGTTGCCCAAGTGAAGGAGGTTTTATATTAATTGGTCCCATACTACAAAGTAGCCTTATCAAGCTGTAGGATGGCCTATAAGCTACTTAAGCTCCCACTTGTTGTGTAATAATGATACAGTGGGCAGAAATTCATCAGCTGTCTCATTGTAGGAGAGTACCTTCTCTGGGGTACCTGCCAACAAAAACATTATGCAGCAGGATTAAAATGCATTTTAATTATTTGCTGAAGGTCAACTTGACAGTGTAGTCATTAAGTATATATGTGCACATACATACACATAAAGACATACATAACTTTTCCTATAGAATTAAAAACAAGAGAAATTGGATATTGGCACACCTGTATTCTATAAGGATGAAGAGGGAACTTCAAAAGGTTGGTTTGAGTTTCAGGAAAACACTCCAAGCCTTTGAGGTAAAATTCATCTGCCCTAACTTGGACGTCTTAAAGCTAAACAGCTAAGTCTGAGCTCGTCACCCCAAGCTCCCTTTGAGAAGAGAAATGGGCACCTCCAGAGTATGATTCACCTTATCCCATCATAGTTGTCTGACATAGATTGGATGACTCACTCCCTGGAGATGCCCACCTGTGTCTGTTGACTCTGAAATGAGCCTCCTCAGATTTAGACGTTGAACTTTTTAATACATAACATTAGATGAGATGAATCCCACGCTTATATCCCCTTCTCAGACTTCAAGCATTTTCACAGGCAAATTCTGCTGACAGAGAATATGTCAAAAAGGTCAATGGGTATCTTGGGTTTCTTTGCTACTTTTCTCTCTATGTAGGACAGTGTTTCGGAAATAAGATAGTAAAAGAATATGAAGGAAAAAATACCTTCTTCCCCACAAGATTCAGGCAGAGTTTGTGATATTCTGTAATTTAATAAAAGAGGAACTTGCTGGCAAGACACTCTACATTTGATATTTCTTTACTAAACCACAATATACAGACCTCTGTTTTGGCAGTTGAGTAATGTCTTTGACTTCAGGAAGATAACATGGCCAGTGAAATTTGAGTACATACATAAATGGGTTTGGACTGGGCACATACAAATTACTTAGAATTAGAATGATGTATTTAAAAACCTTTGTGGATCTTGCCCTTTGTTCATCATCTTCCTCACCTGAGGTTTGAGTATGTAACCTTCACAGAACATGATACCAGACGTGTATTTTCCATTTGGAAGGGTGATGCTGAGAATGGAGGAGAAAGGGAAGCAAGGCAGGTTTACAGTTTTGTCTGGACAATGTGATCATGGTTTTATTGGCCAGATTTTTAGATTGTTCCTGAGATATCGCTATTTACGCAAAATTGCCATAAGGCTATTTCAGAAAGAACCCCCAAGCTAACAGTATTTGTCAGGGTAGGTCTGAGCTTTGAAATGAGATGAGGGTACTCTTTGCATTTCTGTGCATTTATTTGCATAAATACACAGAAACTGGGGGGGGTGGTTAGAAACTGCAACTTTCAGCTTCTTTCTACTCAGCTGCTAAGTATTTCTCAATCTGCTTTAACTGTAATAAACTTTAAGTATATAGAATCAGCTTTGAGTAAACTTTTCATGCAAAGACTTTGTTCTGTGTTTGCACAGCACATAGAACAAAAAAAAAAATAAAAAAAAAGAGCACAATCACCAAATAAAATATATTTTCTGTGTCCAAATCAGTGGAAAGAAGAGAATCAATAATAATTCACTCATCTTCATCTCATAGCAAACCCTTTCCTTCCCATTTCCAAAGAATTATGTCTTGCAAAAGGTCCCCCACTACCACTTCCTTATGTCTCACTTTTAAAATGAGAACTTCAAGGTCAATGCAAAGCAGCAACATAAAAGGAACCAATTCTTGTTAATGTAGCCTAGAATAGTGGGTGGGCCATTTCCCAAGAGAGAAAAAGTAAGCTGCAAAGCAAATACCTGAGGTGACTTCTGCTTGTTTGAGTCTATTACCCTTAGGGCTGTTTTCTTTTGGCTAGGGATATCTGCTGATCTTACTTCTTAACAGTAATTATGCCAGACAGCTTTTTGGCTTTCAATAATGCTCCATAGGTAACATAAATCATACAAATTATTACCACAATACTAAACTATAATTACCCACAGACCCTGACATGCCAAAATGTGTATTAATTTGATAATATAAAAAATACTTTGCTTCATAAACCTATAATTATTACTTCAAAATTGACACCTATACCAGTTTGATTTTTTTTCCTAACAGGTAGCTCAATTGTACATTGACCAATACCAGAAATGCTGTTTAAATTCAATGAAAAGCATTAATATGTAGTTTGGTAGCATGTGGAAGGCCTTCTTAAATGCAAATGTCACTACAGTTAGTTTGCTTTTTTGGGGATTTTATTTTAATATAATAATAAATTACTCAGTAGTTTAAGAGGAAAATGTATCTGACAAATAGTCCAGGGAATGGGAACAATATTAACAAAACATATGAAATACTACCAGTGGGAAAGCCGTTCACATAACAACACAAAAAAAAAAAACCCAACAACAACCTAAATGAACTTATTTGTATTGCTTCAAATGTTATTTAGAAATAGAAGTGACTGACACTATAGGAGATAGATGGAAAGACTGACAAACCATATCTGTGGGAAAGACTGAGGTCCCAATTCTGCAACTGCATGGGTGTGGACAACCCCTGGCACAGCTTCCAGGCTTGTTTTATTCAGTGACTGCCTAATGCAAAATACATAAACAAGCCTGGGAACAGAGGTCAGAATCTAGACCTGCTCCTTCTCAGCAGGACACTGCTGCAAGATCAAGTTAGGTTCCCATTTCTCATTTTCTTTATGTTTTTCTTCCACGTTGTCAATATAAACTTGTGGAAAATGAGTTTTATATGTACAAATCTTCTTAAACTCAGGGAAGAAATGAGATCACTTCTCCCTCCTTTTGATTGATGGTTTGAACTGCTGGTTAGCATGCAGAAATCAGTAACCCCTGTTGTGCCATATTGAATAGGTGGTATTTACATCCTGAGTAGTTTTGTGACAGGGTCTGATTTACTTTGTCATTGTTATTAGTATTTTTAAAAGTGTAGCTAATAATGTCAATCTTTGTAAGTGTTGTTTCCATCTTTTCTTTAACACGCTGAATGCTGGTGACTTTTCATGGTTTTTAATGCTGGTGATTTTTCATGTTCTTCCCCCATTTTTCCCCCATTTGTACTTTGGCTAAAAAAAGGACAGGGAGAAAAGTATCAAAGGAAAAAGAATATCAAATTTATTTAAAGTTTTCATTCCTGGGTGGTATTGCTATCATTTAACTTCACTTATTTACACTTTAATGTCTGAGTATGAACCAGTTGCCATAGGCATACTCTGTATTCAAAGGACAGCTATCGGCATCTTTGGAAGCGGTAGCAGCTAAATCAGAGGATCTTCCTTCTGCAGGTGCTTTGACTCAAAAAAGGGAGACTACAGTGATTAACTCAGCATCACAGCAAAAGTCTTATCCAGAGTTTCTGTTGTTTGGTTTCTTTTCATTACCAATTTAGAAATAAAGGGAAAGGGAGAATTGCTCAGAAGGAAAAAATGAAGAATGGGGGAGAATTGAAAGGGAACAAATTAATGTGTGAATATTAAAAACCTAAAAACTCCTTGGTTTCTCTTATTTCTTTAAAAAAAATTCAAATCAATTTGTTTAAAGTAGTTAAAATGTGCCTACTAAACTTTATTTGTTTTAAAATACTTGAAAAAATATTAACAATAAACTTTATTGAGATAAGGATTATTTGGTATTAAAAACGTTTGCGAGCAAAGCAGAAAACCTTATTTCAGGAGAGTGGGACTAAATGACCTTTGAAGGTTCCTTTTAACCCAAATTATTCTATGATTTCAATACCCTTGTCTGATAACAACTTCTATTCAGAAGACATTTATTCTCCCACCTGCAAGATGAGTATATTGTCAAATCTGAGGGATGTTGGGAAAAATACATATTTTGAAAATTCCTCATTATGAGACATGAGACGATACAAAATAGTGAAAGCATCCTGATTCTGTTATGTGTAAATGCTTATTCAACTCCTGTGTTGTCCAAGGAGAGTTTCTGGGTCATCCCTAAGGATCAGTGAGAATGGCTGCACTTCCATTAGCTTTAGTAGTAGTTGCTCTTCCATTGACTAGATTGAAGTAGGCAAATAGGTCATTGAAGCTGCTTGGCAAGCACTCTTTTTCTGGCCTACTACATGTATTGTGTAAGGCTGTATGGACATGGTTCTCCTCAATCACCTGTTAGGAATGTATTAACAGCTTTGGTAGAGCTCCTGGTGACTTTCACCCTAGTGGGACAGTGAACCATGACTTCTGTGTGGGGAGAGTGGGGAAAGAAGCTTTCCACAAAAAGCATCATTATTTACAGTGAAACTTGAGGTGAAAGATCACTATACTGATGCTCAGATCTGGGCAGAATTAGTGGCCAAAATTGACAAAAGTGACAAACAAAAATTAAAAAGGATAAAAGCCCCAAACACACAAAATAAGTGAGAATTTGGTGCTGAAGAGGTGAAACAGGGTGTTCAGATACATTGCTTAACTCATAAAAAAGATAGGACTTAAACCTGCAGGTATGAAGATTAACTTAGCTTCTTCGAAAACAGCTACTGCACACTTTTCAGTGGGAGCCTTGAGGTGAATTTTAACAATTTTCCAAATTATAGGGTAGACAAATATGCTATTTTTAAACTGAATTTTTTTGTTCCTTCTGCTCATAGATATTCTTGATCTTGGCAAATTGCTTGTTTGAATGCACTTGATGACAGTAAATATGCTAAGTTGCAGAAAGTCTTAGCCTAATCACCTATCTGTCTTAGGTTTTTCCAATGTAAATGATTACAGCTATCATTTTGATGTCTCATGTTGTTTGATGGAAATACCAGCTGACATACACAGTTGGAATTTCCTTTTCTTCTTGCAGTACTATGGGGGAAGGAGGGAAGAAAATAGAAAGGTAGTTGTGATTACTTAAATCTTTCCTTTTAATAATGTGGTAGACAGTCAGTGATGATGATGATGTGATTCATTACTTGCCTATAACGTTAATTATACATTATTAGCTGTTTCACAGTATGATAGCTGGCAATTGGTGATATGATTCATAAAGTGCTATTGTTAAGCAAATCTGCAAATCTGTTTGATTTAGGTTAAAAGAAAGGGCGATAGGTCATAAGAAGTTTAAAAAAAAAAAAAAAAGAAAGAGAGAGAGAAAAAAGACACCGACAAAATTTGTGGTTCTATTTTTATATGAAAAAAAAGGTTTACAATGAAGAGCTGTTGGATACAGNGATAGGTAATAAAAATTTAAAAAAAAAAAAAAAAGAGAGAGAGAGAGAATAAAGACACCGACATAATTTGTGGTTCTATTTTTATATGAACAACAAGGTTTACAATGAAGAGCTGTTGGATACAGTTTCGGTGAGCAAGGATTTTGCAAAGAGATTAGATCAGTTACAAATTGCTAAATCTGATGACTTAGATAAAAATTTAACCAGAGGCTTTGAAAGAAGTAGAACATGTTTCTGTGGAGAAGTGATTGCCCCGTACTTCTGAGATACAGCTAATCACAGAAGGCCGCACTGACTGTGTCTGCAGTAAAACTGAACAGGGAGGAAGTCATTCATTTCAGAATGGAGATAATTTCCTCATGGAAAAGATTAGAAACTTCACTTCACTCTGCAAATGCACCCTGTAATTTGTGTATTCCCCAGAAGCTGGTCCCACAACTGTACTATAATGTGCTCACTTCCAATGCAGCTCTATCAGATCTATGTTACCAGCTAAATAAATTGAATAAAACAACTACTTCCGTCTCCCCGGTCTTTGCAAGATTCCAAAACCTTTTCCCATTTCCATAGAAAACCACCAACCTTAACCAACCACTTAAAAAGCCCGAAGACAACAGATTTTGTCCAGAGATAGCACATACTCTCAAGGTTAAACATTCATTTTAGACTGGTTCATATCTGCATTTTATCTGAGCTAGGAGGGTGAACTGAACCTTCATCCTTCTTGTTCCAGCAAGCAATGACTTGGTCAGAGTGGACCTCACCCTTTCACTAGTGTAAATCATAAGTGAGCTATAGATCTGAACTTCTCTTTCCCAATAAGGGTACTGCCCATCAGGCCCATCTCACAAACACATTTTGATTTTTAGAAGTAAGTACTACTTGATTAGAAACAATTTGTTTTAAAAAAACCAGAAGTTACTAAAAAATAACAAAGTAGTAAAAAAATTCAAAAAAAAACATTTTTTCTTTAATAATTTTAATATCCCTTTAACTTCTAGGGGAAGGTGTTAAGACTGACATCATGTTGCCTTGTTCTCAAAGGGTTTTATGCTTTCTTCCAGATAATGCTCCAAAAGAATAACCTGGAGAAGAGAAGGCTGCATGGAGACCTCATAGCAGCCTTCCAGTATCTGAAGGGGGCCTCTAGGGATGCTGGGGAGGGGCTCTTCATTAGGGTCTGTAGTGACAGGACAAGGGGTAATGGGTTCAAACTTAAACAGGGGAGGTTTAGATTGGATCTAAGGAAGAAATTCTTTCCTGTGAGGGTGGTGAGGCACTGGAATGGGTTGTCCAAGGAAGTTGTGAGTGCTCCATCCGTGGCAGTGTTCAAGGCCAGGTTGGACGAAGCTGTGGGTGCCATGGTTTAGTGTGAGGTGTCCCTGCTTATGGCAGGCGGGTTGGAACTGGATGATCTTAAGTTCCTTTCCAACCCTAACTATTCTATGATTCTATGATCCTATGATCCTATAAATGCTACCTCTCATCCATTTTCTCATATGCCGAGCTATTCTGTGCAGCAGCAAACCTTATCCCAATTCATTCAGACAAAAAAAGATAAGTGCTTTAGTTTTGGACCTTCAATTGTGTTATAAAACATGACCTAGAAATACTTAATGGAAAACTTTAAGACCATTTCCTTCTATGTCTTATTTCTCCAGGCAATGGTTTTGAAGGACAAATATAGGCCTGGGAGCTAGGAATTCCTACACACTGTCTCCACCACTGTCATGATTGTCTATTACCTACATATCACAGTGATTGGGTGACTTATTTATAAAACACAGATTAGATTAATTCAAACAAGATTAAATTAGATGGAACAAGCCACTTAAACTCTCACTATTTCCTCATCTGTAAAACAGAGATATCTACATTTGCCTATTACACACGGTGACTGTGAAGATTACTTAATCTCCCTAAAGAGTTATCATGATTATCATTACTCTGGAACACATAAAACAAGTCCCGATAAGGAACGAGCTTGTGAATCAGTTGAGGTGGCATAAAGGTACCAAAGCAATTCTTCCGCTGATCTGATAGTTTAGCATTCTTGATAAAGGTTTTGAGATAACTTTATCTTACATTAGGCATCTAAAAAAGTATGTTTAATATAGATAATTGTCTAAATCCTAAATGTAGCCCATATGTGTGTAGACAGACATCGTGCAGTAAATGAATCAATCACTTCATGATTCTGGGATGAATCATGCTATGGATTCTCTTCACTATATGTAGAGGGAGCCTAGACAACTAAACAAGCTGTATTTTAGATAGTTAATGTTACATGAGACCAAACTGAAGGCTATAGTAACTCGCTCAAAAGACTACAACCAGATCTCATGTTCTGCCTGCACTGGAGCAGAATGAAATAGTGACCAATGTCAGTTTGCTCCCAGATGCTTGTCACCACTTCAGCACACACTAAAACTTTACCATCTCTTCTGAATAGTCAAGACCACATGATGGATTAGGTAAATATAATTTGAAATATTTGTTAATTAATATACAAAAAACCATCACAATATTGCCAAGTATCACAACATGCTTCTGTATTTTGTGCAAGAAGCCCCTGTATTTGGGGGTAGGTGGAACAGAGGGGTAGGCTTTAGGGTAAATTTCAGCTTTGTAGCTGATCTGTTGTTTTGGGAAGGGGCAGAACTTGTCCCTGGAAGAAGTCATTCCATTTTTGAATCTTTAGCACAACGGGTCATTAGGACTCATTTCTTCCCTGTGGAATTTCTTTGCCACTCCACAATGGAGTGAAGGTCCTCCTATATGACTTTCCACCCCAGCTCTTCTTTTCTGAAGAGTTATGTTCTCCCTCCTCATAGAACAACTCCACTTTGTTTCAGCATTAACATAAGGCATAAGATCTTACCTCCATTAGGAGGAAGAAAGAGCATCTCCCACATTGGATCTTGCTCTGAAAGAGAAGTCAGGAAATAACTGAAGGACATCGTGAAAAATGTGGACATTGCATGGCTGTAGTGAAGACAGACATGTAGTGGGACTGGGATGAGCCTTGCTGCACAGGTTGTGTCAGGTTGGGTCCAGGTAGTGTCACATATACTATAATTATAGCAGTTTCTAGTTGCTTGTGTATAGTTTGGCTTCACACACTTGTAGAGCTGCAGTATAATGCTACCTCCCACAGTCTCTGGTTTGCTTAAAAGCAAGAGGTACTTCTCCAGAACACCTTAACAAAACCTGATCAGGCAGCAGCTGTCCTGACAGCACTCTTTTGTGTGTATATTGGGGGTGAGAAGTGAGAAATACCTTCTTAGCACTGCAAGGGAGGGGGCTGGAAGAAAACAGTGAACATAAGCAGGTGGGAACAGGCTTACCACCCCTTAGCAAAGCTCAGCTGCAGAAAGGCTTTTAGGTTAGATCTAAAGTTTTTCTTAGTCAAGAGAAAAGCTGCTATTGATGTAAATCAAAATATGTGGGTGAAGATTATTGGAAAATTCTTTATGAAGGAAAAAAAAATTAAAAGGTCTACAAATACATATTTATACAGTGAGAAGCAGTTTAAAAACTACTGCTTCTTCTTAAGGACTATGACAAAAAGAGGAATAAGATTGAGAAGAATTTTAGAAGTTTTAAAGAAGGCCTTTAATGTCTTAGAATGGGGTTGGGGAAAATCTTTAAAATCCTACATTATCTTCTTGTTTTTTTCTTAGGAAAAAAGAAAGCTATTTCTGATAAAATAAAACCCACCCTGAAAAGCCATCTGGAACTTGAAATTAATCCAGACTACCTGTGAGTAAGATCTGCAGAGAAGGGTTTGCCTTCACTTGTGTCTTCTACTGAACTAAGCATGCTGTCAGCAAGTAATAAATAATGTTAGGAGTAATACTCCTTTTCGCACACCACTTCTTGGTGCTGGCTGGGACTGGAAAGAGCAGAGCATTTCTAAATGGAAACAGAGAGCAGTAAAAATTGCACTTTAAAAACAACAAAACAAAACCAAACCAAACAAACCAAGGCTGCACTGAAGTTTTCAATCCTTCAGTCCAACTTTGGAAACTCATTAGGGGTAGATAGTTCAGATAAGGTATGAATCCAGATGTTCCTGTGTTTACCCTCAGCAACACTGAGTCCAAAATTTTACTGAAAAAAAAAAAATGGCTAGGCTCCTAAATCCAAATTTAAACATGTAAGAAAATGCCTTGATGGGTAAGAGCATGAACACATGCAGCTTTTCTTGACCTTAATGAGATGTTCAAGGTACTTAACACTTTTGAAAATCAGGCCACAATTCAGCAAAGCATTTCAACATGTGTTTAACATTAAACACATATTTAATCAGATTAAAGCATATACTTAAGCACATTCCTGAACCAGGATCAATTTAAACATGTGCTTATGATCTTTGCTAAATAGTGTTCTCACTTAAGTTTCTAAATCAGGGTCCGGGAGCCTAAATTTAGGTTTTGATTTTATAAAAGCATCAGTCTGTTTTGAATGAAGTAAAAATTTTAGTGAAAGGGAAAACACTTAATACTCTTATTTATTTTGGTAATCACATTCGTGAGTACTTGACAACAACCAGGTAACTAAAAATCTGAGTCACATAAAGAGAAGCAAAGATATATATCTGAAGGGGGCCTATAGGGATGCTGGGGAGGGACTCATCATTAGGGACTGTAGTGACAAGACAAGGGGTAACAGGTTCAAACTTAAACAGGAGAGGTTTTGATTGGATATAAGGAAGAAATTCTTTCCTGTGAGGGTGGTGAGGCACTGGAATGGGTTGCCCAAAAAAGTTGTGAGTGCCCCATCCCTGGCAGTGTTCAAGGCCAGGTTGGATGAAGCCTTGGGTGATATGGTTTAGTGTGAGGTGTCCCTGTTTATGGCAGGGGGATTGGAACTGGGTGATCTTAAGGTCCTTTCCAACCCTAACTATTCTATCATTCTATGTCGTTGAAAAATTTGCATCTTTTGTATGCCATACAATTTTGATTTGATAAGTGTTTTATGTCAAGTATTTTGACCCAGGATTACCAAATATTAGAGATGCAATTGAAATTTTACTAGGTTTTCTCTAATTTTACTCACAGTATCTTTTTTTAATGCTAATATTGGCACAAGGAACAAAAGCAATTTTTTTGTCTATTTCTTTTTTTTTCTTCAAGCTTTTTTGTGCTTTAATTTACATTTTCCTTTGCTTAATTTTTATTCTTCCTGTAACAGAACAAGCTACATTCTGTCCCTTTCTGTTAACACCCCTGCATACGTTTGAGTTTCTATCAACCACGCATCAATCTACCAGTTGTGCAATTACATGCGTTAAGACAAAAGCAGTGTTGAATGCCACCATTTTGATTAGGGTAATAGTGACTCATTGGGACAGCAGCAATTCTGAGCTTGTCTATGCACACATTTGCATGGATGTAAGTCAGCCAAAGCAGCATACAGACACATAAATAAGATTGAACAGGAAGGGTGAATTTGCAGTTTATTAGCAGTTAGACACATGCTGTCAGACTGGATGGTAACAAGTCCCTCCATCCTCTCTGTCATTCCTGCAAGGTAGGGTATTGCAGTACAAGCTATGGGATAGTCTTTGCCCAAATATCTTCCCTCTTTCCCCAGTTCACATTGGATATATATCAAGTCCTGACTGCTTCAGAGTATTTAATATGTGCATGTTTTCACCCTATGTTAGAGGGAAGTAATTGGAAGTAGCTCTCTCAATGAAAATTAATGTTTTTGGAGAGTAGGTGCTTGGGGTTAAGTGCACTAGCAGATACTGTTTAATCATGTGCAAGCTGTAAATTCATTTTCTACCTTATGCCACAATAACTCACCTGTACATTCATAACCTTGGTTAAACTAGAGCAAATCCCAATGTGGACGCACTAATTTCAGTTTTAGAGGAGCTTATCTCAGTTTATCATAAACTTGTTCTGAATCAGCTTATGCCGAACCGAAATAAGCTTAATTTAAAAATGAAATAAAAGGATTAGGATAAAAGAAATTGGTGTAAAATCACACCTTTATTTAAGCCAATACAACTATGTATGCAGATAAAACCTTAGGACACGTATG
This sequence comes from Agapornis roseicollis, assembly GCA_002631895.1. NCBI lineage: Eukaryota > Metazoa > Chordata > Aves > Psittaciformes > Psittacidae > Agapornis > Agapornis roseicollis. The sequence goes on from NDXB01009829.1 coordinate 185,653, forward strand.
TTTATTTAAAAGTGACTGTTAGAGAAAATAGAAAAAGACAATGAATGGGATAAATATTTCCAACCCTTGTTGAGAGCATATTAGTAACAGCAAAGAGTTAAAAATAATGCAATTTGAAAAGAACTATTTTAAAATTGCTTAATCTCCATGGTTCAGAGCCTCTCCCATTCAGCCACATTAGACAGCAAGACCCTGCAGGCACTTAATAATACTTCTATATAGTAGCACTTTACATTTTCACTGTGCTGTAAAAGCATTAACTAATTAATCTTCACAACAACCATCTGAGGTTAAGAAGTAGGGACTAATATCCCTTTCTTAAATATAGAGAAGATAAAAGACCAGGCATGACAAGGGCTCCCGTTCCTGGGTATTATGTGCTTTGCTTTGCAAGTAGGAAGACCTCTGACATATAATATAATGGGATAAATTTGGACACCCAGAGCTGGAGTTCCCCTCCTCCTCCCCCCTTCTGCCTGGTTCAGTCTTTTCTCATGACTTACAGATGTCTGCAGTGGCCTAAAAGTGACTTTTTCTAAGCTGATTCTTGTGTCAATAGTTTGTTCAGTGTTTGTACTTTTTCCCCTTTCATCTTCATTCAGAAAGGATCAATTACTCCTTGCTTGCTCTTGTATTTNCCCCCATTATGACTGGCTGTTATTGAAAATTGGGCTTCAGGAGATAGATTTTGCAGACTCCAAGACAGAAAGGCCCTTAAGCATATTATTGACATGAAATGCAAATAGTACAGGGAAGCCAATGGCTTCATGTAAAAACTATGTACATAGTTCAGTGTTTTGGTAGTTCAAGTCCCGTGGAATAGATTTCCAAAAACGATTAAGCATGTAAGTCCCACTGGGAAGATGATGAGTCAAAATCACAAACTCCTGAGCCTTGATCTCCAGAGCCTGGTTGGAAAGTCAAAAGACCCTGGTTCACATTTCAGTTCGCAGAATTTGTAGCTTATGGGCTCACATGGGTGCAGGAGGTATTCAGACAGGCCACTGGTCCCCCATAAAGACCAGACTATCTAAGACAGTAAAGATGTTCTTAACCACATTGAGGGGTCCTCCTCTGAACCATACTCTGGTGCCAGAGTATGTTGAATTTTCTTAAAACTAATAGATGTCATGTCTTCATTTGCTATTAAAATGTTTCCCTAAGCTCCCTGTAAGGGCTCATTTCCCTGCATGTTTGGATTCATTTAAGGGGAGGGAGCATTCTCACCACTGGACTGCATTTGCCTCAAACTTTAACAGATAATGGTTCATAGTCATCTTCATGAGCTTCCCTTAGCTCAGTTTTAAAATCAGGCAAATTGAATCTCCAAGCTGTTATGAGGTATACACTTCATTGGACTTTGATCCCCTAAATGTTAGATGTTCAGCCAAAACTCCTTGGTAATGGTTCCTTTCTTGTCCTTCAAGGCACATGGGTCCTCTAAGACTATTAAGTCCACCTGAATTCACCATCTAGATAGCCAGCAAGGGTGCCTCTCTCTCACCTGTAGAGGCACTTTGGATACCTAGTTTAGACTAAATATCCAAGATAGCTAAACTTAGATCAGGCAATTGTGGGTGTGAGTTGTATGTCATTCTGTGTTATAGGAGAGTAAAATGTAACTCCTGATAAACTGACATAGTGGTTTCTGATGTCACTTGTGGTGAGGATAAATGGTTATGTGGTTAAGTAGTTCCCAATGTCAGTTGGAGTAGGGCTGACATAAAGTCTTGTTCTTCTTGCAAGCAGACATGTATCTGAATTATACCACATAACCTCAGTTTAATCCTGGTATATTATTCCAGTTATTGCTCTGTGAACTTCCTCCTGAGTATTTTAAAACATATTTCAGATACAAAATTCTCCTTTTTTAGTATTAGTTGAATACAGTGGGAGCATGTTGCCTAGCAAAGGTGAAGGTACCTAAGAAGGAGAGCTCTGATCACGTTCTAGCACGCCAAGTTGGAGAATTTGGCTAGCACTAAGAAGAGTTGCAACATTTATTAATTCATTAGTTGGGAAATTGTCTCACCCAGTTTCTTCAGGCAGCACCTCACTCATTGCTACACGTTTGGAGAATAAGTTAAAGATGCCTCATGTTATTTCAAAGTCTTAGTCACTGTTGTTTGGGTGTGAACACTCCTTAGCCTGTGCTTCAGAGATTGAAAATAAATAAGAGGTGGAGGTACAGAAACTATTCTCATCAAAACCATGTGGAAAAGAAGAAGCAGAAAGACGAACCCCCAAGTAATTTACAAAAAAAAACTGTCGTCTCCTTAATTCAGAGGATATAAAAGAATATTGGATACTGAAAATACTGGATATGTGATATCCTGGGTGACCACAAGTACTTTCTGAAACGTAAAGCAGTATATTGCACATGATATCTGATATATATAATATTATATAATCTGATATGCCTCAGTATTTGGACATTCTTTTCAATATAAACGTTAGGTTCAATGGAGACTTATACGAACAGAAAATATATAGGACTTAATGAGGCAGACTAGGCTGCTAAAGTGATGCAGAGAATTTTATTTTCTGATGTTCATCTGGTGTATCTTCTCCTTTTACACGGTCCAACGGATCTGGGAACATTTCATCCAAAAAACTACCTCTTCCTGAAGGGGAGCAAGCATTTTTGGAGGTTCACAGCTTTGACTCACGAATGGCAATGTCTTGGCTTAGCACAGATATGGTGGTTCCTACCATCCTTCTCTTCTTCCCATCACTCTTTGAGGTTATTCCCTGGGGACCAGCTATTCATACTCCACCACAATTTACTGCAGAGCATATTAACATAAACCAGCAGTGCCTTCATGTTCTTTTAATAAGCCAGGCCACAGACAATGTCTCTGTAAGCAGCTGAGATCTCCCTGAAACATTGCTGAGGACTGTGAAAAAAGTGACACACAGACAGGTACAGATAGCACCAACTGCAGCAGTTCCAAGTCATACTCATCTGTAAGTCCAAGTCCTCCCTTGTTCCCACTCTAGTTTTAGACTCCAGAGGACTGAGATCTTTTATTGTGACTATGGTTATGAGATTCAGAGTGAAAGTAGCCAAGGCAAACTTCGTAGCCTGGGTTAGAAAGACAATCAGATACTTCTCAGTTCCACTTTGTCTTTTATGTTTAAGGAATCCATACTTTTCCCATGCAATTTCACAATATCACTAAGGTTTGGGGAGTCTGCTAGGAAACTAACTTGAGTACTTGCAGAAATTATATTCTGACAGTAAAAAGAACCATAACAGGTAAAAACATACAAACAATTAAATTGCCTTTCTATAGCCAAACTATATAGTACGTAAATTGCAAAGCTTAGGTTAGTCCATATTAAAAATACATTGAAAAAAATTACAGATATTGTTAATTTAGCATGAAAGCAAAAACATTGCTGAAATGTAATAGAGTGTAGTTACTGTAGTTGGAGTATAGTTAATTCCATTCAATAGCTTTTTATGGTTCTTAAGGACAGGTCAGAATAAATATTAAATCTGCAGGAGATTTATTGCTTCCTTGGAAAATCAATATGCCATGAACCAACATTACCATGAACTCTGGACATTGTGTGTGTTGTCTTTCCTTGGAAATAATTTTGCACGTCTGACTGTATCTGCAGAGATTTTGACCACTACCCATAAACAGTATTTAGCATCATGCTAGTTAATTATGATTAATACATGGATTTAACTAGGTTTGGTGACATCTGAGAGCATTCTTAAGCAAGGTGGAGAATCAAGAGCTAGGCCTTGAATGTAACTCAGCTTGGTCTAAACTGACATGGAGTCACAGTCAATATTGTGCAAGTGACTCAGACTTCACCAACATGTTGAACACAGCCAACATTTGTAATGGAGACTGCCCCACCTGCCCAGCCTTTCCTAGTATTACAGATAATTATATGCCATCAATATTACCACCCTCCTTTTCTGTTATCTCCCTATTCATCTGCTCTTTCTGTCTGTTGCCATCATTGACTGAAATTTTGCTCAGATGTTATTGAAATGTAGGTTGGGTTTGTGTTGAATTCCACAGCATTTCATACAAGGTTGGCATATGTTTTTGTTATATTAACCTGTTTGGACCAAAATTCAGGAGATCTGAGCAATATTTCCCCTTTTGTACTACTTGACAGAAGCATACTACTAATATTAAGTCTGGGTTTGGTTTGGTTTGGTTTGGTTTGGTTTGGTTTGGTTTGGTTGTTGGGGTTTTTCTCACCCAAAAATCTATAGTCATCTGTTCAGCACATGAGATGTTTCAGATCCTCATGAGATGTTTCAGATCCAGATTCAGACACCTAAATTTAAAGGTATAATTATGTGAACATCGACTTGAGTCAGTTGCCCACACAGGAATTTAGTGCCATTTGAGACACGATGGCATATCTGAGACATGTTTATAGGCCTTGCATATTGACCTCGGACTTATAGGAGGACTTCTTAGGCCCTTTCTGGTGCACTAAGGTATAACAAATGCCAGCCCATGATTAGACAGCAGGGTTGCTTATATCGCGTTCTTATATTTGGTCAGTTGAATCACTCTCATATGGACAAAACCAGGAGTTTAAACATCAGTTGATACAGACGTCTGAATGGAGACACCTAACTTAGGTATTTGTGCCTGGAGTCAAGATATGCCATCCACCTTGTACAACCTAGTGCATCTCAACTAGCTATAGATGCCTGTATCTAGGCAGCAGAACTGTGTCTTCAAGGCCCAGCTGTCACACTGCAGTTTTCCTGTCCCTCTGTATTTCCCATCACGAGATATTAGAGCATACAACATCAGCCACAGGGCTTTACAGACCCTGGGTTAGACTCATAAAAGCCAACAGACTTTTTGATCACGCTGCAGGTGAATGCTCTACAAATTGGGTCCATTGGGAAGAGGCTGGATCTCTGATTCTTGTTATCAGAGATAACGCATTGCAAGCCTCCTGATGAGGTCCCAGCAATAATCTCATTGTTGTATCTTGTTATACAGAAATGAATCATGTTTAGGAACAAATATATTTGCAGGTGGAGTGAATAAGAAGGGAGAACTGTGAGATATTTAGCTCTTTCAACTGATATCTCTTACTTGCCCTCAATCCTACTCATGTTCCTAATCCAATGCAGCACCAAAATTTCACTCCCCTTGGACAAATGTAGGTAGGTAGGAAGAAGTTCCTTATACAACAAACACAAAGGATCTGTCAGGAGAACTGGAGCTGGAGGTTCAGCATCCCTCCAGCTGATGCCTTGGCCATCTCTTCACCACCTGAACTCTCCTTTCTATATGTTTTAGTTTCTGATTGTGCTCCATATCAAACTAGTTCAAGGTTAACAAACTGTTTATGAAACAGTTATTGGCTTGAACTGTAACTAAATAGGAACAATTTCAGTTGCAGCTGAAACTAAGGAATGCTTTGCCAAACTTTCTGGGGTAGAATTTACCTCTTACCACTGAAATGCAAAGTCATACAACAACTGGCCTTCAAGGTGTGCCCACGTTGCCAGTGATAGTAAAAAATGATAAGTAAAATTATGCTGATGTTTCTGATGACAATATAATAACAATAATTGAAGATGTGATTAGATTAATTTTGAGAAGACCCACTGCCTGAATGTACACAACATGACAATCAGGCATCATTTTTCTTTTTTAATGTAATCCAACATTTTTGTAATTACTATTGGCTTTTTGGTTATCCGTCAGCACATGGTGGGTGGAAATAACTTGGGGTGTGACTGATGGAGCTGGTTGTTCTTTTTTTTCCTTCTTCTTTTATTTTTTCTGCTGAATTTCTTGATGTGTATGCTTTTCCACGCAGATGGCACCTTTGGCAACAGCCTGCCTGGCAGGATTTCAGGGCACCATTAATCTATCAAAGCAATGCTAATGAAGTTGGACTCTTAACAGTTTATTCACCATCTGCTTCTAACCGTCATCCTTCTCTGTGCAGTCCCTAATGCTTCCCTCGTGGAGGATGGGAACTCTGAACAGCATTGATTAATATTCTTTAGCTTGTTTGCAGCGACTGATTCCTGCAATGCTTTTGCTGAAGAACAGTGTTAAAAAGTCAAAACCACAGACACTGAAAAGCTTTGCAGGAGCCAAAGGTCATGTTTTAGACCCTAAAAATTGCCTAATTTTGCCTAGCCTGTTAGCAACCTAGTTTTCCATCAGTTCCTACCTTTCCTCTAAACTAATTTACTTAGTAAAAGTTATTAAATTTAAAATAATCACTGTTTGCAATTTGCATTGAATGTTCCTGGGTTTATTGCAAGCCTGGAAAAAAAAAGTTTGGGGATTATTTGCCTAAAACATTTATCACCTGTTTTTTTCCAGTGATAGTAATTGCTCTAAATAAAGATACTGACTATCCACAAACCTCATCTCACATTGTATCTCCAGACCAGCAGGGTTACCACAGCTACCATTCTTCCAGTAAAATCCCTTGCGTTTGTGCAGCAGTCTTGTAATTGCCAAGATGTTCCACACCTATTCTCATTCCAGAATGGATTGAATTTGCAAACTAGGTGGTTTCCCTGCCTATCTGGCCCACAGGACCTAAGCCAGAAACATTCTCTGAGCACAGAGAAACATATCCAAGAAATGGAGATTTATAACCCTCTCACTGACTCCTTTTTATTCAAAAGTCTCGGCTTCACCTGGAACAGGGCAGTCCCAGGTGTGAGTTTCTCTTGTTCCTGAGGGGATTTGAAACCACATCTCTATTTCTCTACCTCCCAGGAGAATACCCTAACCACCAAGAGATAGTCCAGGAGATTGTGGGTCTCATAATCTTTTCCAGTGAATCTATTCCATTTTAATTAAATATTCATTGTGCTTGTGGAAGAGATAATAACTCTACACATAGAATGAGAAAACTTGGGTTCTAATCCCATATCTAACAGATACACTGAGCATGATGTGCTGGGTTTGTGAAACTAATTCTAGGAGATACATGCCTTCCTCTGTGAGTTCACCTAGGGAGAATATAGACTCCCTTTGAAACTGCATACACCAGTCAGCAGCCATTTACTGCAGCAATGAGCACTGTAGTGTTCTAGTCTTTTTGCATCTCTAGTGGCTAATACATCACTACCTGAATTATTTCCTCTTAATTAGAAAAAGGAAATAATAACAACTCCCTAATGTTGTAACTGTAGATACATGGTGATTTATTAATAACAATTGCTGCATATGAGCTAAGCAACTTAGGACAGCAAGTAAAACCATTAATTATAACTGCTGCGACATTTGCAAGACTAGTCAATGACAGTAACAGATTCAGCATTGCAATTTATGTGATTAGCACTAAAATGGTAAGCAAAATGGTAGAATTCTGAGCCTAACTACTTGTCTTCATCAAAACAGCACAAAGCAAGGGCTGGCAACAGGTAGCGAAAACATTTGATGCACAGAAAAATGCTTATAATGAAACATAGATTAGGAAAGAAAGAGGATAAACAAACATGAGGGATGTGATAGAGATCATTAAATTGGTTGTTCCCAATTACACCATTTCATATTACAAGAATAATGAAACATCCAATGGAACTGGATGGCAAGACATTTAGAAACGATAAAAGGGAAGACATTTTTTCACAATGGATAATTGACCTGTGGAACCGATTGCCACATGATAGCTGCAAGTCCAAGAGCTTAGCGGGTTTTAAAAAGGATTAAACATGTATAGCGATAATTAGTTCATCCTTTATTAAACAAGATAAGTTCTATTAGTCACTAGTTATATTAAACAAGATAAAGTAAAGACCATGTAGTAAACTTTAATTCTCACCCAGTGAGAAATTCCCGAATCTCAACTTATAGTGGCATTTTCAGAAATAAATATTGCATTTTTCTATTTCTGTTCCATGGGAAAATTTGAATTTTAGTTCCAAAAAAGTCAGTATGCCTCTGCCATTTCTTGTCTAATGTAACTGGCAAATAATGTGATTTCATCTTGTCTGAAAGATGGATTAGCACTGACATGTCCTAGCTAAATAATTGGTATCTGCATTGAAGTAACTGCTGTAAGATTAAATGGATATCAACATTTTCTAGAGAAAAGCACACAGAAGAGTTCAGACATCTTCACAAAGTGCTTGTGACTGAGATTAACTTAAGTTTCTGGAAGGCATTCTACCCTAATAAAATCACATCTTATATACTTCTAGGGTGATCGAATGTCTCGCATTCTAGAGTGACAGTGCTCATCTGAGGACTCCATTTATGTGCAATCAACCATTTCTTACTCATTGTGAAAACATCCCTTTTCCTTGGTCCAAGTTCCATCCTATGCTTGGAATTTACCAGGATTTTCTGCAGGAAAGTATTCCTCTTTGCTTTCTAGACAATCAATGGGGAGAGTTACTACATTCAGATGGGAGTTTGAAGAATTATGAGACTACAGAGAAATGTAGGTTAGAAGAGAATTCTGGAGGCCATCAGGTCATAGCAGGGCTAACAGTGAAGTGAACAAATCAGGCTTTGTAGGCCTTTTTTACTCCTGCATCACTCTGTGGAAACATGGGTATCTCTCTTCCTATGGAAAACTCTTGTGGATAGAACAGAAGGAATCACAAGAAACTTAATACCTCAATGTAAGTGGGGTAAATCCCGACCACTGCGTTGAACTTCTCAGATTTGCTCCTTTTCTACCTCATATCAGATCCTTTCCACACTCCTTGCTCATCCATCCAAATGTGTCATTAGCTCCTCAACTGGCAGTTCCCAGTAGTTACAGCAAAAGAAATGCTATGTCCTGAAATGGCTACCTTCTGCAATAACCTTGCTTTGCCCCCTGCTAACTCTAAAAATATACTTCAACTCATCCCTGAAATACATCTTTTCTCCTCTCTTTCTTTCCTCTCTCCCTGTCACTCACACTGTTGCACTTTCCCCTCCCTTCATTTGACACTGTCTATTGCTCATAGCTGTGGCATATTACTGAAATATGCAAAACAGGTTTGGAAACAACCTGTACCAAAGACTTTCTTACAAGAAGTATGGTAGTATTGAGAAACTCTATTTTCTTTGGTGCTTTTCCTACCAAAGGAACTTTTTTCCACAATTTTTCACCTGGGAAATAATTTGCTCAGAGCTCTATGCTAAAGTGGTTAGATCACTAGCCTGCTTAAACCTACCATGTATCTCAACACTATGTTTGCAACTAAACTGTAGACATACCTTATGCACAGTTCTTGATGGCAATCCTGTCAACCATTAATGTCAAAAAAACCCCAACATCCAGTTCCAAGAATGTGTGAGATTGACATCAACTTATTTCCTTTGTTTGGCTTTTGGTTATTGTACCCTTAGGGGTATTCAGGTACAGGCACATCATCAAGAGTTTGTTTCATTTGTCCTGTATTAATAATTTTTTTTATGGTAGTCAAGTATGCAATAGATTACTGGAGTGCTGCATGTTTTTGAATGCATTTATCTTCACATCGCTCCTATGAGGAAATCAAGTACACTCATTCCCATTTCACAGATTTGAAACTGAAGCCCAGAAAGAAAAAAAACTTGCGGAAGGATCATGTATGTGGAAAAGCAAGGATCTGAAAAACCAAACCCACCCTTCACCTCAGGGATTTGTTCTTCTTATTGTACTGAAATCTGAGTTCTTTCCATAATCACATGCTTCCAGGAGCTGGGACTTTAAGGCAAAATGCAAACTACAATACAAATTACCCTGAAACACCTATTTACAGGACATTATAGACTGAAACACTCTTCAATTTTCTTTTTGGTCCAACTCAGTATTTACTCCTAAGAACTGAATGTTGCAGATCTGTCCATAAGCAAGAAAAGCTAAATCTTGCTCTAAAAAAATGCCTCTGTTCCTTAAGTGTCACTCTTTCCTCAATCCTTAGCGTCAACTTGTTTTCACAGAGGTATACCTGTTGTTCATTCTTACTGCTTTTTAGAATCATAGAATCATAGAATAGTTAGGGTTGGAAAGGAACTTAAGATCATCCAGTTCCAACCCCCCTGCCATAAGCAGGGACACCTCACACTAAATCATGTCACCCAAGGCTTCATCCAACCTGGCCTTGAACACTGACAGGGATGGAGCACTCACATCTTCCCTGGGCAACCCATTCCAACATCTCACCACCCTCACAGGAAGGAATTTCTTCCTTAGATCCAATCTAAACCTCCCCTGTTTAAGTTTGAACCCGTTACCCCTTGTCCTGTCACTACAGTCCGTAATGAAAAGTCCCTCCCCAGCATCCCTATAGGCCCCCTTCAGATACTGGAAGGCTGCTATGAGGTCTCCATGCAGCCTTCTCTTCCCCAGGCTGAACAGCCCCAACTTTCCCAGCCTGTCCTCGTATGGGAGATGCCCCAGTCCCTGATCATCCTCGTGGCCCTCCTCTNCCATCAGGCCTCCTCTTCCCCAGGCTGAACAGCCCCAACTTTCCCAGCCTGTCCTCGTATGGGAGATGCCCCAGTCCCTGATCATCCTCGTGGCCCTCCTCTGGACTTGTTACAACAGCTCCATGTCCTTTTGATGCTGAGGACACCAGAACTGCACACACTGCTCCAGGTGAGGTCTCACAAGAGCAGAGTAGAAGGGCATGATCACCTTCTTCAACCTACTGGTCACGCTTCTTTTGATGCAGCCCAGGATACGATTGGCTTTCTGGGCTGCAAGCGCACACTGTCGACTCATGTTCATTCTTAAATAACACATCATCCACCTCATTCCTCACACTCACTTTCCTATTCCAGTTTCTTACTGATTTTTGCTGGGATTTTGATTTGGTGTGTTTTGGGTTTTTTTCCGCCCCCCTATACCTCTTTTTATTGTTCTTGGCTTTTTAACTCACACTGCTGTGGGTTATTCCCCCAAGCTCTGGAGAGATGAGTCATAGATTACAGAATATGTGAGCAAACTGGCCAGATTACCGAGCAGCAGCTCTAAATTAAATAACAATGTGTTCCCGAAACACCTGCTAGAGAGCTCCAAAGCATTTCACTCGCAGCAACTTGCTGCAACACATAGAGACTTTTTAAGACACATGCTTACCTGGGAACTTCCTGGTACTGATGCTGAAGCTTGTTTAAATAGTATACAGCTCTCTGCAGTGCTGAACTTTATCTCTGAATGTTTCGACAATGACGCACAATACTAAAGAAAAAGATGAAAAAGACTGAATTGTGTAGCTTAGTTTTAATTTACTTCTTACTGTAGATGGGCTGTGGATAGTTGGGTTAATCTGGAGATATCTTCAGGCAGTTGATAATACCAATTTAACATGGTGCTGTCTGCATTTTATCTCAGCTGAGATTCTAAATGAAACATGCATTTAAAAATAATGGCATCTGAACATGGCTTCTCATTTAATTTTAGCTGGCTGCAGTATTTTGTTATGTTTGCATGTTACTCTGTAAATGTTTGTGTTCCTTATCCTGATTACAGATGCAATTTTACAGCCTGTTTATTGATTTTAAAACTTTAGAATACCATTGACATAGGCTATAAGGAACCTCATTTGTCTGGTAAGAGATTGCAGAAAGAGTTTTAGACCTGATTAATTTGGTCTTGTGTTGCATTTCCACTTGAACTTGTAGTAGGAGGTCTACATATTCATTCTGTTGTTTGTATTTGTAAAAAGCCAATGTATCACATTGGTGTATTTAAACACATGCAAATCTTTTTTTCTTTCTTATTCATTTTAGTTATCTTGTTTAAACAGTTTGAATTAAATAAGTGTACACATGAAAATGGATAAGAATTCACAAGGTTCTGTTAAAGAAACACACACAGCTAAATGTGTACTGTGTTTCTCACTGTAAATAACAAGTCCAAATAATCCTGTATTTTTGATACTGAGTCTTAACCACAAAAGTTAAGTCAACTTAAATTTTGCCTGAGTAAAGAGTTCATGATCTGACCTATGAATTACCATATTATTTAGCACTAACAGCATTATAAAAAAAGAAGAAATAAATGACTTCTTCAAGGACACTTCTCAGGCTGGAGTCTAAGCAAAGAATAACAGCTGATTTAGACTTTACAACAATCCCACAAACTAAGAATCACCCCATTTTAGAGAGAAGAAAGCTAAGCTCCATAGCTAAAAGAGTCTTTAGACGACACCTATAAAATCATTGTTGCCATTGAATGAATTGTACAGAGGCCAGAAAAGCAGCAAACAAACATCACAGCATGGCCAAGAAAATTGGTCTAACGTTAAATTGCTGTTGAAGGGTATTCAATATGATGTGTGACAAATAAACATGCCTCTGGAAAACTTTAAGGTTGCATTAATCCCACTATTCTCCAAACCATAGTTTGGACTGTAGAGGTATTACAGACAGTTAACAGCTGGAAACCCATGGGGACTGGGGATGTCTGTGAGGTGCAAGGTCTATTTGCTACCTAATGCTCAACAAGTTCTACTCTGGCTGAATGCAGCTTTTAGTTCAGTTCTTATCCCATGGGGAAGACATGATTGGAAAAATGCAATGGTTACATCTTTTTCCAACTTTTCTCAGAGAAAACTTAGTGATTTTTAAAAGATTTCACATTCACCCTACACAAGTTAGCCAACTGCACTTGGCCAGGGGAAATAAAAGAGATTATTTCAATAAGTTAAGAAATGAACTCTATTAAAAAATTGACCATATTTTCAACTAACATTATCCAGAAATGTGTAAAATCTTCATATTAAAACATAACAGTACTGATATTTCAGTCATTACAAAGGGAAATCAAACCTTTCTGAAGGAAGAGAAGAAAACAAGGGAGATTCAAAGTGTTTCAGACACTAAATACGCTGTGGGAATTACTGTAAAATTTAGAAATAATTTTCTCATTATATCTGACAGCAATTATAATTTCTGCGATGTCATTCCAGAATTTAGTCTAAAAGGGATTGACATGTCTAAGGAAAATGAAAATTTCCTTTATTGCTCTGTAAAGTGAGTGTGTTTTCTTTGATTATAGCCAAAAGGTAGGATTCCATGTTAACTGGGTCCTAGAAAACTGAAAATCACTATACTGAGCTGCAATATAGTCTGCCTTGTTTTCAAACTTGAGGTAACCCGTGGTTTGGCCATTTTAAGACATTTTGAAAATCATCTTTTCTGATGAAATCCATACCCAGTCAGCCTTCCATAAAGTCCAGTTTCACAGCAGAAAGGCTCAAGTGACCAGTGCAAGGAGAGATGTAAGAATGAGGGTATCTTCTACTTGCCAACATCTAGGTGTGCTGCTTGACCTAGCAAAAAATATGTCTCCATATGTTGATTTTTAAACAGATTACTCTCTTGAGTGGCAGCTTAATGAAGGACATAATAGGAAATTTCAGGAATAGCTGGAAACCAGTATTCTCATTTTATCAACTGTTTGATTCATGCATCACCTTCACCTTGAGCAAAGAAGACCTTTTTGAGCCATCTCAGAAAATCAAGAAGGGTAAAGTGAGCTACTGCCAGCAAAAACATAGCAGACTTCAGATGGAATGAAGGAAGTACCACAGAGAGTCATGGGAAAGAATAAAATGATAAATGATGGGGAGGATATCCCAGCACTGAAAACTAAAACTAAGCTAAAAGCTATCTTGGTTAAAACACTAGGCAGAGTAAAGCAATATGCAGAGGAATCTGCTATAATTCAGGACATCTCTAGGGGCTTACAGAAAGATAAACACCAGCATAAAGACTAAAACTTTGGGTTCAGGTCACTCAGAGTCAAACCAGATCAAGGTCAAAAGGGATCCGATGGTTGTAGAGTCTCCATCTTTGGAGATACTCAAACCCTGACTGGATAGCTCTCAGCAATTTGCTGTAGTTGATCTCTGAGCGTGCAGTTGGATGTGATGTTTTCCAGAGACCCTTTCTAACCTCAGCCACCCTATGATTCTGTGAATGACCTGGTAACTAGAGATATACTACTTTTGTGTTTTTTCCCATCAAAGCAAATCTCTCCATGCTAAAGACCCGCATTCTGTTTGGACAGGGATGTCTATCTGCATTGAATTGTAGGGCCAGGAGGTGTGCATTTCCTGCCTATAGCAGTTCAGGCAACAAAATTTGTGTAGATGTACATTCTGCATGCATAAAGGTTCTGGAATTTGGTCAAGATATTCTACAAACAAGCTTGGCTTCATTCTGCTCTCTGGATTTAAAACGGTGTAAGTGACACCAGTAGATAAGTATCAGGCCTGGCGTGTTTTCAAAAGTCTGATATCTATAACGAGAAAGCAGTATAAAGCAAACCTCCTCCTGGTATACCTTCATAGAAATCAAAGAGAGAGCTAGTGAATGAAGTTGCCAAGCCACTGGCCATCATATCTGAAAAATCATAGCAGTCATGTGAAGCTCCCAATGACTGAAATAAGGGAAATATAGCCCCCATTTTCAAGAAGGGGAAAATGGATGACCTGGGGAATTACAGAGCAGTCAGTCTCACCTCTGTGCCTGGCAAAATCTTGGAGCAGATTCTCCTGGAAGGCATGCTAAGGCACATGAAAAACAACGAAGTGCTCCGTGACAGCCAGCATGGCTTCACTAAGGGGAAACCCTGCCTCACCAATTTGGTGGCCTTCTATGATGGGGCTACGGAACTGATGGACAGGGGTAGAGCAGTTGGTGTCATCTACCTGGACTTGTGCAAAGCGTTTGACACTGTCCCACACGACATCCTTGTCTCTAAATTGGACAGACATCAATTTCATAGGTGGAGCACTTGATGGATAAAGAACTGGTTGGATGGCTGCATGCAAAGAGTTGTGGTCAATGGCTCAGTGTCCAGCTGGAAGCCAGTGATGAGTGGTGTCCCTCAGGGATCGGTATTGGGGCCGGTCTTGTTTAACATCCTTGTCCCTGCCATGGACAGTGGGGTTGAGTGCGCCCTCAGCAAGTTTGCCGATGACACCAAGCTGTGTGGTTGGGTGGATCCGCTGGAGGGAAGGAATGCCATCCAGAGGGACCTTGACACGCTTGTGAGGTGGGCGGTTNTCCTTGTCCCTGCCATGGACAGTGGGGTTGAGTGCGCCCTCAGCAAGTTTGCCGATGACACCAAGCTGTGTGGTTGGGTGGATCCGCTGGAGGGAAGGAATGGCATCCAGAGGGACCTTGACACTCCACCCCTGGCTGTGTTCAAGGCTGATGTTGGACAGAGCCTTGGGTGACAATGTCTAGTGTGATGTGTCCCTGCTTATGTCAGGGGGGGTTGGAACTGGGTGATCTTAAGGTCCTTTCTAACTCAAACTATTCTATGATTTTATGAGACTATGATACAGAAACAATCCTGTGGGAAGGAGTCTCAAAACCTTCATGTAACTTAACATTTCTGA
Organism: Agapornis roseicollis; assembly: GCA_002631895.1. NCBI lineage: Eukaryota > Metazoa > Chordata > Aves > Psittaciformes > Psittacidae > Agapornis > Agapornis roseicollis. Next base: position 200,966 of record NDXB01009829.1, read on the forward strand.
TATCAGGAATTAAAAGAAATGTGTCCACTTTACCATCGCTTCATATGCAGAGCTCCCTCACTGCAGTCACAGAGGGTATTTCTTTGAAGATGGACTAGGAAACTACCCCACAAAGAGCCCATGTTCTGTCACCATCTTTCAGTTTTCAAATAAGACACAAAATAATGTCTCTGCCCCAATATATTTACTGTTGTGGTTTTCCGAACATCAGATCATTTCAAAAAGGAGATACTGCTACATTCCACATGATGGCAGGAGATCTGTTTTTCTTCTTGCAAAACCAGAGCTTATAGTTTAAGGTTGTCCTATTAAATATAGCAAGGTAACTCATCTCCCATACTCTCCAAGATGTTTTATAAGAATGTGTCACAAGACATACTCAAAAGGGAAAATTCTTCTTTATATATTAAAAAAAAACCCAAAACAACAAAATAATTAAACATGCTGAAGCAATTTTGCAAAGTTTACCTAAATGATAAAATAAGTGCCTTGTAAAATAATACATACAATTAAACTGGTATTTCAGGGCAGATTTACAATGCTTACTTTGGTTTTATTGAGCATAGTTGTGTTAACTTACTAAAGTTATTTTTCAGAATGCAGATTTTGTTCTTTATACTTTTCTTCTTTTTTTTTTCGTAGAAGGAAAATTTCAGGCACATTTTAATTTGAGTGACTTTAGGATTTTTTTAATACAAGACTTTTCTGCTTATATTTTTCAACTTAAGAAAGATTAGAAATGTTAGGTCTGTTTTTTTCCTGGAGGTTAAGGGGCTTCAGCATCTCTTTTACACAGTCCTTTTGGAGCACTTTAATTGAAAAATCAAACATGGGATTTGTCACAAATACATAACAAAAATATTCAAGTGATTAGTAGGTAGTAGCATCCCAAGAAATATTTTTAAAAACATGAATTTAAAATATTTGTCTTTTACTGCCTCCAGTTTGATTGTTATTATTTCTTTTCATTCTCTACCAGCCATCTATTATTTGCACACATGAAAAATAAGGAAAAAATAATAACTAAAATAATGTACATAACCACACTTTTCATTGTTTACTCATACATTGAAACAAAAAAGCCAGAGATAATCTCATATGATTTCTTGGTTTTCTCTTGCATGTAGCTCATATTTAAGCAATATATGTGAATCATTAAATACTTATGCAAGAGTGTGCTCTGCTAAAACAGTGCACCGACTTCATCCTGTGTTTTTCTCTATGAGGGAGTGCCCAATTGTTTTGTCAAGTTCCTCTTTATTAACTTGATTTTAGGTCCAGAAACCAATCATAATGTATATCCTGATATCATTTCAGGCTCCCATTACCAGCATTGTGCTGTTTCCAAGGCTGTTAATGACAAAACAAAATTAGATGATGAGGATCTATTGAAGAAGTTATTTAGACACTAATGACACTAAAAGACAGGCTAAATACATGAATTCTATAATTTTCATGCATGAAATTGTTTTTTATGGACTTTTTTTCACTATCTCTATTAACACCCCGTATGTAGCTGAGCTGAAGCAGGGGGTACTGTTTGCAGGACAGAGATGCTGGTGTTTTTCCAGCTCCTTCTGACTTAGTGTGGCAGTTCAAACAGGGGTCATCTATCTACCAGGCATAGAAAGCCAGGGACAGACCCCAGCTTGGGAACCACAGTTGCCTGGTCAGAAGCTACACAGTGGTCACTCCTTTCCTATTGTATCTGCAGTTTATACTGCAGTTTATAGGCTACAGAAATGAATACAGTCTTGGGGATTACATGGTGCTTACGAAAACATGGGAGCAACATGCTTAAAATTTAACTTTAATGGTTGTAAACCTATATAAAAAAAAAAAAAACAAAACAAAACAAAAAAAAAAAAAAAAAAAAAAAAAAAAAAAAACCAA
>NDXB01009829.1:202945-227709 GCA_002631895.1 Agapornis roseicollis
AACAAAACAAAACAAAAAAACAAACAAACAAAAAAAAAAAAACAAACCACAACAAAAGAGGAGATATTCCCATTTGGTTTTATAATGCTGCCAGCAGAGTAAAGCATACTGCTTAAAATATAAGTCCATCAAAGGCTGGCACCTTCTTCTTTAATAAACCTTTCTCTTTGTGTATTTGACTCATACTTGATCATTTAAAGTGCATTTTAGTACTGTTAGCTCTGGGGAGACAACTCAGCTTTTGGCTCAGATATCAGGAACAGTTATAATATCTCTCTTATTGATGATGAATGATACTCAAGACAGAAAACAAAAACCTGAGCATGATAACCTAGTTTTAACTTGTAACCTAAACAGATGTGATCTGTGGACTCTGAGACTTAATAGCAATGGAATGTCATATTATTATTTTCCAGTACTTTCTGGAGACAAACTTTACTGAATGGGAGCTGATGACAATTTAAGAAAAAAAAACATTTTTACATTGATTGGTGCTTAAAAAGCAGTATCAGCATTATAACTCTTCCTTATTTGGTGCTCTGTAACTTCCTTTCAGCAAGTCTTTTAATTTGGACTAAAACCTGAGCCATTACTTCTATTTTAGTTCCTAGTCTGTTTATGTCCCAACACTCACAAAATTTCTGTGATTAACTTGTAGACACTTGTCGTGGTTTAAACCCAAGCAACCACACAGCTCGTTCACTCACTCAACCCCCCTTTCTTGCCCTCCCCTGCTTCCAGAGAGATGGGGGGAGAATCAAAAGAATGCAACTTCCACAGGTTGAGATAAGAACAGTTTAGTAACTAAGGTATAACACAAATCACTGCTGCTACCACCAATAATAATAATGATACAGGAAAAGAATACAGCATCCCATCAACCACCAACAGATAACTCACGACACCCCACCAACCAAGTGCTGACCGACCATCTCTTCCAACCACCCCGAGAGAACCAGGCCTTCCGGATCCTCCCCAGTTACATCCTGGGCATGACGTGCTATGGTATGGAATACCTCTTTGGTCAGTTTGGTCCTGTCAGTACAGTCCTGTCCCTCCTTCTTCCCAGCTTCCCCTCCTCCTTGGCAGAGCATGAGGCTCACAAAGTCCTTCGTCAGGGCAAACATCGCTCAGCAACAACCACAAACATCGGCCTTATCAGCCTTGTTCCTGGGCCAAGTCAAAACACCAGCTACTAAAGAGAAGAAAAACTGACTGCAACTGCTGAACCCAGGACAACACTTGAGGGGAATATTTAATTATGAGCTTCATTTATTGTTTCATCTCCTTTATAATTTGATCTTGAAAAATCGAACCAAAAACACCCCAGGAACCCCCCTGAATTTTGAGCAAAATAAAGACCTGGCTGTGCCCCTTTAATAAAAGTGAGGGTGAATTCTGGAGAAACTGAAGAAGCTCTTTCTCTTTTCAGTACAAATGTGATTTTGAAAATCCACAAATCAAAATGCTTATCTTGTGTTGGTGCCAGCACATAACGCATGACTCCTTGGTAGATGAATGTCTACCCGTAGAATGCATTATTAGTCTATTTAGCTTCATGTGCTGTGCTGACCTACTTTAAGTTATTCTTAATAATGCACAGCACTGGAGCAATATTGACTCATATACTCGTTTCTCATATACCGTGAGGTATTAATAATGCATTGCATTTTTTCCTCTGAAGTGAAGATATGGTTAAATCAAATGGATCCTGATGTGAACATCAACAAACGAAACAGATTGGCTCTTGTACAAGCAAAATCACATTTCACTCTGCCTCCCCTGACAAATGTTTCCTTAAATATTCCATTGCTATTTTTATGGTGGGTAGATGGGGTTTCTGGTTTTGTTAGGGTTTACTACCACATTTCATAGTAGTTTTTCTTGCTTGCATCTAGAAAAAGAAAAGACTATTGTGCATGCTTTAAAAAGTATTGATAAATCCTCCCAGAAAGAAAATCTTACAGAAAATCCCTTTAAAAGAAGTATTGTTCAGAAGGAGTCATCTGACAAACAAAAAAATCTGAGACAGTAAGGGCAAAAATCAACGTAATCCATGTAAAATTAAGACATTACCCCAAGGAGTTTGACACCTCCTGAGTCTAACGAGATGGAATTCCTGAGGAGGGAAACCAAAGAAGAGACCAATAAATAGAATTGTTGTTGTTTTTATCTGTGGCCAACTACAGGACAAACATGTTTGTATATTTATGTGAACTGAACTTTTTGGTGAATCTTTAAAAAATTCCCTGCCCCCTGCAATACTGCTTTTCACTATGATTATTCCCTAGGATGAACAAACTGATTCTGATTGATGACTGGATACATTGCAGCGCTGAAATGCAAGAACTCTGATAGTTTCCCCTTTCCCTTTGTATCAGGGTATCTTGCATCTAAGAAGCAACAGCAATATAAGCATCAGACCCTGGAAATACAAAGCCAAATTCGAGACATTTCACCTATTCAACTTATGAGTTCTTTTTCTTTTCAAAGCAGACTGTTCTTGTTTTCAAGAAATACACTGTAAATGTCATTAGCTGCTCTGCTTGCATTATGAAATTCAGACTGAAGAACCTATGTTAGCACCCTTAGCTTCAATCTTTCTATGATTTTTATAGTTGTGATGTATTTGCGAAGCACGAATAGCTCAAGTGAAACAGCAGTGTTCCTGTATTTTCAAATAAGGGTGCACAGGGTAAGAATCAACTCAGATAACCTAAGTTTATATTGACTTACTTTAAAATACCGACTGCTTTCTACAACACATTAATGGGTCTGACAGTTCTGCTGTACTGAAATAATTAAGCTTTGTAAAGTGTTAATAATTTGGCCTTTTTTTTAACAAATGAAACCTTCCCTAGATTTTCAACTTCAAACCTTGGATAATACTTCAATTTGCTGAGGAGTTTCAAGAAAATTAGTTAATTAGGTTTTCAGAGATCTAATCAGTTGGTTATTGGCCTTCAAAAATGTTTGTACATGTAGTATCATGGCTTTTAAATCTCTACCAGTTTTAAAAGCCTACAACTGCAGAAAGTATTTTTTTTTTCTTTAAAATAGCAGAATTAATTGTTCTTCTTGGAATATGGTAATATTTTATTAATATGCAACAAGGAAACAACATTTCTAGGATTATGTGAACATAAAACTTCCAAAGCAAAGGAACAAAACTTTGGTAATACTCTTCAGTACAGTCTAGAGAAATATTTTGAATGTTCTGAAAAAGTTTGAAAGATTATTTTTATTTTTAACTGTCTTTTGGTATTTTTCTGCATTGATGTTTAAGGGCATAAAAATAGATATGGATGATTGTTAGGGATTTGTAAAGGATAAGACAAGGATTTTATCCTTTATTTGTTTAAGGTTTTTTTGCTGGGTTTTTCTTTTTAACAAGACTGTGCCTCTAGTAAAAATGCCCAGTCACTGAAGCAATGGTTCAAATGCATTGAGGCGCCTGAGCTTGCACATCTTTGTAAATGCTGTGGTAACATGTGTAATGGGAAGGAAGCACCCAGATCCCAGGAAGAAAAGGATGGGTGCGTGTGCTGGAAAGCCTGCCTGTCTGTGACTTGCGTGGTGCCTTCAGCACCTCTACAATTGGATTTATTATTATTGTTGTTACTATTGCGGTTATTGTTATTATTACTATTATCCTAAATACAAAAGCACTTTGGTTTTACTCAGTTACAGTGAGGGCAAAGTCAATGTAACAACTAGGCACTTTGAAGTAAGTCCTTTCCCTCATAAGATGTGGAATTGCTCCCCTATGGATCTGAGCAGAAAAACTTGGGAAACAAAAGCTCTTAGGCACTAACTTTAAAGTTAATTAAACATGACCTACCACTGGAAAGTAGCAACCCACAAATTCACTTTATTCACTCCTTACTTTTTTCCCAGATACTACAACATAGGGTCAATTTGTGGAATACAAGGTGCATACCAGCGGTATCTGCAAGTTTGTGTGGTTTCAGCTTCTTACCCCTGTGCAAAAAATAGCAGATTTAACTCAGAGTTTGGAAAGTTCATAAATGAATGTCCAAAACCTACCATAATTGTATGTTTCATATATATTTAATGTGTGTCACATTGTCCTCTACTGCACTGACAAATCCACTAAGTAGGCAACAGTCAGCAGCTGGAACTCTTCTCAAGATTAGATGCCCTTCTTCCAGTGCCCCATCTCCCTTCCCAAATGGTGAACCCAAAAGTCAATGAAAGTGTGTAAAGGTCCTTGATAACTCAAGGAAGGACTTTGCTGGGGGACTTACACCTGGATGGGGCACAAAGAAGGTCTGCATGATTACAGAAGAGGCTGTTAAAGGGCAGGAGAGGTGTATTTTATGAGGTCTTTGATTGCCTTGCAGCTTCCCAGGAGACCTATGTCTGGCTCTGAATTAGCTGTGGGATATAACTATATCACAGAATAACAGAATCGATGAGGTTGGAAAAAACTAAGGTCATTAAGTCCAAGCATTACTCCAGAAATGCAAAGACTACCACTAAACCATATTGCTGAAGGCCTCATCTACATGGTTTGTATCCAGGATGTTTTTATCTATACGTGCTCACAGGAGTGTGTACTTATAGAAAGCCCCTCTCCCTAATGCAATGTAAAAAGCATTGGGAAATAATGAAGTGTGTTTTATTCCAGAACAGAAGTCTGCAGTTTCTGTCTCTGTTCCAAAATGCTACTGAAAGGCTTGTGCTTAGTGTTATTCTGATTTTAGAAAACTATATTACTGTGTGATTCAGAGCAGACTCAAACAAGTTTCTTCCCAGTTTGCTGTTGTAAATAATGTGATCAGCATTCTCTTTGCCCAACCCCATCTTCCTTTAGACTAAGGATTCCTAAGACAAAAATAACTTCTCAGAAGAACAAAAAAAAGCATTTATTGGCACTTTCTGCACAGTAAAACATCCTATTGGAAAAATTCCTAAGCAGCTCCCCCTATAGATGCAAGTGCTGTCAGTGCATGTATACAGTTTATTTCATTGTACCATTATTGACACTGACAAAGAATTTCTTATCTCTGACTTTTAAAGATCAGCCAGACATCAACACGATTTCTCTTCAGTGAGACACGCTAGCACATGATGAAACTAGGCTGCAGTGCCGAGAGTTCATTAAAGGTGCTGTTCTAAGAAAGATATGTAGCCAGTTTTTCCAGCTAATAAATGACCCTGGAGTTTTTAGTTATTGTATATTAAATTTGGAATTACTGCATAAATTGTGAGGACCCATTTTCATAAGATTTAAGCATGTACACTCTATTTCTAGCAAACTGTATCTCTAGGTCACATTCTGTTACAAGATCCCAGAGTCTCAATATTCTTTGAGATCGATGTAATCTCTACCTTTCTCATCATCATGATCTGCAGTAGCAAACACAGGATTTGCTGACCCTGGGTTTTCACAAACCAAAGGAAATGACGTTGGGAAAGAAAGGTTTTAAGTAGAAGCAACAGGATCAGTCCCATTTTTGGTTCATGTGCATGTAAGTTAGTGTATTGCTGGTGGATTTAACTAGTTATGGGGAGGAAAGTATGTTTATTCTGGTACTATGTGTCCCAGACACATGCAGTGTATTACTCCCCTCTCTGCAACAATCTGAACCTGAATTTTCAGTCTTCTAAACCAAAGCACAACAAAACAGAATACTGATGCTAAAAGAGGCATCCACACTTTCACTACTCTAACAAAAGACTGCAAGTTGTACCTATAGCTCAATAGCATAATGATCAAAAAAATCCTCCAATTTAATAACTAAATTCATTTCTCATTCCTTGAAATAAACACACAGTTATTAAAGCCAGAAGGATGACTGACAGTTTTGCCCAGTTTGCACTGTAAGTTGAAAATGGCATTCTCATCACACAATTAATTAATGCTCTTGATGCAGAGAGATATGGGATAGATTTACGTTCCACATGCTATTGAATAACTCTCACATGTACTATTGCATTGGAATGCTTTATGTTCCTGGAGTTAGAGTGCACATCAATAGCTCAATGCATTGATAACCCGAGTGTCAGTACGGCTGTAAAACCTGATTCTCCTTGAATTTTGCACTGTTTTCAGTACACTGGTCTCCTGGAACTAGGTCATTGTTGATGATATCAAAGTGGCACACGAATCAGAAGAGCAGAGTGAGATAGTCTTCTATAAAACAGATTTTTCTTTTCACATTTTGCTTTTTTTTTTTATTTATTTTGTTTGTGCTTTTTTAATTTTTGTGGTTAGCCTTCTTCCATCGTGCCTTGAGGTGCCTTGAGGGGTATTAAATATTTCTGGACTTTTGAATGTGAGCAATTTGCTTTCATTTTTCTACTGCTTGGACTTTGTCCTGTCTTGGCTGAACCAGCCACTTTCAAGCACAGCTCAGGTCTTTATTGAGTTCAATGTGGCATCACTGGCCTTAAGGTATAACATTAATTACTAGATTAGGATGTTCTCTAATAGAATAGAATACTTCAGCTGGACAGGACCTACAATGAAATTTCTCTAGTCCAACTGCTACTATTGTGCTCTGTTTCAGTTCAAAGGGCTAGAAATAGTGCAGTTGCTATTACACAACCCCTCAGAGTGGTGTTTTTTCACTGTAGTGATAAAGATATGTTCTGAATTAGGGACTGTAGTGGTAGAATCAGCGGTAATAGGTTAAAACTTAAACAGGGGAAGTTTAGACTGGATATAAGGAAGAAGTTCTTTATTGTGAGGGTGGTGAGGCACTGGAATGGGTTGCCCAAGGAAGTTGTGAATGCTCCATCCCTGGTGGTGTTCAAGGCCAGGTTGGACAGAGCCTTGGGTGACAATGCCTAGTGTGAGGTGTCCCTGCCCATGGGAGGAGGGTTGGAACTGGATGATCTTAAGGTCCTTTCCAACCCTGACTATTCTATGATTCTATGATTCCATGAATGCTTTAGAGAGCACTATAAAGGCACGTGAAAGTATTTGGGGTGCAAAGTTTGTTGGGATTCTACCAAGGCATTACATTAGACAGAGGGAGAGGGTAGCATGTGGCTTTGACATTGTTTGCTTAGTCTCAATAACAGCAATTTTATATTTACAGGTATAACGTTCATTATTTCCTGTGCTTTCTTTATTTATTTCCTTCTGTCCTTCCAATATGGACAATATTTTGCTACCAAGCAAGCTGACAAGTAGGCTTCATGATTTCTCCAGAGATAGAATGAAAACATGAAAGTTCATGTAGCTCTAGTGATGTGATGATATCATACCAGCAGAATTTTTGCTCAAATCTTTGGACCTAAGTGCGGTAAAACTGGTGTGTCATCAGACTCACTTAACCAGCCTGCTCTCCTGGTAGGATATGATCTAATATAATTTGAAAAAAGATAAGATCAACAGGGAGGAAAGTTTGTGTCAATAAGCTTTCTGTTTGCCTAGTAGCACATCATTTTACTTGCCATTTGATCTACAAAATACGTAGGCTATAGTATAAACTGTGCTTTTGTAACAACAACAACAACAAATCTAGCATTTTCCAAGTAGTGAACCTTATACTGATAAGGTTAAATTGATATCTCCCTTTTACACATGAGACACTGAGGAATAGAAAACTAGACTATGATTCATTTCAGAAAATTTCAGGCATACATGTGCATTTTTGACATCTTTAGCTGAACTTTTCCTCTCCAGCTCTCTGTACAGTTAGGGGTGAAAAGCAGGCACTTCTAGGTGTGATTCATCTGACCTCGCTGAGAAGAATATTTGCAAATGTGATGAATGGTGCTCTGGGTTTCACAGGATATATCAACCAGATTTCCCCTAACTATAAAAAGAAACTGGAACTACATGCAAATGTGTATCATAGAATAGTCAGGGTTGGAAAGGACCTTAAGATCATCCAGTTCCAAACCCACTGCCATAAGCAGGGACACCTCACACTAAACCATGACACCCAAGGCTTTGTCCAACCTGGCCTTGAACACTGCCAGGTATGAAGCACTCACAACCTCCTTGGACAACCAATCCCAGTGCCTCACCACCCTCACAGCAAAGAATTTCTTCCTTAGATCCAATCTAAACCTCTCCTGTTTCAGTTTGAACCCATTAGCCCTTGTCCTGTCACTACAGTCCCTAATGAAGAGTCCTCCCCAGCATCCCTAGAGGCCCCCTTCAGATACTGGAAGGCTGCTATGAGGTCTCCATGCAGCCTTCTCTTCCCCAGGCTGAACAGCCCCAACTCTCTCAGCCTGTCTTTGTATGGGAGATGCTCCAGTCCCCTGATCATCCTCGTGGCCCTCCTCTGGACTTGTTCCAACAGCTCCATGTCCTTTTAATGTTGAGGACACCAGAACTGCACACAACACTTCAGATGAGGTCTCACGAGATCAGAGCAGAGGGGCAGGATCACCTCCTTGGACCTGCTGGTCCCGCTCCTTTGGATGCAGCCCAGGATACGGTTGCTTTCTGGGCTGCAAGCGCACACTGCAGTCGGCTCATGTTCATTTTCTCATTGACTACCGCCCCCAAGTCCTTCTCCACAGGGCTGCACTGAATCTCTTCTCTGCCCAATCTGTAGCTGTGCCTGGGATTGCTCCCACCCAGGTGTAGGATCTTGCACTTGGCATGGTTAAACTTCATGAGGTCGGCATCATAAAATCATAGAATAGTTTGAGTTAGAAAGGACCTTAAGATCACCCAGTTCCAACCCCCCCTGACATAAGCAGGGACACATCACACTAGACATTGTCACCCAAGGCTCTGTCTAACATTAGCCTTGAACACAGCCAGGGGTGGAGTGTCAAGGTCCCTCTGGATGCCATTCCTTCCCTCCAGCGGATCCACCAAACCACACAGCTTGGTGTCATCAGCAAACTTGCTGAGGGCGCACTCAACCCCACTGTCCATGGCAGCAACAAGGATGTTAAACAAGACCGGTCCCAACACCGATCCCTGAGGGACACCACTCATCACTGGCTTCCAGCTGGACACTGAGCCATTGACCACAACTCTTTGCATGCAGCCATCCAACCAGTTCTTTATCCATCAAGTGCTCCACCTATGAAATTGATGTCTGTCCAATTTAGAGACAAGGATGTCATGTGGGACAGTGTCAAACGCTTTGCACAAGTCCAGGTAGATGACACCAACTGCTCTACCCCTGTCCATCAGTTCCATAGCCTCATCATAGAAGGCCACCAAATTGGTGAGGCAGGATTTCCCCTTAGTGAAGCCATGCTGGCTGTCACAGAGCACCTCATTGTTTTTCATGTGCCTCAGCATGCCTTCCAGGAGAATCTGCTCCAAGATTTTGCCAGGCACAGAGGTAGATACCTTCATTGTCACCATCTATATTTGTTCAAATGAATCCTATCCATTTTGAGAGACACTTCAGGAAGTCAGTGATGGAATAGCATTTTTCATGGGTCTGTATTCTGACCACGTTTCATAAACCTGAAAAGCAGGTTTTGTCAAACAAAATGGCAATGCAACTCTCCCTTTTTACCGCCCAACCTTTATCCTCAGCTATCCTACCTATCTCACTGTAAACTTTTATTATTTGATACCTAACTAGCAAATGTGCTACACCACTTAGTTGAATGTTTAAAAGACCTACAGATCCCATTGCCAGAGTCATTATGCTAAAAGCTGAGAGAAAAGAGCGTGTAAAACCAACTCCAGGTTATCTCAAATCCTTCCTCTATGTGTACTTGGTCTCTTGACAGAATAAACCTGGCTTATTTTTATGCATTTAATGCATGAAACAGCAGAGAAGGACGTCCAACTTGTGGCTTTTGAGCCACATCTGTCATCTATGACAGTAACACAGCTGAGGGATAACCTGTGCATAGGACAGGAGTTCCCAAACTAAGCCAGTTTCTTGGATATGGGAGGAAGTCAGGCAGGACTGTTAATGCAGGATCACTCAACCCACATCCATTGGGCAACAGCATGCATTTGACAAGAGCTGTGGATCTTGGCTGTGAAATATGGCAGGAGTTTCCTCCACCATTGCCACCCCAAGCTCACAGAATCAGGGAGGTAGGATGGGAACAACAGTACCCAAAGAACATGAATAATTGCTTAAAATTAATACCAACAATTGCACAATCACATGTGAAAGAGTTATATTACACAATTTCTTACATAACACCTAATCTTAACCTAATTCTGTTCCACTACATATGCCTTATGCTAAAGTATTGCTGTCATTTAAGAGGAAGAATATCCCTATTTAAGTAAAGTTAAAAATTGGATGTTACAGCTCTTGAATTATTCAGGAATCTGATGAAAAAACAACATTTCTGGGTTTACTGAGGCTTATTTCATTTGAGACATTTTGACATAATATCATTTGCTATCTGAACTCCTGGGATACTGATGTAGATTATTAAATTGTATCTGAAGTTATTCCTAATGGTTCTAAAAGGAGTCAAAAAATGAGCTCCCTAACAGAAAATGACAGTACGTTTCCCTGTCCTGGTCTTTGATTTTCTTTTTCAGCAGGATATTCCCAAGTGACTTAAATACATTTTATATTTCAACAGGCACTTTTCCCAGGCTTAGCAACCTCAAGAGTAATCTTACCGCTGTTAAGGAATGTGTCTTATTTTTGAATGTTTTCATGAGCCCCAAATTCCATGTCATTGAAACAAACACAACTGAGTGTTTTAAAACAAATCAACATCTCAAAACCAGATCTGCCTGGGTCAGTTGCTAATTACTGTTGTTGAATGTAACTCTTAAACTGTGCACATTTTTAAGCACTCATACCCTTAAAATCTGGAATCACTTTATCAGTTTCTAATGTGTATCATGATTTCTAATGGAAACCAAGGTCCTCTCTGACTTCTGGTGGCAATTTATCAATAGGATCAGATAATGGAGAGGTTTGCTCCTTAAGAAATTACCCATCTGTCTCACTAAAAAGGTAGCAGTTGAAAGAGATCTGTATACAGACTTTGCTGAACTTCTGCTGAAAGTCAGTTTGCAACTGTGGTCTCTAAAGTTTTGCCCCATTCCCTGAAAAATGGAACCCAGAAGAGTCCCACTGTATCCTCCTGAAGAGTCATGCAATATCCGATTTCTGCTCCACAGTTTAGAGGAGCTGCCCAGAGATACACAGGGATTTTGTAATCCAGGAAACAATAAACAATCCGTTCAATGTGCTTGTCACAGGACATTAAGCACAAAGGCATGGTATAATATGGTCTCAGTGCTTCTTAGGCTGCATGTTGATTGCTCTAACAAGTTAAACTTATCTCTGGCTATCATTAGATGTAATGTAGCCTAGAAGTGATAACAAGATAGGCCTTTGCAGCTGGAGCATCCTCTTCCCTACAGTTGTAGAAAGATAACACTGTGATCAGCTGAGGTTGGACAAAGCTAACGATGTACTAAGCCAAGTAGGACTCTACCTTGGAAAAGCGTCTGCTGAGAATGATTGTGATCTATACATTTACAAACTGTATGTTCCTTTAACATGAGGAAAATACATTACTTACATGCTGCTATAGAACAACTTGCCACAGGTTGTTGTGCGGCAAAAGGAAGAAATCCTCTGCTTCAGACATCTACCATCATCTGAGTAATAAGAGAGGGGTCTTATATGCTGGAGAATAAGCTGGTTCAGGGCTCTCCTTCAAGAGACCTCAAAAAGAATGCAATACCTTCCTGTTTTAGTGTCAGCCAGTATTTGGTTTGCACTTTAAAGAGATGTAAGCTTAGAATGCTGGGATGTTTTGCATCAACTGTGTTAAGGGTATATGGCTCAGCTCTTCCAAACTGATGGCTTGCTAAAGAGCTGCCAGATCTTCTAAGTCCTTTGCTAGTTACCATCACTTCTTTCATGCTTTTACATTTGCAGCTGCCATTCTCGTAAGCATCCTACAATATATATCAGAGACCTGCATACTTCCCTGAGCTAAAAACTGAAGGAATAATGATTCCTGTACTAATATTTTACCAGTAAGAGATTCATCATTGCTTACACATTGGAGGGGTGAAAACTATACTGAAAATTTCTTGTTTAAATGTTCAATCTGTGGCTTAATGTGAATATGTGTTGATTTAGTTTCATTCTGTGTGAATTTATGTCACTCAATTACAGGACTAAAATAGGCTTTGGTTAAAAAAAAAAGCATGAGGACAGCAGCTATTGAAAGACACACTCACTATCTCTGTGCCTTGTAGATTTTCTAACATAAAGGCAAGCTTCAATTAGCTCAGCATGATATTCAGGTCGTAACTCTCAAAATGAAAGAATGAATCATTTTCCATTTCAGGAGAAAGGGTAACAAAAAGTGGCTGTAATTGGTGACATAAATTCTACTTGTTGATATATTGAGAAGGACTTTTGTTTGAATTGCTTAGGTTTCAATCGTCTTTATTAATCAGACTAAATCAAAGTTATTACTCTGCCTCTTTAATCACTGTAGTTTTCTTGGTACCTGTTGAGGGGCCCATACAAGAAGGAGAAAGGTGATAGTTACACTACATTTTTTTTCAGACACAATGAGTCCTGAAATCACACAAATCACATTGCCAAGCACTGGAAGCATAAATTCCTAATTCTTCAGGAAACAGTAGACCTGTCTCACTGTTGTAGGATTGTATGAGGACACTTTATATACCAGTCTTCTGTTTTCACTATTTGGCAATTGAGCGATCATATACCATTCCCTCTAAAAAGCAGAGGGAATGGGGATAAGGTGTAACTCAGTATTAAACCCATTGTTTCCCTTTGTGAAGGCTAGCAGAAAATTTCTCATTTTCAGTATGCAGAAAAGCTCATTTTGCATTGAGATACTTCACCTGTCACTTGTGATTAATTTCCCATTCTATCCATTGTCTCACTCTGATTATTAATGATAATGCTCTGATTTATGACTAGTGCCTGCTAAACACTCTATTGCCAAACAGGTAACAACACTCTTGTTCAAACAGATACATGGTGGAGGGGACCAGCTCAACAGCAGTTTAGCTATAAATTCTTGGGCAAGGGCTTGAATCCAGCTCAAGCTGGGATCTTCACCTCTTAGCAGATATGTCTTCTGTGGTACCTTTACAATGGGTTACGAATTCCACACAATAAGCAGGAAAGACAACCATAAATGAGCTCATCTTGAAAGTCAGACTGTGTTGTGAAGTCCATGGAATATCAGACCAAGGAAACAGCTGGTGGCCTTTTCTTCCAATCCTGCAGTGCTCCCTGTCCCATCCTTAACAGTGTTCATGGCCAGATTAGACAGGGCCTCGAGCAATTTTGTCTAGTAGAAGGTATCCATGCCCATGGTGTGGGGATTGGATGATCTTTAAGGTCCTTTTCAATCCAAACCATTCTATGAATCTATGATTCCTTCCTTGAAACACTCCAGCATTGTTACCAGTGAACACCCAACACATGTTCATTTTCCCACCACTGGCAGGACCAGACACTGCCATTTTATCTCATGTTAAGCAAGGCAAGGTCAACCCTTGGCTGCAGGGAAGGGAGGAGAGAAAACTTAATGTGCTGACCTCATTTAACTACTTTGCAGAAAAAACAACAGGTGTCTACTTTCCAATCAGATTTCATACTAAGATCATTATCACACAATATCATTATTAAAAAATAAAATAGACTTTAAAGCTTCCTATCCTAAAACTGATCAGTACCTTACTATTGCCTCTGCTTATCTCTGATGATCATTACACTTCTAACTTTTCACAGAAGAGGATAGGAGCCTAAATTGGGTCGTACTTAGATGTTGTACAACATCTACAGAGTAAACAATGTAAGGGCCCCAAACAGCTGGCAATCTAGAAGGCAAGATGCAACAGGTGGGTGAAGCAAAGAAGCAGGTGGGAGTGGGGAAATCATAATGATAGGATGTGTTAACACTTGTACAGTTCATAGATGAATCATCAAAATAGCTGATCTGGGGCTGCCTTTGCTTTCTGTCACATAAGACAAATCCTGGAATTATCATTGTTTTGGGTTTTGATCATGTAAAAACTCTTGTACAGTTCAGAAGCAGGTTGATTTAAATGAGATCTGAACCTGTTCAAGGAACCAAAAATGGCATACATGCAATGGATAGACAAGTCCAAAACCAAATTTCCACTAGTGCCTAATTCATCTGCCTCCGTACAAGGATTCTTACTACTGATCAATAATTATTCAGCATTAATTTGGTGAAGATCTAAGCAATGATCCAAAGTGGGAACCTGAAGTTATGGTGAAAATCAAGATTACATCAAGACCCTTAGAGGAGAGGGAATCTAAGTGTCTGTACTTGCCTGAGTATCATACATACCTCAATTTCATTAATTACTGCTGCTGATTACCAGAAGTACAGAAGGCCAATTCAGAGTGACCAAGAAACAGAGAGAAGGATCCCAATGAATCCAGAAGGCTAAAAGCTTGGAGGAATGGCAGTGAGAAGGTAAGGAAGATCTCTAGGGGGGAAGGGGTACTGCAGGATTTTGAGAACGTGGAAGGAATCTGGTAAGGGAAATGAGCTAGTGCCAAAATATGGCTCTGCAGAGACACACTTGACTGTATACAGGAAATACTTTGTGATCTTACTCCATCTTCTCTGAGAACATGGAAAGTATCTCAGTGCCTTCACATTAAACCATGGAACCCACTGACCCTGGGTAGGGCAATCATGATGCCAGCACCTTTCTTAGCTACAGAACAAGAACAAATGCCTGAAAGCCAAAGCTGGCCTATTTTTTTAACTCTGACTGTAGTGTGGCACTCACCTCAGGCTAGAAGACTGCATCTTAGCAGAGTTAATCCCATAATGTTATAGAATCTCTATTGCCCAAAGTCTATTAATCAAGATCTAAAAGAATCTAAAACAAATTCCACTTTGACAGTTACAGGGTGATTCTCCAGCTTATGCTATGCCCAGGGTAAAACCATTTAGTCATCATCAGGTGTTTCTTTCATACTTTGTAATACAGGCATACAATCTGTTCCCATAAATGAAGACTTCAATGACTCCAATTGCATTATCCACGAAGCAAAAACCAACGCATGTTTCTGTGCTCTGTGTTGTATAACTTTGAGTTCACATGCAATGCCTAATAAACCTGTGAGAAATACTTAAATTAAACCTTACCACATCTCTGATAAACAGTTACAGTTGGGAACAGGGGAGAACTTGAACCGGAATTAACAGAAGAATACCCTGAGACAATAGGGTTAGCTGTAGCTCAGAACAGCTCTCCAAAACACAGAATTCCCTATAATATCTTATAGACAAAACCCTTTTCATTATGTTGTGGCAGATGATGTCTCTGTGGGAATCAAATGCCTCATCCAGCATTTCATCTTTCATAATGAACATGTCCAGTGTGAGAAAGCTGTTGGTTTTTTGGGTACGCATGTGACAGACAAAGTAGAATTAAAAAATTAGTATCACAAATCTCTCAGTAAACCACAGAAACACAAAGATACTTTTTAATAAATGGGTCTTTTGCAGTTATGTGTTGCCATAGAGGGAAACTACACTTGTCATCAGAATTTATAAATGCAGTGTTCAGAAATGGGTTGTAAGATTTGAGATAATTTTTGCATCTCAGAGGAAAAAACTTCTTTGAAACGAACCCACAACTTAGTCTTGCCCTGATATTCATATTTTATCAACAATCTCACTTGACGTACATGGTTTTGCTTGGGATTTTGACAAAGATAGTTATCATTTTTGCAGTAGGCTTTGTAGACCTTACTGGGCTTAATCTCAGTTTGTCATCTTGTGCACTGAGCACATCTTTCTCTTTTTGGGTCTGAATAATCATGTGTTTCGGAAGCAAAACTCTAAACAGCTTGGATATTTTGAGGCCAAATGAAGCTATGTTAATGATTAAAGGTTAAACTGAAGTAATGTTTGTCTCTGAAGAGTTTTAGAGAAACAAGGGAGTTGAACTCTATCACATTATACAATGAAACAACTGTCATTCTAGATTTCACTGTTTAAAGAGTTAATTTCCAAATATCACAAAATTATGAGGGATGCTAGTAAAGCCTTACAATGCCTCAAGATGAAAAGTTTACTGGCTCCTTCAAAGCTACCAAAAATTACTGGTTGGTCATCATAGGAAGAACATGAGGAGAACTCATTGTGTCTCTTGTATGGGTGGGTAAAAAGAAACAAAGAAAGCTGAAATGTGGCCATAGTAGAGTAAGAAAAAAGTGAAAGCATGCATCAAGAGCTTAAGACGAATGTCACAATAACCTGTTATGAACAATTCACATTGCTTGTTGGGAGAATCTGAAGGACTTTGTATTCCCACATGAGAAACGCTCAAGTGAAATGTACTTCATTTCCCTTGGGACATCTTAGATATACTTTACAGAGTTGGTCTGTGGCAAAAAATCCTGTGTTCTCTGGATGTCTTGGGGAGGACTTGGTATCCGGCCATGCTCCAAGTCACTCCCAGTGACTTAGGGAAGAGGACTCAACAACACCTCAGGGAGGTTCACACCTTGTCATCCTTTTTCACAGATATTTACTGTAGCCACATTGTAAAAACGCGTAGCCCAAAGAGTACTCCAGCTTATCTGCTGCTTAAGACTGTGGCAATGGAAAGTTCCAGCACCAGGCAGGCACCTCTGGAGCCAAGACTACCTTTATCATCAGGCTGAGCACAAGTGACAAGCAGGAACGCCTTCCACCATTTGGTGCCTTGAGGTATAAAAGAGGATATTTAGGGTTGTTCTAAACATATCAGAAGAAAATGTTTACATTTGTTCAACATATTGAAAAGTCTAACTAAAAACCAACAAATGCAAACCAAACAAGTAGGTTTGATTTTGAAAGCCAAACTTCCTGGATGAAAACTGAAGAAAACTTGATTTTTTAGGAAAAAAATACACCATTTTTTCTTTTTTGCCAAGCTGCAACTTAGAAAACACTTTATTTCCTAAAGGTGTAAGTCCTAAAGCCAAATGAGACAAATAAAATCAGGGACTTTGTTTCAGAGCACAGTTTCTCACCTCTCAACTGTTTCTTCATAAACTTTGGATGAGCTTTATCCTGGACAATCAATCCTCTTGACCTTTCAGCACATCAAAATGGTCACACATCCAAGGCCACCCAAGGTAGGTCAGAAGGGAAGCTGGGAGGTGACAAGAACTCCCAAAGATCCCACCTCTCCCTTTGCTCTAGGATGGAGATGGGACAGGTGGATTGGTGCATTCTGGGAGACCAGTCCTGGCTGATCATTCTCTCATTCACATAGAATAGAATCATACAATAGTTAGGGTTGGAAAGGACCTGAAGATAATCCAGTTCCAACCCCCTTGCCATAAGCAGGGACACCTCACACTAAACCATGGCACCCAGGGCTTCATCCAACCTGGCTTTGAACACTGCCAGGAATGGAGCACTCACAACTTCCCTGGGCAACCCATTCCAGTGCCTCACCACCCTAACAGGAAAGAATTTCTTCCTTAGATCCAATCTAAATTTCCCCTGTTTAAGGAGGAATAGCTTACCCAAAGCCATTCTCCTCAGAGAAAACATAAATAAAAGGCCTGGTTTCAAATACATGGTTTCCAGTGTGAAGTTCATAGCAAAGACTTTCCAAAATACAAGTGCAGTTTCACTCTTTCAATAGATCTCTAATAATGTATAGAAAAATAAAAGACATATCTGTATAGTACATAGCTGGTTTTAAGGTAACAGGAGATGTTTGTGGACAGGCTTATATTCTTAGTGCAAAACAGCCTTCATATATTCTGGCTACATCATGATTTAAGCTCTCAGACATAAGCTTTGTCAAGTGCAGGGGACAGCATAAATGACTGTTGATTCATATTCTTTTAGGCCTGTAAAGTTATAACTATGTAATACGAACACAGGCTCTTTAGGGTAGTTCAGAGCCAACCTGGAACTCTTCCAACCTGTACCAAAGGATTTAATGGCATAGTTTTTATTTTCTGCTTAGTGCAGTGTACCATTAATTGAAGGTAATTGTCAAGAGGAGACTGGCTTTCAAAAACTACATAGCTCTCAACTGTTCTGGTGCAGAATGGATGCCTTGAGTTTAGGATCACATTTCTCCTGTGCTCTACATTACATTTGTCTTGTCACACAATTGTGTAATTGTGTTCAACTAAATAGTTATTCCATGCTATTACGGCGTTTCAAAATGGGGAATCAAGTAACACTGCAGGGAAAGACAGAGAGAGCCAGGTTTGTACTTGGACGAGGACTTGTCTGCTTCAACTAAACAAAACCCTGAAAGGTATCACAGGTCTGAAGTATTTAATGGAGCAGGTCATTTGTTTTGCTGAAGAAGGAAGCCTTGCAGAGTGAAAGAAGCAGCTTGCAGCAGAATGTGTCAAAGGGAAGAATTAGCTTCTTAGCAAAGAGATTCAGTAGCCACAAAAGGTGCTGTGAGACCTGACAGCACTTCCCAACTCATAGAATGACATGTGAACACGAACCACTTCTCTGTACCCTCTGCTTTTCTTTGCATGAGGACAAGAGAAAATCAGAGCGGGCTCTACCATGTTCTCCACCTCGGACAGAAGACCAGGACCGCAAGGCACTGAACCATATAAACACAAAGTAGGACTGCTGACCCTAACCCCACTGCTGTGCATGAAGGAATTACCTTAATTTACTTAACTGATAGAGCATTGTTATTTATTATCTCTACTGCAGTAATTCCTGGGAATCTCAGACATAACCCATGAACCACACCATACCAGGCACTGCACAAATAATGAGAAAAGTCCTCGCCCCAGTCTGGAGGCCATTTGTACCTCAGGGTGTAACTTGGCCCCAAACCTAGAACTTAATTAGTGTTGATGTTGATGAGGTGTGAGGGAGAATGGAATCTGGTCCATCCTTCCACAGCTGCACTGGCTTTGCAATACAAAAAAACCAAGATGAGCCAAAAGTGATTAAGAAATTATTTCTGAAACTGGAGTCAGCACATGTAACCACAGTGAGACAACAGGGATCAGCAGATCTGCCGTGTAAGGAGGTTTGAGTCTTACATAGCTACTTTGAAAGCAAAGTTCCCCTGTGAAAGTCCCTCCTCATTTTATCATCAAATTTATCACCAGCATCAGCTGAGAGGCCAAGGACTGTGACCAGATATGGGGGAAGATCTGCTCTCTTGTCTCCTTTTTCTTAGAAATCATTTATTTGGGCTTTGTGAAAAGCATTCTATTTCTCAGAGGCATTCTTTGGTTGAATATGAGGGTAGTCATTTGATTAAAGATAGAGTAAATACACCTGTTTCTAGCAGAAGTGTTACATACCATAATTTCACTAAAAAATATGAGTTATCCTCATTATAGAATCTCGCTGGGTGAGCTTAATAGGTGGTCTCTGTGCTTATGCATGTACAGGTGGCTAAATCCTAAATAGGATCAAAATGGAAATTCCAGTTGATGTTTTCAAACACCACCTGAGTCTCAAAAGAAGTTGAGTCCAAATTTCTCGAACATATAGAAAAAGAGTATTTGTGTGTATGTCTATATAATTAGCTTTCAAGGGACTCATATAGATGCTGCACAGTCTGTAATTCATTAACAAATAACTTCCCAAATTTTCCAGCCCACTGATGATAGAAATAATACTTTACCTGGTCAGAGCTTTTGGGAATGGAAAGAAAGTTCTTTTATATGTTTTTGAAAGGAAAATAAAAACAAATCAAGTTATGCTGGGTGAAATACAAGACTTCCCAGTGGTGGTTATGTTGTTCCCTTCACTGGATTCATGATCTCACTCTCATTATAAAAACATCTGAAGTGCTGTCCCAGGGTTCTCCAAAGCCCATTACTGATCAAGTATTGAGAGCCTATGCATGCAGACAAAAGTCTAAGGCACATTTGCAACCACATATTCCTCCCAAACACAGGACACACATTAGCATCAGAAGGGTTTCAACTGCATTGTGTGAACCCTTGGTCTCAATGGAGCAGAGCCTGAAACTTCTTCTCAGGTCTTACAGCTACAGCCCTCAATCACTTTTACTTTCATGAGATCTTAATGGTCATATTCAAACAGGATTATGCCATTGCCTTCACCAGGCTGTAACATGCAGGCACATGCCCTCTCACATGGGCAGAGACTGTGGAACCAAACTGGGAGTTCAATGGAGTTGTACACAGAACAGGCCTTCTTAATAAGAAGGAAGATTTTTATATGACTGTGTGTTCACACACATAGGAAATGGCATTTTGCTTCGCATGTAAGTTTATATTTGCATACAAAAGTGTCATCTCCAATATATTTTCTAGGCACATGCTGTATTATTCTGAGAACACATGGGTAAAATGGTAGCTTAAAAAACTGACTACTTGCTCCCATGATACTGAAGATCTGTATGTGAAAACAGAAGAGCTCACCTATATAATAAATTATTTAATACAACCTCATTAATCATCAGTGATTGGAAGAAGCTGAACTAATTCTGGTATATGTTTTAATGAATAAAAAAACAACTCTTCATTTCCTTTGGTGTCCCCAGCTAAAACAAATGGTGTCAACCAGTAGCTTTTAGTAATGTTTACAGTTGACTATCATCTGGGGTCTTTGTGTGATTAATCGGAGATATAGAAGTAGGTAAACACAGTGCTATTAGCTTGTCTTCACTGTATTCTGATATAGACCAACCTTTGCATAGCCCAAAGGACATGAAACTTAAAAGTTCAGTGTTTGGGAATTTAAGTAATTGATAAAAGTAATAGCTTTAATGCATTTTGCCACTTGCCATCTACTTTTGTAGAAAACATATTGATGACTGGGAAGAACCTTGAAGGAAAAAAGTTGCAAGAATTTGTAGTAAGGAATTAAAAAGGACAGAAGAGAAAGGGGTTCTTTTATGAGAATAATAACCACCATAAGCTTTTATTCCTATAATTAAGAGCAAAAACCATAGAGGCTAAATGATTTAGTAAAATGTTGCAATTCCATTCTGTCATCTATGTCTGCTGGGTGAAGCATTTATGAGTTTATAAAAAATACAGGTTATGAAAATAGGAAATCTCTTGTATGTCTTTCTACATAATTCATTAAGTATTTTCTGAAGAAACTGCAATTTATTCACAGATTATGTAGCTCATTTACAGAATTTTTCCACATTTTTAACCTACCAGATTCTCTGAAGAGCAATAATGGAAATGTAAATGTGAAAAGAACCAGTTAAAAATCAATGGAGCAGAATCAGAAAAAATGACAGTGAAACCAGTGAAATAAGAAACAGAAATGCACATTTATCAGTTTATCTGGAAAGAAATATATATAGCTATTATATATATTTATATATAATATATATGTGTATATTTATGTAAATATTCCTTTAATTACAGCTCTTAACGAAACAAAGTAGAGATTTGTGTTGATATCTAATTTTGCTGAGGTTTCCTTTTGAGCCAGTGTTACAGCACATTATAAGTTCAAATATGGACTGAACATCTTCCTTTCTCTTGGTCTCTGCATGATCAGCCACTGGCAAAGCCCTGGACAAGCACATTGAAGAAGTGATCTGTCTCCTCGATTCTACTCCTTTGTGACCATGGATCAGCCTCTTCAAACATCACCATCTTTACTTTTTCATGGTAAAATTTATATACATTCTTTCACTAAACTAATCTTTTTGGACTGTCTGTACCCATAAAGCAGAATTCAACTTTACTGGACTATTACTAGGGGCCTTTGGATATTGCTTTAATGAAAATGGTAATGTATTGAAATTAGGAGAACACAGAAGTTGTTCTTCCTTCTTTATAACATGCATGTTCCAAAATCCAGATTATTGTGTACCCCAAATAAGCATTTTAAATATATAAATATATATTTATATAAGCATACATATATACATTGCAGTATATTACTAAACAAGATTAGCTATCACACTGGTAAGCTGAAGAGATTTAAACCAAAAAACATCAAAATAAAATGGAATTTGAACAGAAAATTTTGGAATAAAACCAGTAAAATGCTACAAATTGTATGTAACTAAATTA
Source organism: Agapornis roseicollis (assembly GCA_002631895.1). NCBI lineage: Eukaryota > Metazoa > Chordata > Aves > Psittaciformes > Psittacidae > Agapornis > Agapornis roseicollis. The sequence continues at coordinate 224,893 of NDXB01009829.1, forward strand.
TCCTCCAGAATTAACAGTGATCTTACTGATCTAGGTCAAAGACTGTAGTAAATTACACTCAAACTTAGTATTTTGCTAGTTGTAGGCCAACATCCCCAACATGGTTGGTAGTGGGAATATATGAAACAAAGATTTTCAAATGCAATCCTGAATTTGACTGAATTGAATAAAGCGTGGGGAAACTGTAGCAATGGAAAAACTGACTTGACAGATAAGAAAATCAACGAGAGAGACAAAAATAAATAAATATCTAGATGTGGGGTTTCCGTTTGCTTCATTCTCAGAAAAGACGGAACATCCACGCTAACACCAAATTCTTTGAATTTTGATGTGAGCTCTATTGCAGGGCCGATCCATAATCAGCAGGGTTAAGTGGGAGCTTTTCCATAGGTCTAGGGCAAGGACTTAAATGGTCAGGTATGGATACAGGATGTAGTATTGCTCAGGTAAAATTTTTGGTGTCTAAGAGAAGAATTGATGAAATGGAAAGCATAGCAGCTAAGAGGGAGCCTAGTTAGTCAAAAATAAGGTTTTATCTTCTTATGAAAAATATAATGAAAAAGATCCCTGGAAAGTTTTTCAAGCAGCTCTAAAGAATAGTAATTAAGTCCATGCAGAATTTCCAATGAAATATATATTTTTCGAAGAAAATAAAAAACATCTTGTATATTTCTGATATTACAGTTATAGTTTAAGAAAAATGGCTATGAATCAGGGCCTGTTCTCAACTTAATGTGAATATGTAACTCCCATTGGTGATAAAAGGAACTTCACATGAACACGAGAATGAAATCAACGGCTATTCTGTCTATGAAATATGAAATAGCTCCTCTGAATATGTCTGACAGGAATAAATATATGGAAAAAATTGTCTCTTTCTGATATCATTAGCTCAACAAATCTTAGTTGATTTGAAGTAATATTTTCTGAGTTATTAATAATGACTTGATTTAGTAGAGTACCTGAAATGTGTATTTGCTAGTAAGAAAAAATACACTGAGGAAAAGAATTGAAGAGCACCACAATATATATTTGCATGGGAAAAAACTCATCAGTTTTCATTCATGTATCACAACTGTATTAAAAATGTTTTCTGAGGTGTCATATAATATAATATTTCCATTAATATAAATTCAGCATTTCAAAGCCTACATTAAACTAAAACTTAGATGTAACTATATGTTATAAACTAACCTAAGGAAATAGTGATTCAATAACGTGGATGCAGGGTGAACTCCACAAAGTCACTTGTTGAATATACAGGAAAAAGTTTTCATCATATGATTCATTATAAGAAATATTCCTCAGTGCATTGAGAATGTAATTTCATCTCATGTGTAGCAATGCAAATCAGGGATAAGTACTAAAGTCAACGGATTTATATTGGGGTAAGGATGTAATTGGATCCATCCCATTCAAATGATCTGCCTGCCTTCTCCCCATCTTATGAGTACAAAACAATGAACTTTCTGCTCTTCAGTTGGATAAAACTAAAAAATAAATTACAAACTTTTTTATCATTGAAGTTCAGGCTATTTTGTGGTTTCAAAAGACAGTTCAGAAAAACCCCAACCAACAGAAGAAAACCCACAAACCAACCAAGAAACTTTAGATGATCCCAGCCCTTTCAAAGATAATAACTAAGAACCAGTGGGGAAAATTCATTAAAATAAAGTGACAAGTGCTGTTCCTCAGGGGTCAGTACTGGCACCTGTGCTGCTCAACATCTTTGTCAGTGACATGACAGTGGGATTGAGTGCACCCTTAGCAAACTGTGTGAGAGAAGGGGTGTCATCCAGAGAAACCTTGACAGGCTGGAGAAGTGGACCAGTGCAAACCTCATGAAGTTCAACAAGGCCAAGTGCAAGGTCCTTCAACTGGGTCAGGACAATCCCAAGCATAACTACAGGTTGGACAGAAAATGAATGGAGAGAATCCCCTGAAGAGGACTTGGGGTGCTGGTTGACAAGAAGCTCAACATGACTCAAAGTTCAGAAAAGCAGCCGTATGCTGGGCTGCATCGAAAGGAATGGAATCAGAAAGTCAAAAGAGGTGATTCTCCTCCTCTACTCCACTCTCACAAGACCCTAGATGAAGTAGTGCATTCAGGTCCGGGGTTCCCAGCACAAGAGACGCATGGACCTCTTGAAGCAAGTCCAAAGGAGCCCCAAAAGATGCTCTGAGGGCTGCAGCATCTCAGCTATGGAGGCAGGTAGAGGGAGTTGGGGTTGTTCACCCTGGAGAAAAGAAGGTTCCAGGGACATCTCAAAGCAGCTTTGTCCTGGGTTCAGCTGTAGTAGTCATTTTTCTCCTTAGTAGCTGATGCAGTGCTGTGGGCCGACTGGGCTTACACCATGACAAGCTTCCAGTGCCAAAAGGGACTGACAAGAAATCTGAAGAGGGACTTTCTACAAAAGCATGTAATGACAAGACAGGGTGGAGTAGCTTTAGGCTGAAAAAAGGGAGATTTAGATTAGATATTAGTAAGAAGTTCTTCCCTGTGAGGGTGCAGAGGCGCTGGCACAGGGGACCCAGAGAAGCTGTAGCTGCCCCCTCCCTGGTAGTGTTCAAGGCCAGGTTGGACACAGGAGCTTGGAGCAGCCTGCTGTAGGGGAAGGTGCCCCTGCCCATGGCAGGGGTTGGAACTGGATGAGCTTTAAGGTCCCCTCCAACTCAAACCAGTCTGGGATTCTATGAAAATTTCATCTGAAACCAAACCATAACCCAAATATAAAATTGAACCCAAACTTAAAATAGTCCTTTTCCAAATACTGCTGCTTCTTTATTTCTCAAAAAAAAAAAAAAAAAAAAAAAATT
>NDXB01009829.1:227746-241973 GCA_002631895.1 Agapornis roseicollis
AATAGTCCTTAATCTTTCTGTTTTTTTATTTCTAAAAAAAAAAAAAAAAAAAAATACAGTTCTTGTCTATTTTGTAGCTGGTTTTTCTATTCCATCAATTACTGCAGGGAGAAAGTTCAGTGCAGGTGACCAAGGGTAGAGATGACTATTAACAAAATATATTCCACTAATTCAAGAACTAATCTAAGCTAGTATCCAACATACTATATTTTATGAACTTTTCACACACTTTTTTCTTCTCTTTTTCTTTTTTCTTTTTTTTTTTTTTTTTTTTTTTTTTTTTTTTTTTTTTTTTTTTTTTTTTTTTTTTTTTTTTTTTTTTTTTTTTTTATAATTATATTTAAATCACAGAATTTTTCCCCCAAGAGCTGCTTCCTGTGAGGGCTGGTGTTTGACTCACAGCTGAAACACCCCAGGCTTATTTGCTACCATGTAACGCTGAAAATCCAGCTATTAAGCTACTAAGCTTGGGCCTCCTTTGGCTGTATTTAGCACTGCCATATGCTGTTGTTATGTGTTATTTGTTTGGTGCCTACATGCTTTGGTCACAGGCCAGGATCCTGGAGGTCAGATCATATACAGGCCCAGCAGAAAATGACAGTTGTTTCCCTACNTTTTGCCTTTCTTTTACACAGGGTCTGTGCTTTCAGGCATAACTCTGTTTCGTACCTACAGAAAAGTATTTCCTAGTGTCTCTGCTGGGAATTCAAAAGGATGGCAAAATTCATCTCATAAGGGAAACGGCTTGGAGTCTTGCTGCTTGAGAACAAGGAAAGATGTTCACTCATAAAACACAGGTAGGAAATGAAACAGGAAATCTATCAGATCCAGACTTCCTCCATGAACAGAAGTTACCAAAACAAGCGCACAAAAATAATATAAAGGAAATCATTGACATTTGGTCAATCAGAACAGACCTGGCTGGAGTTGTTCCGGACAGAGGCTGAACTGCTGTGACTCAGACAACCAGTCAGGAAAGTTGCCAAGGGCCAAATGCCAGCAAAAACATGGGAAATGTGTTACTTCACAAGGTTAGACTCCCCACTCTCCCTCCCTATGGCCACTCCCCTCTTCCTGATGAAACCAGGCTTAGCAAGTTGCAGAGCTCTTCATACTCTTACTGAAGCTCTGAATTTCCCCTCCTGCCTGGCTGTCTCTTTCCATCCCAGAAGCCTTACTCCTTCTTGCAAAGAAGACCCTTTTTAGGTACCGCATCTGCTTTCCACCATGCCTATGTGGAAGATATCTTGCTTTATCTCCTGTTCTCCTCAACTCCATTTACACAGCTGTACTAGACTTTCTAAGACTCCTTAATAGTGCCAATAAGTCAAAAGAGCAATAAAGGCCAGACCAGGATAAGGATTTCACCTGAAGATGTTAACACCCACAAAGATTATTATTGTCATTATTACCATTCCAGTCCATATGGAATTTCAACAGTTATAAGTTTACAAGTGAATTGTCCTGAAATTTGAGGGTATTCTTCCCAGGGCAATTTAGTTCAGATTCTTAAGATGCAAATGGCTGAGACTATAAGCTTCAAAAATCATTAATAACTTACATTTTTTACAAAATAAGACCTCTACCCACATCCTCCCAAGGCTTACTGGAGGAATTTTGAGGTCAGAATCTCATCTGAGGTCATTCCAATGTAATTCCCTTAGTCCTAAGAAACATTTGTGGATTATTTTAAGTTTTAATGACACAGAATCCAGCTTGTATCTATCTCATTCTTAAATTCCATCTCAAAGGTATCATGATTTTGATGACAAAGGTTTTAAGTTAGGGTTAAGTTCTGAGTTGTGTGGATAAAGTTTTATTTAATGAACACTAGACATTGACAAATCAGCTGCATGCCCATTTTCTTTACCACACTGCTTGTTTTATTAAAGTTGTAATATTGTTAATATCTTTATAACTATACATTATTATACAATAAATAAATAGTGTTTGTAATGGTTCCACAGTAGTTAGCATAGAATTACAACTGAGCCAAGGTCTCAGAAAAAAAAGGAAAAAAGGTGAAATAAGATGAATTTTGATTCAGTCATTCTGCAATATCAACAAATCTGAAGCTGGCACACTTTACTGAAACTGATTCAGATATGAAAATATGTGCGCAGGAGCTAGAAGGTAGAAGTATTTGACAGAAAGAGAACACCTTTTATCCTCTCCGTAACTATGGTTTTAACATACTCATTGACTCACACTTTCATATATATGTATTCAAGATCATAATCCTTAGGTGGAATGCAACCACAGAACAGAATCAGGTGAACTGTATAAATTGCTATTCTGGGTATGTGCTATGCATAAGCTCATTCATAATAAAGGGAGTATACAAGTATGCAATAGATAGATACATAGATACACAAGGAGATAAAAAGTGGATTCTCATTTGCAGAGCTCCTCACAGTGCATGATTTAGTTCTCTTTTATCTATTCAGATATCTATCTTTAGGGGGAAATTGCCTAGAAATTAGTTTCCTTTTGGAGTTTACCTCTTACAAAATTTGTCCAGTGAGCTGGAATTTGCCAGAGTTCACAGTTTACTGTGGGCATCTCCCAAACATAGAGCAAAGGTCCATGGAGTCTTCATATCCTTGCAAAATCCGTCTTAAAAGGTCACTTTTGTAAATATTTCTACAGAGCTGACTCAAATGTGGATCTAGGAGAAATCAAGTAGAGTTTGGATCTGCAGTAAGAGATGGCAACATAACTGCACAGCTTTTTCTCTTTACAATTTGTATCTGATCATACTTTCTTTTTGTCTCTGGCAGTACTGGATATTGGTTTTGTTCTCCAGATCAGAGCTCAAACAATAGGATATTATATTACATGAATGATATTTCTGAACATAAAAACACAGTCAATCTGCAAATGACCTTAGGAGATCTCTAGTTGAATTTCCTGCAGTAGATCAGGTTGCTCAGAGTCTTGTTCATTAGTTTTTAAAACCCCACAGCTCCTCCAGACAAACTGTTCCAGTGTTTAGCTGCTTCTATGTTTTTAAATGTCTCTTCTTGCAATATCTGCATTGCCTTTTGGCCTTTTTTAATACAGAGTTGGCTAGAGTTTGTGTTCATCTTTCAGTGTCCCCTTTAAGCAGTAGAAGGTGGTCCTACCAAGCCTCCCATTCTCCTAAAGAAGTCTTGTCCTCCCTTCTTGCTCAATTGTGCAAGAAGCCAAGTGTAAAGCTAAAAGCTGGAAACACTTGGATAACACGTCACATCACATTAGGTGCTTGTCTGACCATATTCTAAGCAGCCATGTGGTGTGTTGGTCCTGTGATACAGGAGAAAAGGACATCCATCATACTGCACTTGGGGAGCACCCTTCCTAATGGGGATCTTCCTAATGCAGGATTCCACTAAGTGCATATGTTTATTTTATATTTGAAGTACTTGTGAGATTCTCCCTATATGCAGACTTTACCTGCACCATGAAAAAGAATGTTTGAGTGAGAAGGACTGATTTCTGTGTGTTATCAGAAAGTTGACTTTGACAATGACTGACCTGGTCTGTCAAAAAAGAGCAACAGAAGCTTCTCCCAGTGTTTTATGCATTCATTCCAAACTATTTGCTAGATTTCCTTCTTAAGCCAGATTTTGTCTCCAACAATATTCCTATACATATCAAAAGAAACCCATTTGTGATTCAGCATTAGCAAGAAAGAAACCTGTCCATAAAAATAGTAAAAAAAATGTAGGAAATATTTGAAGAAAACTTGTGGCAAACCAGTTTTTATATAGCTAACCTCTGTAAATATCCAAAACCTACCCTCATCCTGAATCCCCTAGCCATTTGAGATTATCACTCACTGAACTTCTTAGAGATGGCTCTGCCATAATCACCAGTCCTTGGACATACAAGAGAAGAATCTTCTTGAAACAACATGCATCACATTATCATGGTATGGGAGAAAAGAGCTGAAACTGCTCAGAGAGACATGTCACCTACAATTAAGCTCAGAATTTGGCAAAGCAAGTTCATAAATCAGGGGGTGACAGTAAATTTTTAACAGTGTACATACTCAGGCATGAGCAAGAGCCTAGTTTATTTTACAGGCATGATGACAGCTGCAAAGAATGCTGCAGAGTGATATGGATAACATGGTGGCACACCTGTAACCTCCAGTACTGAAAGAGGGAACTGTTTGTACTTCATCATTCCAGGAAGAAAAAATTACCCAGTCCTCCTGCCACAACACACCCTAAATGGAGCCTTACTGTCCCGAGGAAAAAAAACTTGTAATGTACAAAGTATACCTTGTCAATCTTATTCTCAATGATTATGTACTTCCATGGTATGTGGAAGTTTTATAGAGCAATTACATCCATTGTGACTTTGTAATTACAGTATTAGGAGGTCACAGACAGAGGAACTTCACCAACTCTATTGATTTTTAAGGCTAGTCCAAACAGGATATAGATTTGCAGTGGACTTGTAACTTCTTAATATGTATACAAAGTGCAGGATGCTCAGGAACTAACATTGATAAATGATACTCATGCTAGCGATGGGCCAGCTTCTGATCCCTACTGCTCTTTCAGCATGAATCTGCATAATCACCCTGGAAAACAAATATCTTTGTGGAAAATAAGTAATTAGAGAGAAAATTTAGGCACTGGAGGAAAAAGTTTAAAGTAGTTGTTAAAAATGTGACTTTAGAAACCAAAATCCACCTTACTGACTACCAGCATGGTTTAAATTATATCAAAAGCTTTAAGCTATTTACTTTTTTGAGCCATCCATTCTACCAAAAAAATTCAGTCCTGGACAATACTGTAACAGAAGAGCTGATCAATTCTTTTTGAAAGTCTACAGGGCATTTTCGCTAGACAAAATATATATATATAAAAGAGAGGTTTTATCAAGTAAGTGATAAAACTGCTAGAGTTAGCGAACTGAATAAGTTTGACCTGATTTAACTGAAGTAGATAAGAGCTGTGTTCACAAGGCATGGTGGATTCCTTCCATACCAGTGTTTATGATAATAATGGAAAACCTTAGCTATTCTGCATAGCATGTTTTCTTTATTATAAGTTTAGGCACAGAAGTTCTCGTTAGTCGGGGTGTCTGCACAGCAGACTAGTTTACTGCACAATGGAAAACATGTAAAATAAACTAATAAAAATAATAATGAAAATAGTATTTTTTAAATAATAATAATAATAAAAAAGCAGAAAACAAAGAAAATATTAAAAAAAATCATCAGGGACTGGCCAACCCCTTTCAATCATTCTATGATGCCCTCTAGATTTATTTCAAGTATGGTAAGTTTTCTTACATATGCTGTCTTTAATAAATATGCAGAAAATTTCTAGGAAAAACATGAACTTTCTGGAAACAACATATCCATAGAAAATATTGAAATGTAGTGCTATAGGTACTAACCAAAATTCACTTTTTTTAATCAGATGACCTATTTGTCTAGCTGGAGGTGGCACCATTAATCCTTTAGGTACAACTGACTGCTTCTTCTGTTGAAGAAAACGTTTATGCCAAAAAAACCCCTCAGTTTTACTACACTCCAAAATGTTCAAAAAGATCAATGTAAAAATATCAGTGTCACAACACCTACTGGGAAACTTTCAACAGCCTTTGGAAAAAATCGCTTCTCAATATGCTTCTGAAAAAACACTGGTGTTTTTTAATCAGTAAAACTAGAATCAATCTTCCTTTAGTTTCCTACATGCGTTTCCAGATTGATCTTAAACTTATGTCAGCTGAAAATCGGGCCCAAGCTGTCCCATAGAAACGAATATTTATACAGTTTGAAAGAATAAACTCCTTTTCAAAGAACAGGAATATCATAAATAATATAATTGAATAAATCAGGAATAAATGAAATTTGCTTCTTTAAGACATCAGAGTGTAAAAGGGAACCTTTAACTGACACTGTGGACAAGACCGATATTTACACTAGGGCTACTGAGCACTGCTCTGTATAATATAATGGGAACATTAAATACGTATAAGTGTAATTAATACATAACACTAGTAAGAGTCAATTTTCATTCTCTTCTTGAGGCCGACTGGCATTATCATTATTTTATTCTTTAATTTCCTGGTGCTATCTCCTTCTTTGCTAGCCTTCTCATATGAATGAGATCAGCTGTTGCACATTTTGATTTGAAAGCAAGAGGAATGGTAATTAAATAATTTCAAAATGAAAAGAGCTTAATCAAGGAGGTTTATATAGTATGAAACTGTGAAGAACCTTGCTCTACCTTTCCTTCAGAATCACTGCTGGCAAAACGACAGCCTTGAACCTGGTCTTGTTTACTTCAATAGTAAAGCCTCCATTGACATCTTTAACATGACACCTCACAATATCGCTACTTTAAGAGGGTGAAAGTCATTTTCTGGTGCATGTTTTGAGGCTGGGAATACTGAGGAAGCTCAAGACACCTTGAATCCAAAGTGTGAATTTGATCTACAGGGATGCCCAGACACACCAATTTGCGCACTGAGTTACTCACAACACTTAAGTTCGTCCCTCGGCCCCACAAGTTTTCAATCGTGTGAACAGCTTTTTTATCACCCTGAGACCCAGTATGCTCTGAACCAGCCCTGTCTGTGAGTATCCACTGGCTCAATTTGGAGCAAGAAGGGTCACAACGGAAGAGACTGTAGGCTGTAAAACCACCAAGTGTGTGACATAAGCTGGGACTTCATGCTCAAAGGAGATGTGATAGCAAGATTGTTTCCGTGATGTAGCAAATGACATAAATTTCCTCCATTGTGTGAGCTTAATCTCAAAAAATCTAATGAAAACTGATACTGAAGCTCATATCCAGATGAATGAGAAACTTGGAGAGATATAAGAGAGATAACTATTTACTAAGGGGATCAAGGTGCTATATTTTGTCATGAAACAGGTAAAATGTCCAATAAAGAACAGCACAATAAAGCAAACACAGGGAGAACATGTTTTTCTTCTTGTGTCATTTAAATTTGTTTCCCGGGACAGGAAGAACACATGTTCTTCGTAAAGAACTCTGGTTGTTGGTCTTTGCAGTTGTTATTAGTGTAAATGAATAAATACCATGTAAAACAAAGGCAGTGAGGAAGGAATCCAGAATAACAGTTCTAGTAGTCTGATAGGTGTAGTTTGAAATCTTGAAACTGCTGCCCATGTGTAGGAGAATTGCTTAGAATCATAGAATCATAGAATAGTTAGGTTTGGAAGGGACCTTAAGATCATCCAGTTCTAACCCCAATGCCATAAGCAGGGACACCTCACACTAAACCATGTCACCCAAGGCTTCATCCAACCTGGCCTTGAACACTGACAGGGATGGAGCATTCACAACCATCCTGGGCAACCCATTCCAACATCTCACCACCCTAACAGGAAAGAATTTCTTCCTTAGATCCAATCTAAACCTCCCCTGTTTAAGTTTGAACCTGTTACCCCTTTCCTGTCACTACAGTCCCTAATGAAGAGTCCCTCCCCAGCATCCCCATAGGCCCCCTTCAGATACTGGAAGGCTGCTAAGAGGTCTCCACTCAGTCTTCTCTTCCCCAGGCTGAACAGCCCCAACTCTCTCAGCCTGTCTTTGTATGGGAGATGCTCCAGTCCCTGATCATCCTCGTGGCCCTCCTCTGGACTTGTTCCAACAGCTCCATGTCCTTTTTATGTTGAGAACACCAGAACTGCAAACAGTACTCCAGGGGAGGTCTCACAAGAGCAGAGTAGAGGGGCAGGATCACCTCCTTGGACCTACTTCTTCAAAGTTGTATTTTAGATTTTTCTTACAGATTTACAAAATAACTACTTGGGAATAAAATGTATGTGGGAAGCATTGCAGGAAGTTTCTGAAACTCCTGAATTTGAAGAAGTAGCAGCATTCAAGTACCTAAAGGAGGCCTGCAAGAAATCTGGAGACAGAATTTTTGCAAGGGCATGTAGTGATAGGACAAGGGGGAGTGGCTATAAATGGACATAGGGGAGATTTAGAGTGTATATTATGAAGGAATTCTGCCCTGTGAAGGTGGAGAGAGAAACTGTGGCTGCCCCATTCCTGGCACTGTTCAAGGCCAGGTTGGACAAGGCTTGGAGTAACTTGGTCTAATAGAAGGTGTCCTTGCCCATGGAAGGGGGTTGGAACTGGATATTTAAGGTACCTGCCAATCCAAACCATTCTGTGATTCTATGATACAAAAACAATGCATGGGAACAGAACATAAGAATGATAGCAGTATGATTGTGTACTAATTACACAGGTCAGCTCAAGAAATCATGACAAAGAAAACTTTGATGACCCTATAGGATCCCACAGTTACAGCTCTCAAAACCAGGATTCTGGTTCTAGCACCCCAGTGTTTGCTCATCCCACAGATTTACTTGAAGAGGAATAAATAAGACTGATGGGGGAAACAAAACTCATACTATTTCCTTTTATTTGAACATCATGACCATCAGGCCACAGACTCATACAATTACAGGGTCCCCATGGCATGAGCCCTCAACCCTGGCCTCCACAGGAAAAAAACACATTGCTTTGTTTCAGTTCTGCTATAACCTGCTAGCTGGTGATTAGGCAATGCCTGAGGACAAAAGATGATGGGAGTTTGAAGACCTTGTGCACAAAGAAAGGGTAACATTTGGGTTGTCTGCATCCTGGACAAACGATCCTGTATACATAATGACTAGATAAGGGAGAAAAGAACCTGGTCTGGTGTTTCCTTTCTAACTAATATGCATGTGTATGTGTGTATAGTGAGATACAGATTGTCATGGCCATTTTTCTATGCAGATTATGGTAATGATTAAATGAGCATGAATACAGACATCTGAAAACGATAACAAGTAGGGGAAATTCCATCCTATTCTGTATCTCTATCTTTTCTGTGAATATTACTTTGTTATCTACAATATGCAAGCCTTTTGAATAGGTGCTATTAATTTAATATGCATTTATTCTTTCTGATCTTTCTTTAATTTTAAATTAAGTGAAGTCAGTGATCAAAGAAAGGCCAGAATAATAGCCCTGTAGGCTGACTTTTCTTTTCTTTTGGTCCACAGAAAGCAATGACAAGTAGCACTGTCTGATTTATCTGGGCCAGTTCTGCAATATGAACCTAAGTGACAATGTGGCCTGCAGTAACACTGAAGTACATGGGAGTCGCCAAAATAAACAATTACCAAGCAGAACAAAGGCCTACGAGCCAGCTATAAACACCATTATTTACCTTTCGTGTTTCAGCAGTTGCTAAGTGGCACAAGCTTATTGCTCTAAACCGTTAAACAGGGAGCAGAAAGACTATCCCTCCCCCAAAGTATTTGCAGTAATAGATTGTTTAACTCTGTATAACTTAATCTCCTTCTGAGTGACAGACATGCTCACACACCCAAACTCTCTTCCACAGAGTATTTAAATATCCTTTTTAAGAATGATGTCAAAAATTCGAAGTAGCCATGAGCTACTTCTCTGTCATTCTGCAGAAACCAAAATAATGTCTGTTACAGAATCAATACCAAAACACTACTCAGGAATCATAGAATCATAGAATAGTTAGGGTTGGAAAAGACCTTAAGATCATCCAGTTCCAACCCTCCTCCCATGGGCAGGGACACCTCACACTAAACCATGTCACCCAAGGCATAAACCTTTCTTTTCTTTGCATTTTGAGTTGTGACGTGTATTAACCAACTGCATCCCAGAGACAGCGCCAGTTTTGCTAAATTGTTGAGTGGAAAATTTAGTTGAATTCCTTATGGGGTTCAACAACAAAAAGAAAGCCTTGTATCAAAAAATCTGTTTACGTTCCTAAAATCAATTATTTCAGGCCCACCTTTGCTGCTTGGTTTACACTTGTTTCTGCACTAGACTGACTATTGTGATATCAAGGGTACAGGCTGGGAGCCTCAGAGTGTGTCCTAGGGATTGTTCATAGTGCTTCAGACCATAGAATATTTTCTGTTAAAGAGATGGGGAGCTGGAGATAGAGCTTCTGTTTGTCTGGCCTCTTCTTCTTTACCATACATCGCACAGCATACAGGAAGATGACCAGGGTGTGACCCATGTACAGAACTGAATCATAGAATCATAGAATGATTAGGGTTGGAAAGGACCTTAAGATCATCTAGTTCTAACCCCCCTCCCATGGGCAGGGACACCTCACACTAGACCATGTCACCCAAGGCTCTGTCCAACCTGGCCTTGAACACCACCAGGTCTGTGCTGCATTTTGAGTGCTGTTGCATTTTTCATCTGAGGCTACTGAGCAGTTGAGCAGAATATTGGATTTTGCAACAATCCAGAAGACTATTAATTCCATCCTGAACAATGGGCAGAACTTAGGTGCTGCTGGTTTTGTAGAGGCATAAGCCAGTTATTTCTCTTCTCATGGGAATGCATCTAATTCTGGGCTGTGGAGTTATGCATTTCACTGGTATTCCATAGATTAAGATGGGAGGTACAGGTTGGTGTTCACAGCCACTGGAAGGGATGACCTGGGCAAGTACAAATTCAAGCATGAATTTCTGTTTCTGGAAAACATTGTTACCATTTGGAAAATTTTATTGGCTAATTCATGTAGGATGTACAGATAAACATCACGTCTTCATATCAGTAGAAATTATCCTTAGTATCAACAAGATATTACTTAGAGTAATTACTTATGAAGAGAATCATCTCACCTAAATTTCATTATCTACAAGTCAGGTATCTAATCTAACTAACCACCTAGGCTCCCTCTGTAATGAGCAGACAGAAATAGGCACCAGGAGAGAAAGAGACTTGTTTTATCCCAAGATAAATGTCCTGAGATAGGTAGATTGAATCACCTTCCAGAGGTGCTTATCTCCCTTTATTGACTACAGAAGGAACATAGATAATTAGCCATGACTAGACACCTAATTTTTAGATATCATGACACCTAAACTGTAGCAAGATGAATCAGAGCTGAGTGATTACTGCTAGGTAAAATTCCTCCTACTCATTCATCTGTGTGAGAATATCTGACGCCTGAAACATAAAGCTTGGATTATTTCCAAAATCTTATTTTTCTTTCTTCTTTAGAATTTTTTATTTTCTGCATAGTGATTTGTCCCATTATGAAGATATTCAGGTAGTGCTTTCACTTATGCAGCTTGTTGCTATTAGATTGTACGAAAACTGCTGGTTTTATTGGACTACCTGAAGCAATGTGCTTTCAGTAAGGGAAATGACAACATGTGATAAATACATACCTTAAAACATTGTAATAGCATCATCTGTATTTTATTTGCTTTTCTTCCAAATCTGGTGCAATTTTATGTACAGCTTCTATTTCCTACAGGATTTAAGAAATTACATCTTTGTAAGAAGATCTGTGCCTACAAATAAATCCAGCTTCATTTTATTGCAGAGCTTGATATAATTTGTATAAGTTACAGCCTAATAAAAGATAGGAGAGCAAACCTCAAGCCACATCATCTGTTTTTCCCCCCAGTAGAGATGTAAAATTATATTTGTTCTGGTTCTTTTTATGTGGTTCATCAGATTAGGAAATTTTATTAGACCTCCTACTTCAGGTTTGTAACAATAAGATCCTTCCTATGCCAATAAGCGAAGCTTAGAGAAGTTTTGATGCATTTATAGGCAATGTGAAAAATATAGGCTGGAAAGGCATCTTCATTTATTTAAGTACATACTTAGTACAAGATTAGAGTTATTTGCTTATATGCTGTCCTTAATATGGATAGGCTTAAAGGCTTTTCCATGATTTTCCTGAATGAGAAACACACTCTCAGATGTGCAATGAATTTCCATTATTGTTTATTTGATGTTAAGAGCATGAACATCAGATGTGTTAATATGCCTAATGTCAAGTAAAGTTTATAAAGTGGAATGTAAGGGCAAAAGTGCAGAATAATGGGTGAATAAAAAATTATACCTTTGGGCTGAAATTTCCACACAAAATTTTTTCACGTTTCTCATGTGAAAAACTGACAGTTGTTACTCTGGATTCTGGTACATTTTGTCCTATTCCTCTCTATAATTAGAAAAGCAGATATCTAGATAAGGCCATGTATGTTCTCGGAATCAAAATTCCTCTAAGATTCACTTGGTGGCATAGGAGGCCCTGTGCTACCACAGATCTAGACTGATGTTTTGTGAGACTTGTGGAAGTGTGAAAAGAAATCTGGCTGAATTAAAGGGACTCAAGCAGCAGTGTGGGGTTTGCATTGTGTGACTTCACTGCATCCCCAAAGGTAGTGAGGGCTCAAGTAAAAATTTAACCCTTTGAGGTGTTTATAAATGTGGACATTGAGACCCCTCAGCCAAGTCACAAAGGGAGACATACTAATGGAAAAAAGCATTTGAAATTATCACAGACCTTGGGGAGCTAGTTTATTTTTTCCAGCTTTGAGAACAACAGTGAAACCAAACCATGACATTGCTATGATAAAACAAGCTGAACCTTCTGTAACAGACAGGTGGATGTTTTCTGTTTCTGAAAGGCCTGAAAACTTTCCTTTCACAGGACAAAGCATTAAACTGTGGTTTAGTGGTTAAGGCACTGAACTAAAGCTAGGCAGTGCTGGAATCTTTTCACAGCTTTACTTTATTATAAGGCTGGAAAAGTCTTTCACTTTTCAAACCTGCAGCAATACTTAGGTGTATGCCTGGAGCTAACCATGCCAAAGATCCCATAGGTTATCCCAGCTACTGAACTTAACTGAAAGTAATTACATCTGCAGGACCAAGACCTTAATTTGTCTCTGTGTCCCTTCCAGATGTGTAAATTTAGGTATTATACACTTCCTTATTTTTCTGCCTCTATTTGCACTGTGTATTTAAATGAAATCTGTGAAACAGCCCTTTGGTTCTGCTTGGCTTCATTTCAAATTCAGTTCTTCATATTAAAGGAAATGGCTTAAAAAAGAGGTGAGACAGGAGAGCATTTAGAGGAACAACAGCATAAATAGCATACTGTTGGAGAAAAGATAGCAAAATTGGGGCTTACTTATGGTTGAGAAAGGAAGAAATCTGATAGCAGGCATATGCTGTGTTAAACAGCTGAAAAAGGTAACCTGTTGCCCTATGCACTTGTCAGCCAGACAAGGAAGGATGGGTTGCACTGGATGACCCTCCCAGTGTCCCCTCCAGCCTTATTCTCTGTGATTACCAAAACTGCAAATTTTGTTCCAGTGTTGTCACAGCTGATCCTGAGCTTCATGCGTACCTCCATCACTACTGCAATATGGCAAAACTGGGTGTAAACAAGCATCTTTGTGTTGCAGTTGCTTTTGGCCAGAGTTTATAAGACGCTGCCCATCAAAGAGCAAGAATGCTTACAAGTTTAGAGTTGAGAAAGTGCAGCAGCAAGCTTTTGGGGGATTTCACAATACTGATTTCTTGGTTTGAAGCAAAATATATTTACAAGAGCATCTGCTGGTGTGAGTCGCTTAAATACAGCATATACTCCGTGTTACTGCTTCATCATCATGTATAATTGGCAATAAACCTATTTAGAATTCAAGATGCATAAAACTGAAAGTCTTTGAAGGGAATAGCTGCTGAGATTATATTTATTGTGCTTTCCCACAATATTTTTCTATGCATAATGTGATAAACCTCCTAGGTGGTTGTAGGCAAAGCTAAAATATTCACAAGTATGCAGTTATTATGAATTTAGACAGGTTGTAAGACATTCTGATACCAAACTCTTAATGAATGGCAGCAAACATATTCTACATTACTTTATTAAAATGCCTATTAAAACATACACATCCACAGGATGATCACTGGATGTGTTTACTTGCTAATAAAAAGCCCATGAAGAAAACAGCATGGAAATAAATTTTCTTTCCCTGCACTACTATGATAAGAATTAAGGCATGCATTTAAAGTTCATATTATTTTTCAGTGTGTTCACAGCACATCCAGATAATCAGATATTCAAAGGAGGATTGCTAGTCAATTCCAATATGCCACAACTCATGGTAAATTGAATTGTGTATATGATAGTTCCATATCCCGCAATGGTTTTTAAGATTCCAGAAAACTTGCTCCACTCCAAAACAACAAACAAACAATCAGCAAATATGCAACAAATTCTGGTTAATATAATGCTTTTCAAATAAAATTTGTCCATATTTTTTCTATTTTTTCTGAATTTTCAGAATTTTAAAACAAAAATGCCATATTGCTCTAGAAGAGCAGGGATATTTTTTTTTCCCCTTTTTCAGCATTTCAGAGTGCATATTGGCAGCTGGGGGGGGGGGGGG